>OZ038518.1:11556241-11578741 GCA_964036315.1 Acanthosepion esculentum
AGAAGAGAAACTAGGAGAGGGAAAAAGAAGGGAAGAATTACTAGGAAGAAGTATAATAGAGCATATAGCGAAGAAGAAGAAGAAGAAGAAGAAGAAGAAGAAGAAGAAGAAGAAGAAGAAGAAGAAGAAGAAGAAGAAGAAGAAGAAGAAGAAGAAGAAGAAAGTGATAAAGAGAAAAGAGGAAAAACAAAGCAACAACGATGAAGGAAAAAAAATCAATAGAATGAAGGAATGGGATCCAAGAGGCAAATAAAGGAAGAAATGAATCGATAGAAAGAAATGAATCGAAAGAAAGAAAGAAAGAAACAAAGAAAGAAAGAAAGGAAGAAAGAAAGAAAGAAAGAAAGAATTAAATGAACAGAAAGAAAGAAAGAGAAAAGAAAGAAAGTCAGACAGAAAGAAAGGTGGGAACATAAGGAAAAAAAGACAGCAATAAGGAAAAAAGGGTACGTAACAAAATAAAGAAAGAAACAAACTAATAAAGAAATGACCCAAAAGAGAGAAAGAAAGATGGGAGCATAACGAAAAAAAGAAAGAAAGAAATGAAGAAAGAAAGAAGGATGGGAATATAGCGAAAAAAAGAAAGACAAAGAAAGAAGGGAACGGAACAAAAGAAAGAAAGAAAGAAAGAAAGAAAGAAAGAAAGATGGGAACACAAAAAATTAAAAAAATATACGAATCATAAGAAAGAAACTTATAAAGAAAGCAGGGAACGGAACAAAAGAAATAAGTGAAGGAAAATAAATTAGAAGGAACCGGAAACCCAATCCTAAACAGAAAACAAGGGATAACCCACTACTCCTGTTCAAAATATCGGGGTGGAGCCCATAGCTGGGGTGGTTATGGATTACACTGTCAGCGCCGATATCCGATATATTACCCGCACATCCGTTATTAATTCTAGGTTCAGAAAATATCCGGCAACTTTTAAAATGACTTTTAAAAAAAATCCTACACTATTTCTTATATACGGCAAGGTTTATTTTTAGAGGGCACACTTATTTTCATTTGATATCGTTATTTTTTTTAACGAAGAAACGATCTTGGCCGGTTGATATTAAATTTCACTGTTTAAAAGAATAAAAAAAGAAGCTACTAACACTAACATACCTAAAATAGCATTTATGGTATAGCTAGTTAATCCCTATTGCAGACGCTTGCTCAGGCGCATTTGTGTTTATTCAACACCCACAGGCCCCACCTGTGGTTTATACTGCAAATATGCTGAACAGACCTTAGTTACAGTTTCTGGGAAAGTGAGTGTTATCTAGACCAGCACGCTCAAGCCTCCGCCACGATGATTTGTGACTTCGTGCTAGCACAGTTATCGACAATGGGGTTCCGTCTACTCAATTCCACTCACAAGGATTGGGTCAAACGATCGTATGGTTTTCAGGCATTTTTCAATGGCGCCACACGCTGGCAATCGACCCCTCCAGTCGGAAAACAATCCTGACAAATCGAGTATGGTGAGATTCGAACCCGTGTCTCATGGTCAGAATGCAAACGTGCCCATAAAATAGCGTTTATAGCGAAAAGACAATACACGGTGATGGCGTAAAGGTTAGTGACTGGGATTGAGGGATCGGAGAACCGAGTTCCAATTCCAGTCGAGTTCATTGTGTTCACTTACGTAAAAGGTATGAATCCATTGGGAAAAGTATGAATCCATATTTTCTCAGGCTATTTAGAAAATAGCAGAACAGACTGGGTCCTATAGCCTTGGGTGGCAGCCAGTCTAGGCAGAAAATGGAGTACCGTTGTCATATTTGGGCAAGAGGAGCCCAGAGATCACTTTCCAGAATTGAGTTTAAAAAACGTCTCCGGGTGCTTGTTGGAGAAGAATTATTTTTCACACTCCGACTCCCTCCCCCTCCCTCTCTCTCTCTCTCTCTCTCTCTCTCTCTCTATATATATATATATATATATATATATATATATATATATATTTATATATATATATATATACTATTTTAAAAACAAGGAATTTATTAATGGTAACAGTCTCTAAGGCCCTTTCGTCCAACATCTCATCAGGAGAAAATCGTTGGAAAATTCATGAATTAAACGAAAAGAGCTACAACGAAAATGAAGAATATATGGTAAAATGAATGAATTATTAGTCGAGTAGATTTAACACCAAAAATGTGTCAAAGGTGAAAGTACATAGTCCTTTAATTAATATGGGACCAAAAGGATGAAGATGTATCCCCACACCCAAATCTGATTTCATTTTAAAAAAAAATAAATAATAAATAAATAAAATATAATACGAGACTAAAAAGAGAGTATATATATATATATATATATATATATATATATATATATATTATTATTATTATTATTATATATATATATATATATATATATATATATATATATATATATATATATATATATATATATATATATATATATATATAATACGAGACTATCTCGATGATTTATGAGTGCTGCACAACATTTAGTTATTCTGCACTTTGTTCTCACTTGCGTAATTTCTGTCGCGACCCATTTTATTTAACTTGCGACCCACTGTAGGGTCGGGACCCACAGTTTGAATAATCTCTGGTTTATACGTTTATCTGTTACAGCAAGACATCCTCTACGTAGCAGCCGCTTTCTCATAGATGTAAATGGTCAACAGTTCAATCCTTTAGATTAGTTCAAAACTTTGCAGCGTGGGCGCCTCATGCTATCGTCCATGAAGCAGAATCTCTCACATTTCCTTCGTATTCGAAATTTAAAGAGCAAGTTTCACTCTGATACCTCGTGTAACAGGCTCCCACAAGGATGATTCTCTGAATATTACACTTTTTGCCACTTTTACTTATTTTACAGTTATGCAATTAAATTAAAAGAATACTTATCTAAAAAATTGTATTTTTCTTACAAACGAATTGACATATTGTAATTTTTACAATGATGCTCACCTTGTACAAGGCCTAGGAGCCACTCGATGTAGAGGTTTACAGATTAAGAGGCACAGTTTATGCAGATATGTACTGAAGGTAATGGGTAACCCTAGACTTGAACAGGTTAAGATTGTAGTGATCATGGAAGCCTCCACTTGGGAGTCGTTTCCACAAATCAGTAGAACATCTCACCAGGGGAATACGAAGGGAATGAGGGCGGTTTGCTACAATGTGTGTAGAATGTCGGGTCTTAGCCGTGAAGCTTAGAACTGTTGCAACTGAGGAATGTAGTTGCATACCGAAGAATTTCTTTCTTTTCAACATGATGCCAACAAAGGAGAGTTTGTGACATTTAACAGTCTTCTAGGTCTTATTCCATCAATACAGGTTTTCCCTAGGGCTCGATCCGTGGGGCAAAATTGTTCCTAATATGCAGCAACGACCTTTCCTATCAGCACTCATCTCTGAAACTAAGCAACTTTTCCGGTAGCAGACTGAAAAAAAGTTTGAACAAAGTAACTATAAACCATTTTTTCTATCCTCTGCCTGCCGCAATGATGGAGAAAGCATTACCTCGAACCATCACCAGTGAGACACGCTGCAAGAGCCACTCCGTTTCGCGAGGCTCGTCTCTTAATCGAGACGCAACCGCGCCAATCCTCCGGAGAAACGCCATCGAACGAGGGCCAATAACCCCAGAAGTCTCCACTGCCACAGGAGTAAAAAAAAAAATCTATCAGCAAGAGAAGAATATTTAACTATTTTTTTTTTATCTCTACATCCCGGACGACGGAACCCGGCTGAACCGCGGACCTGATCAAATTACCGGCCAAAAATGTATCCGCACAGTTCGCATCCCAAATCAACGACTTAACCATTTTAAAAGGGAAAATGGTAATGCCATCCGGTCGCTTTCCATCACTACAGTCGAGGCCTACAGGTTCGATTTAGGAAGGGAACCCAGCTGAATCCAGACCTCTTTTGATGATGTCATTTATTGCTGCATGCCGTGGAAAGCGGCCGGCACTACGACGACAGGAGAGAGGATGCAAACCAAACTCATTGATGGAAGCTCCACATCTGTGACGCTCGCATAATTTGAGTCCAAGATTAATCGCGACTTCCACCCGAGTGCACTCATCATCTAGAAGGGTACCGGCAGATGAAGAGGGCACTGCGTTGAGACAGGCGCCACTACACGGTTGTGAAGCAGATAGTAGACAGGCGAGGTGATGGTGACCCAGAGAGAGCCTCAAATTAATAAAATTGGCCTCGCATTTTATTTTATCCAAGCTTTTTGTTTTGATGTGTCTAGTGAGATAGAAAGTCATTCTTGGACCCAGACTTCTTTGTTGCCATCATTTGAAAGAACTACCCGAGAAACACTGAGAGGATACACCGAGTGTCTCATCAATTAATTCGCAACTAATTCTGTATGATCTTTCCAGCAGAAAAACTTAGAAGGAGCAACGAGGTCAGTCCCAGCCGTACTGACAAAAGGGAATAAAAACGCTGACGTAAACGGTTTTAGACTCTCTCGAGGGGCCGAAAAATTAAGACTGTGCAGCTTCAAATCAAATATGCCAGTTACAATCCGTCTCTAGTCTAATTCGACTCCTGTAAAGATAGTGTTACAATAAGAGCCAGGTACCCACTGGAACGGTCCGAAGGTCATCAGCTTATGTTTGTCGCAATCGAGACTTCTAGCAAGATTGCTCCACAACAAGCCTGGCATCTTCAACGATTAGACTCCATGACAGCCGTGTTAATTTCTTTTACTGCTGTCTACTGGGAAGTGAAGAAGCATATTTTTCTTGTCTTGTTTTTACTTTTTGCTTTTGCTTACCTAAAATTATATTTATCAACTTTCCATTCGACTAGACTCGTTCATGTTTGTATCAATCGATAGTTTAGGTGTCGGTAATGTGAACAAAGTATTCTAAATTATTTTATTGCTTAATGGGAGTAGGAGGAAGAAAGAGATGGTCTGGGGTAGATGGGGGGGGACACATATCTGTCTATATCTCTGAGATGAGGTATTATGATTACTTGCATTATTTACATTACTCAAACTCTTATCCCCATCTTCATTGCCATATTCACAACGTTTCGGCCATTGTACGCCCCGGCATTCTTCAGGCGATCGGAACCCTTTGTTTCGTCCACTGGAGAAGATTGTTCTAGTTCCACGTGTCATGCCTCTTGAGGATGTCTCAGTTATTTCCCTTCGACTCAGCTCTACAAGTTTTTGGTCCACTTCTGCTGGGGGATATATAATGATTAACTCTGAACTTGAAGAGGCCATATTGTCTGATTCATTGATCGATTGATTCGTTTTCGAAAGTTTATCAACCGATTACAAATTATTTAAAGTCATGGCTTCAATAGACTCGTTCAGTTTTTTATCAATTGATAATTTAAGTGTTAGTAATGTCATCAAGGTAGTATAAATTATTTTAAGGAAGGAAAAGACGATTTGTTGTATACAGAGAACACATAATGATTAACTCTGAACTTGAAGTGGCCATATTGTCGGCTTCAGTCATCGATTGATTCGTTTTCTAAAGTTTATTAACCGATTACAAATTATTTAAAACCATAGAATATTTTTGGATTGTAAGAATGTTTTTAGATCCAAATTAGTTAGTGATACAAGTCTTACTAATTAATTCCAGTGATGCATCTACGACTAAGTCTGGTCGGCAGAATGGCTGTTCTTGGAGAAATACCGCCCGTCGGGGGATTTTAAGCTGAAATATATTGATATTTTCAGTTTTTCTTTTTGTTTTCTTTTTCAAATATTAAACAACTATTCGAGATTTGTGTTTGTTTAATTTATGCGCGACTATTTCGTAATTTGTCTCGTTTCTCATTGTTCATTAGACTCCATGACGGGCTTGGTCATTTTTTTTTTTTACTACTGTTTACTAATCAACTTTGAAAGTTGACTGGAATGTAAAGAAGCATATTTTTCGTGTCATGTTTTAACTTTTTGCTTACCTAAAGTTATATTTATCAACTTTCCATTCTACTAGACTCGTTCATGTTTGTATCAATCGATAGTTTTAGGTGTTGGTAAACGTCAACAAGGTAGTCTAAATTATTTTATTGCATAATGTCAGTAGAAGGAAGAAAGAGACGATTTGGTGTATATGGGGGACACGTATCTGTCTGTATCTCTGAGATGAGGTATTATGATTGCTTGCATTATTTACATTATTCGGGCTGTTATCGTCATCTTCATTGCCATATTCACAACGTTTCGGCCGTTGTACGCTCCGGCCTTCTTCAGGTGATTGAAATTTCGAACCGGACCCATTATTTCGTCAACGTGGTTAGGTTGTTCTAGTTCCACGTGACATGCGTCTTCCGGGTGTCTCAGTTATTTCACTTTAACTCCGCTCTACGAGTTTTTGTTTCACCACTGCCGGGGGACACGTAATGATTAAATCTGAACTGGAAGAGGCCATATTGTCTGATAGGTTGATCGATTGTTTCGTTTTCTACAGCTTGTCAACCGATTATTGGTTATTTAAAGCCATACCTTCCCTAGTCTCGTTCAAATATTCTCACTTGATAGTTTAGATTTTATTAGGTTGGTGCAAAAATAATGTCGTTTTTCTCACATAAGTTGAACGTCAAAAAACGACATTAATTTTGCACCAACCTAATAGTAATGTCTACAAGGTAATATAAAACAATAAAAGAGAGCAGTTTCTTTTTGGAGGTATTAAACTTAACAAGCCATTCTCTATCCCCAGTTAACAACAGATTGCAGATCACCAGCTGCCAATTTGATCTTATCGAACCGACCAGGTCGGTGTAAATATAGAGTCTTTCTTTTTTGTCTTTTGACTTCTTCATTTTCCCTTCCGGTGGCTTCCAAGATTTTGGTTCCGTTGGTGATGGAACATCGCCAGTTGGTACGGTCTTGTGCTTGTATTACGAACGTTTTAAGCTCAAGTCCAATGGCTTCCAGTGTTCTTTTGAGTTCTTGTATCTTCGAAGAAGGCAAACCTCGTGGTATTTTCCACTTCTTTTCAGCAGAAAACGTGACCCCGAGAAGGTACAACGAGTAAATCTCCTGCAGGTTAACCTCAGCCTTGCTGATAAAAGAAGAAAAAAAAAACGCTGACATAAACGATTTTAGACACCCTCAAAAGTTAGGACCCAGCAGCTTCATCTCAAATATGCCAGCAATAATCCATTTCTAGTCCAATCTGACTCTCCTGAAGGTAAAGTATTACAGAAGATGTTGTGGTAGGATCCACCTATTTTGCATAGTGGAGTACCGACGATATGAATATGGTTGGTACCGGAAGACAGGGAGCGAATACAGAGATCCAACTAGAGACTCTGCCCGACTGCGACTTAGTCAACTCATTCTCCAGGAACGGTCTTCCCAGAAATATACAAAAGACTATATGTAAATATTGTGTACACTTCCTTGTTTCAATACATTTTATTCTAACTACATTTTGTGTTTGCATTATTATTCCATGCATTAGGCAAGTTTCAACAATGGCGACGAAGTAGAACGAACCATGCGCCAAGTTACAACAGAAGATGTCAGGTAGGGTCTTGTGCCTGTGTTTCAGACGATTTTGGCAGACATACCTCCCACATTGTAAGACATTAGGTAGATGAAGAGAGCATTGCCAATAACATCTTATCATTATGGAGGAAGTATTTCTGGTTGCTATATGTGAGAGATATTCCTGCACTCCCTGTATCTATGGTAGTATGTGGTATTTCTGCTGGCGGGTATATGTGGGAGTTATTTTTGCCGCAGCCTCTGGAAAATGTCTTATCATTATGTGATAATTCTGTGAAGTATATGTGCGTGGTATTTCCCCCGCACCCTGTGGCTAATCTTACCATTATTTGGGTGGTACTTCGGGGGCGGGGGTATTTGTGGGAGGTATTTCTGCCGCACTCTATATAAGCCATTATTCCCGCCGATTTTATTTTTTTCTTATCATCATAATCATTTTATTAATCTTTGTGTCACTTGTCTGGTTCTTCCGCTAAACTCTAAATGCATTTGACATTTTCAGTGCGAGGCTAACTAGTTAAAACAGTTCTGTCTACATGGTGTCTCCAGTTTCGATCCCTAAGCCAGGTAGCGACACCTTAATGTTCTCATGTAAAGGATTCATATTTCATTTTCTTTGAATTTTTTGAATTTTTGAATTTTTTTTTTACCTCCCACGAAAAATGCCCTGATTTTTTTTCCTTTTTTTTTATCCTTCATTCCCCTCCCCATGAAAAAAAACAAACCTAACCTACATGGAGAAATCTTCCGAACTATTCTTGACTTGATAGCAATCGACCTGCCACCTTCATCAGTTTGTCTACAACACAAACGTTCAGATTTCATTGCGAAAAGCATTTTAGATCCGAAGAATTTTTATCTAAATTTGATCCTGGGAATGTAATCGGAGAATGAAATCAGTTCGTATCGCAAGCAGCAGCTCCAAGAATCCAACTGATGGCACCAGAAATCCCTCATATTTAAGCTCGCTGGATTTCATTTAATTAAGACCGTAGCCAGGAAGAAATATATTAATGCCGACAGGGTTCGACGGACGATTTGGGCTGACATGGAGTCAATTTTAGCAGCTATTGATCTTTGCGCTACTATGAGAATCTGGCCGAACTTGATTCCACCATACGGAGTGGAATGGAAGTCATCTGCAACATATCGGTTTGACAATATCAGCTGGTATGATAGAGTGGTTCCCCAATAGACTGGCTTAGTACACCCACGAAGCCGGTAAATAATTCATTCTGGGTCTGGATTTATGACAACCAACTGTAAAATCGAAATATAAGTATCTAAAAGCAACCATCCGCTTTATGCATTTCGGAGGAAAAGGAAATAAAATAAAGGGATAAATAAATAAAAAAAAAACGTTTGGGATCAAGTGCCACTGTGCCGGAAGGTAGGAAATTCCGATCTTCTGTATATATTGCCGGATTGCATTCTATAATGCTCAGTCACGGGGCATTTGTCGATGTAGAGGGTCAAATAACGGAGATAGTCGGAGAGAGTCACAATGGCAGTCAGCAATCCACTTTTTACTAAAGTTCAGCTCGTACAATATCAGCTGACATGATACAACGGTTCCCTGATAAACTGGCCTAGTACACCTACGGAGCCTGTAAATGATTTAATCTGGGTCGGGTTTCATGGCAACTGTAAAATCGAAATATATGTTCTAAAAGTAACCATACGCTATCCGCCTTTTGAAGGGAAAGGAAATGAAATAAAGGGATAAATAAAAGAAATTTCGGGGTCAAGTGCCACCCGACCGGAAGATATGAAATTCCGGTCGTGTTTTAATCTAAAGCATTGAAATGTTGAACATTTGCCATGGAAAAAAAAACTAGCGGTGTTGCTTCTGTGAGAAGGCGGCTGCTACATAGAGGGTGTCCTGCTGTAACAGATAAACGTGTAAACCAGGGTGTTTTTCAAACTGTGGGTCCTGACCCTTCAAAAAAAGAAATAACTAAAAAGAAATCACGCAAGTGATAGCAAAGTGCAGAATATAAACAATTCTAAATGTTGTACAGCACTCATAAATCATCGCTAATTTTTCAGTCTCGTATTATATATATATATATATATATATATATATATATATATATATATATATATATATATATATATATATATATATATATACGAAAAGGACCTTCAATCGGTTGTGAACTGGGGCAGGAATTGGCTGGTTAACTTTAACGCCTCCAAAACAAAACTGCTCTCCATTAATCACCACAGGGATCCTTCCCTGCATCCCATTAGAATGTCTGAGGCTCAACTTCTCGAGAGCTCCTCTCTGCGGCTGCTCGGTCTCACGCTGTCTGCTGACCTGAGATGGAACAATTACATTGAGTCGATTGCTTCATCTACCGCAAGGAAAGTTGGCTCCCTGTGCCGGGCCAGGAAATTCTTCTCCCTTGAATCGATCCTCCAAATTTACAAATCAACCGCCCTTGCATGGAGTATTGCTGCCATATATGGTCTGGAGCCCCTTCTGTTTGCCTCAAGGTTCTTGATAAGATCCAGAGACGGGTATGCAATGTAATTGGCCATTGGTCTTCTCGTATGCAGTCTCTCTCTCACAGACGCAGCGTCGCCTCTTTCTGTCTCTTTTATAAATACTTCCATGGTAATCGCTCCGATGAGCTGCTATCGCTGGTTCCCAGGCTCCATGAATTCAAGCGTCCTACGAGGCTGGCATCCCGTTCCCACCCTTTCACTGTTGAAACTGTTAAATGTAGACGTCTCTTCTACTCCAATAGCTTCATATCTCGCACCTCACGACTATGGAACTCCCTTCCTCATTCCTGTTTCCCTGATGACTATGATCTCCAACTATTCAAGTGTAACGTCAATCGACATCTCCAGTTGCCTTGATCTATCCTCTATCCTTCTCCACATCCTTTCCTCTAACACTCCTATTTGCTCTCGCTCCAAATCCTCTGTAACCCCATGCGTGCTAGTGGCTTTCAGCCTTGCCTGGCGTGAAAAGCTTAACATATATATATATATATATATATATATATATATATATATATATATATATATTCTCTTTTTCATTGAGTTTTGTGTTAACAAAGGGTAATTTCTATTACTGAGTTAAAAGGATTATTATTACCTTTACTTTTACTAGAGTGAACTGTGATTTTCCACATAAAACTCAATTTAAGATGAAGAACAGAATCAGTCTCAACACTGCACCTGATATGCGTGTAGCATTGTCTTCTTGTGTTTCTAAATTGGAAAGAGCAAGCACCTTTGTATTGGAATTTCCTTTTAATTTTGATTTTTTAAAAGTAATAATTTTATATTCATCCACATAGATAATACAATTAGATACATGGAATTCTAATATGTGTGGATCGTAAGAACTATAGATATAAATTGTCGATGCTAAATAAATGAACCGAGCGAAGAGAGTTTGTTTTTTATTTATTTCACGTAAATATAATGGGTCACAATGGAAAATGTAATTCTTGTCCTCATTGAATTTAGGGGTAACAAATGAGAATTTTAATTACTGAGTAAAAAGGCTCTTTTATTACTTAATGCGTTTTACAAGTATTTGACAGAACTGTTATTTTGCACATGAACTCAATTTAAGACGAAGAACAGAATCAGTCTCAACACTGCACCTGATATGCGTGTAGCATTCTCTTCCTGTGTTTCTAAATTGGAATCAACTACTTGTGAAGAAGCAAGCATCTTTGTATTGTAATTTCCTTTTAATTTTGATATTTTAAAAGTAATAATTTTATATTCATCCAAATAGATAATACAGATAGATACGTGCAATTCCAATATGTGCGAATAAGAAATATATATATATAAATTGTCGATGCTAAATAAATAAATCTAGTAAACAGAGTTTGTCTTTGATTTATGACATGTAGGTATAATGAGTCACAATGCAAAACGTGGTTCTTGCTGTGGGTCGCAATAAAAAAAAATGTTTGAAAAATGCTGGGCTAGCCAATTCTATTGTCTGCACTGATACGACATGTACGTCTATTATGTTTATATTGAAACAATATCATCTTTATTTTGTCTTTTTCAGATAGAATGAGAATTATGTTTCTTGATGGTAACTAGAAAATTTAATGATATAATGGGTCACAATAGAAAATGTACTTCTTGTTCTCATTGAGTTTTGGGTTAACAAAGGGAAATTTTTACGACTGAGTAAAAAGGCTCTTTTATTACTTAATGCCTTTTACAACTATTTGAGAGAACTGATTTTGCACATTAACTGAATTTAAGACGAAGAACAGAAACAGTATCACCACTGCACCTGATATGCGTGTAGCATTGTCTTGTGTTTCTAAATTGGAATCAACTGCTTATGAAGAAGCAAGCACCTTTGTATTGGAACTTCCTTTTAATTTTGATTTTTTTAAAGTAATAGTTTTATATTCATCCAAATAGATAATACAATTAGATACATGGAATTCTAATATGTGTGGATCGTAAGAACTATAGATATAAATTTTCGATGCTAAATAAATGAACCGAGTGAAGAGAGTTTGTCTTTGATTTATTTCACGTAAATATAATGGGTCACAATGGAAAATGTCGTTCTTGCTGTGAGTCGCAGTAAAAAAAATAAAACTTTGAAAAACGCTGGGACTGTTTGGGCATAACTACGCCTTGCGTTTTCTAAAACACTCTGACAATGGCCGCAAGCAGTTCGAATGAATCGAGTGTTCTACAGAACCTTTCCTTGCAATAGATATTAGAGCAGTCAGAGGTTGGCCACCATTTTGAGAGTGCGTGCCAAAACCTGCCAAATCTCTGACACAAAATGTTTCTACGTGCCAACAAAAGTTGTTTGAAACCTCAAAACTAGCAGCAACTAAGTTGGAAGTGGGCCTATCTGAAATTAAGTTCATAAAAGTACCAGACTGTTTTTTTTTATTTTGTCTTGCTCCGTTCACGAAAAATGAATTCTCTTTTCCCTCTTCTGTTTTATTGCTGAACACTTTCAAAATGTCTCTTTAAAGAAGAAGTCCTACAAGCGATTGTTTCGGAACAGAAAATGCATAAGGCTTTATTGCCTTTCTTAATCATGCCAAAGTTTTCAGTCTAGTATCCTTTCATTTCTCTAATATCCTCTTTATTTGAATGACATTGTTTCTTAGCTAATGATGACATTCTGCACAATCTGTAAAGGGCAGAAAATCAAAATACACTAGATAATGATAGACATAAACGTGACGTATTTGGCACGCGTGCCAAAGGTTGCCCACTCATCGTAGTCGCGGTTAAGCTGAGCTATGGCTGCAGCACATTCGGAAATGAACAGAGGGCTGGTTGTTCATTTCTTTACTAGAATCTTTTTTCTGGAGTATAAAACTCTTCATTCCAGAACGGATCCATTCCGAGACGAAGGCATCAGTCTTGGAGGCAATATGTTTTTGAAGAAGGTTGAGAAATGAGCTTCCGCCATATAAGATCTGATACTGTCCCAGTCGTTCGATGGAATGGCACACAAGGAATGCTTTTGGTTTGCCATCAACTTTGAAAGTGAAAGATCAGGTGCTCAAAGGAGGGGGGGAGTAAAACTCCAGCGGATAAGTTTTTTAGGGCAGTATGTAAGAACGAGAAGGAGGTTGGCCTGATGTTCTGTTGCATCAGGAATGCATTTGGTTCTGCAATGATCCGAGTTACTTCTTATTCCAGGAGGCACGGTGGAGTAAGCGATCGCGGCTCGGATTGAGGAATCGGATAATGGTACGCATGGAAGAGGATAAAGAATAAAAATAAGTCAAAAAGGGAATCGAATGGATAAGTTTCGCGTGCCATAAACAAGTCATCGGCGTGCCATGATTGGCACGTGTGCCAAGGGTTGCCTACTCCTGCTCTAGATGATCATAATTACTTCTTATTCAAGGAGGCACGGCGGTGAAATTGATAGCGGCTCGGATTAAGGAATCGGAGGGCCGAGTTCGAATTTCAGTCGTATCCATTACATTTACTTACGTTCTAATACCCCTGTGAAAGGTATGAATCCTCTTATTCTCTCCCCTCCAGCTATGGGTTAAATAGCAGGACAGACTAGGGTTTTATATGCCCTGACATAGCACATATTATACAGCTAAACGATCGTTCGCATCGGCTCGATGATCTCGACTGCGGTCGACAAATGATGAGGTCTTCGGTTTTGTTCGAGTTTACAAAACACACTTTGTTGTAAATATTGAAATGGCACAAGGCCACATGTGTGGCGCAGACAGTGAGAGCCAAACACGCTAGTTAGTTAAATCAAACGATTTTAGACGCTCACAAGGAGCCGAACAGTTAGGACTGGGCAACTTCAACTGAAATATGCCTGCAACAATCCATTTTTAGTTAAATCCGACTCTTGTAAAGACAAAGGAGTCAGGTACCTACTGGAACGGTCAGCGGGGGTGGTGGGCATCAGCTCGTGTTTGTCGCAATCGAGTCATCTGGCTTGATAGCTCCGCAAGCACCTTGACCTCTTCAATGATTAGACTCCATGACTGGCGTGGTAATTTGTCTTATTTATCAATCAACCTTGAAAGATGACTGGGAAGAAAGGAAAGCATCATTTTTTATTGTCGTATATTCTGTTTTCGCTTACCTAAAGTTATATTTATCAACTTTGCATTTTCTGGGCTTGTTCATTTTTGTATCAATCGATAGTTTAGATTTTAGTAAGTTAAAATATTAAAAGAGAGCCGTTTCGTTTGGAGCGTTAAAGTTAACAAGTCATTCTTTGTCCCGGTTAACAACATATTGTGGATCATTTTTTTTTAAGATCAGCTGCCAATTTGTCCTTATCGAACCGATCAAACTGGAGTAAATAGGGAACCCTTTTATTTTTTTCTTGTCGTTTGACTTCCTCCATTTTTCCTTCTGGTATCTTCGAATTTTTCCGTTCCAATGGTGATGGAACATCGTCAGTTGCTACGGTCGTGTGCTTGTGTGTCAAACGATTTACGATAGTAGGGATATGATTATTATTATTATTATTATTATTATTATTATTATTATAAATGAATAAAAAGAAAATAATGAAAACTATAAATAAATATTAACAAACTCTTTCGATATTTGTGTTTGTTTAATTTATGCACGATTATTTCGTAATTTGTCTTGATTAGTACTGTTTATTAGTCTCCATGACAGGCGTAGTAATTTATTTTCCTACTGTTTACCAATCAACTTTCAAAGATGACTGGGAAGTAAAGAAGCATATTTTTTATTGTCTTATGTTGACTTTCTATATTTGCTTGGCTAAAATTATATTTATCAACTTTCCATTCGACTAGACTCGTTCATGTTTGTATCAATCGATAGTTTAGGTGTCGGTAATGTGAACAAGGTAGTCTAAATTATTTTATTGCTTAATGGGAGTAAAAGGAAGAAAGAGATGGTCTGGGGTAGATGGGGGGGCACATATCTGTCTATATCTCTGAGATGAGGTATTATGATTACTTGCATTATTTACATTACTCAAACTCTTATCCCCCTCTTCATTGCCATATTCATATTTCGGTCATTGTACGCCCTGGCATTCTTCAGGCGATCGGAACCCTTTGTTTCGTACACTGGAGAAGATTGTTCTAGTTCCACGTGTCATGCCTCTTGAGGATGTCTCAGTTATTTCCCTTCGATTCAGCTCTACAAGTTTTTGGTCCACTTCTGCTGGGGGATATATAATGATTAAATCTGAACTTGAAGAGGCCATATTGTCTGATTCATTGATCGATTGATTCGTTTTCGAAAGTTTATCAACCGATTATAGATTATTTAAAGTCATGGCTTCTATAGACTCGTTCAGTTTTTTATCAATTGATAATTTAAGTGTTAGTAATGTCATCAAGGTAGTATAAATTATTTTAAGGAAGGAAAAGACGATTTGTTGTATACAGAGAACACATAATGATTAACTCTGAACTTGAAGTGGCCATATTGTCTGCTTCAGTGATCGATTGATTCGTTTTCTAAAGTTTATTAACCGATTACAAATTATTTAAAACCATAGAATATTTTTTAGATCCAAATTAGTTAGTGATACAAGTCTTACTAATTAATTAAAGTTTGGTCGGCAGAATGGCTGTTCTTGGAGAAATACCGCCCGTCGGGGGATTTTAAGCTTAAATATATTGATATTTTCAGTTTTTCTTTTCGTTTTCTTTTTCAGATATTAAACAACTATTCGAGATTTGTGTTTGTTTAATTTATGCACGTTTATTTCGTAATTTCTCGTGTTGAGAGTGTTTTTATTCGCCTAACGAATATTTAAAAAAAAATAATATTAGAGGAGCTTTTAAAACACGTAATTTTTAATCAAGGGATGATAGTGAGGTCAAGATACCGCTGTCTATAGAATGGAACTGTTCAGAATGTCGACGAGTAGTGTCTCGGAAGACCACGGACATCGTCAAGTCGTACAAAGCAGGAAAGAGTACTGAAAACGTAACGCTAAAATCCAAGAAAATCTCTGTGGCAAGCAAACCGTGAGATAGGTATATAAAAAAAATACCGAACGAAATGTTTAGTGATGTTTGATTCCATTGCTTCAGTGTCTGGACAAAAACAATAAAATAATATCTGTAGATTCTATCAAATATCCTTGGGAAAGGTATAGATCCTCTTCTCCCCCCCCCCCAGCTATGGGTAAATAGCAGGACAGATCGGGTTCTCTAGCCTTGGATGGTAACTGGTCTACCGCAGAAAGAAATGGCAAAATACTGCGGGAAAAATCTGCCTCGTCAGTCAAGTATCGAAAGATACATGACTGCCTAAGCGTGTATCACGCATGGCACATAACTGACGGACTAATGTGCTAATACCTTAGGGAAAGGCATGAATCTTCTGCTTCTCTCTTCAGCTATGGGTAAATAGCAGGACAAACCGGTTCTATAGCCTTGGATGGTAGCTGTCTACCGCAGAAAGAAATGGCAAACTACTGCCGGAAAAATCTGCCTCGTCAGTCAAGTATCGAAAGATACATGATTGCTTAACCGTGTATCACGCATGGCACATCACTGACTGACTGATGTGCTAAAACGTTAGGGAAATGTATAGATCCTCTTCTTCTCCCGCCAGTTATTGGTAAATAGCAAGACAGACCGGGTTCTATAGCCTTAGATGGTAACTGGTCTACCGCAGAAAGAAATGGCAAACGACTGCGTGAAAAATCTGTCTCGTCAGTCATGTATCGAAAGATACATGATCGCCTAAGCGTGTATCATGCATGGCACATGTCTGACTGACTTACTTATTTAGTGTGTGTATACATTTTTAGGACACCTTACATACATACATATATACCTACATATATACATATATATATATGTGTGTGTGTGTGTGTGTGTGTGTGTGTGTGTGTGTGTGTGTGTGTGTGTTTCCGCGCGGATTAGAGTTTCAGGCCTATACATAAATTGATGGGTCTCCATATGTAGAAAATGAAAGTGAGTCTATCTTCATATATTCTATACTAGTACACCATCAATTTTTCTTTGGCCCTTCATCACAATAGGTAGGAAGGAATAGAGGCGATAAGCAACATTAAACTCAAAATAGCTCAATGCATTTCAGTATTGCATCAATATTTAAGCTTACTTATTAAAAGTTCAATGATAATTCTTCTGTCGCCACTTAATTTAAAGACAATGTGATGTACGTAGGTCCTTACTTTCCACATAATCAATTATTTTTATTTCACTGGTAACTTTCGCTGGATTTCGCAATTAATTTTGATTATTCACAAATTTTTTACAATCGTACCAATGAAAACCCAGTGTAATCCAAAATTTCTGGATTGCGGGTCTGGATCCGCACCGGATTGTTTTTTTTTCTTTTTAATTTGCTCACGGAGCCGGCCTGATTCCAAAATGTTATGATACGTTGGGCTACAGCCCCTAGGAGTAAAGTTGAAAAAGTTTGACATAATGACACACTGACATTCGCATTTATTATATAGAAGATGAGCTATTGAAAGTTAGAAACTTAGAAAAGGCGTAACACAGACATTTTCGCATTTATTATATATATATATATATATATATATATATATATATATATATATATATATATATATATGTGTGTGTGTGTGTGTGTGTGTGTGTGTGTGTGTGTGTATATATATATATACACCACCAAATACAAACATCATAAGAAATGTGACATAATATATATATATATATATATATATATATATATATATATATATATATATATATATTTACCAAAAACATGGCCGAATAATTCCTAAATGCTAATGAGATATTCCCTTTCTACGATAACAGTAGGCATTATTCAGTAGCTTGTTTTCATCGTCTCGAGCCACGATGTCTCTGAGCGTCTAATATACGTATTTCTACCAGCAAATTAAAAAGAAAAGAGAAATGAAGAGACGCACGTGTCAAGGCTGTAACACTTGGAATAAAAAGATCTTACTGATAATTAATTAATGAAATCTTCCACCTGATCACCTGTCCGATTCTTTACAAGCATTTATGCAATGCCAGTTCCGCATTCTTCTAAAATAAATATCTGTCTGAATTTCTGGGATGAGAATTTATCATTATTCACACTATTCACATTCGAACTTTTGTCGACATCTTTCTTGTGGTTATCACGACGTACCGACTGTTGTGGCTCCCGACATTCATCAGTTGTATATTGATCCGTCTAAGCTCTACAGTGAATTCCAAACTGAACCATTTATTTAATCTGTTCTAGTGCCACTGCCCATATCTAGTGATTATCTCGTCTACTTTTATTTTCAGTATGCTGGTTAGTTACCGCTCGCTTCGTGTTTTTGTTGTCTTTGTTTACAATCATTTTCACGCTGTAAATGGCCCAAGATCTACTGGAGTTAGAGGTTTACAGAATAAGAGGCACAGTTTATGTGGATATGTGGGGAAGATAACGGTTAACCCAAGACTTGAACAAGTTAAGATTGTAGTGAAGCATCCTCTTGGGAGACGGTTCCACAAAGCAGCGTTTCGTAGGAAGAACCTGCTCGTGTGCTACTTAAATGCAGGTGGTTTACTACAATGTGTGTAACTTAGCCGCAAAGATTAAAATATGGTGGAATTAAGGAATGTAGTTCGTTTGGGCGCTTTCCATGGAAATAGCGTGAGAGTAATGAGACGCTTGAAACAATTCGTCTGTGAGGAAAGGGGTTGTAGGGTGGAAAATAATTCATCACCTATGAGAACGTGGAGAAGCTTTCGGAATCTATCGCGACTAGAAAATAAAAATTGGGCAGCTCCTGCTGCAGAAGTACCCTCTTTAAGTCAATGGTCAATAGTTATATAAATATATATATATATGTAGGTACATCGTTATTTTGGGTAACTGTGCCTGGTTGGTTCTCCTACTATCTCTCAGTGGTTTCGATTTTGTGCTTCTTGCATATCTTCCAGTACACATATGTTGTTACCTTGTTATGTCTGTGAGTATATTCGTTTTTGCTAAAATATTTATAAGATTATGTATTATTATTATTATTATTATTATTATTATTATTATTATTATTATTATTATTATTTCCTTTGATTTCTCTTGTATACACAATTCCTTCCGGGTCTCAACCAGAGACCTAGGGTCAGAAATTGCTTCATGACATCTATTATTATTATAAATATTTCCATAGAATTCTCTTTTATGCATATCCCTTTCTGAGTCCAAACCAGAGACTTAAGGTCAGAAATGGCTTTAAGATATTCGATATTATTATTTTTATTTCCTTTGATATCTGCCATTTACACATTTCTTTCCGGGTCCCGCCCAGGGACCTATGGTTAGAAATGGTATCATGACACTTTCCACTGCAAAGAAAAAAAATAATTACATAGATAAAGCCCTTCGTAAAGTGTAGGCTGTACTTGTCAGAATAATATTTTGTATCTCTTTGAGGCATGAACTTCCAGGGATCCCTTCAATCAACCTACTGGAATCTTTTCCAACCAGCCCAAGGGCTCCAACTACAACAGGAATTGTTGATGTTCCCATGTGCCACATTTTTTAGATTTCTATTTCAAGGTCCTTGTATTTTGACAGATTTTCGTATAACTTCAAAGATACATTGCTGTCTGCAGGGACTGCCATATGAATAAGGAGGCTTTTTTGTTTGTTTGTGGTCTCTGATAACAATGTCTGGGCGGTTGACTTTGATTGTTCTGTCACTGTGTATTGTGTAGTAACATAGAATTGTAACAGGTCCTATCCCCGTAACCGGGTCTGTGTGGTGTTCATACCAGTTTCTTTCAGTTTCCTTTCCGTAGAAGTTGCAAATTTTCCAGTGCAGATATTGGCCCATTCTGTCATGCCGGTTTTTATATTCAGTGGGTGCCAATATCGTGCAACCTGATACAAGAAGATCAATGGTTTCTGGATATTTATCACAGAATCTGCATGTTGGGCTAACACAGTATTTTAGTATATGTGCTTCATAATTCCTAGTTAACAAGCATTGGTCCTGTGCAGCAAGGATAAAACCTTCAGTTTCAGCTTTCAACCCTGCACTATGTAGCCACTGATGGGTACGGTTTTTGTCTACGTCAGCTTGTTTGGTACGGGCAGAGTATTGGCCATGAAGCGGTTTATTTTGCCATTGTCTCTGTATCTGGTCGGTTGCATTTGTCTTTGCTTTCTTTTTAAAGTAATTTTCAGCTTCAGCCGGTGTACCGTGCTGTACTTGTATTTCTGCGCCCATTTGAAACTCTATTTTGAATTTTTTGGCTTCCTTTATTACGGAGTAAAGACGCTTACTACTTTCATGTTCTTTGACACATGCCATCATCTAATCTTCTGTAGTTTCCAAGTATCTTTGGAGGCCAATTGTTGTAGTTTTGTAGGACAGTTCTAGTTGAACTATTTCTCTGCCTCCTTCGGATCTGGACACATACAGGCGATCAACATTAGGTTTGGAATGATGCATGCAGTAGCAAGTGAGGCGCTTTCTCGTTTTGGCGTCCATTCGCTTAATTTCAGCTATGGTCCAGTTAAGGACGTTAAAGCTGTATTGCACCACAGGGACAGCCAAGGTGTTTATGGCTGATATTCTGTTTTTTTTTTAAATTTAGCTCGGTATTTAGTACCAGACATACAGCCTGTAGTACTCCTTTCTTACCTTCTCCTTCATTTGGGGGTGTTGTATGCCATCTCATTCGCTAATTCCTAGGTACTTATAAGCTTAATCATGCTCCAGTTCCCTAATCTTTGTAACAAAATCTAAATCTATTAAGGGTGCTTCTGTAATTCTACCTTTCTTGAATGTAACTTTTGCACATTTATCTAATCCGAAGTTCATACCTATGTCGTCACTGAAGTTTTTTACAATATTGAGGAGGCCCTTCAACTCATTGTCGTCTTTGGCAAAGAGTTTGAGATCATCCATGTAGAGTAGGTGATTGAATGTTTTCTTATTTATTTTGTAACCATAGCTACTGTTGTTCAGTTCATGCGTAAGGGGGATTAAGGACAAACAAAACAGAAGGGGAGACAGAGAGTCTCCTTGAAAGATTACACGTCGGATATTTAGTCGGTTGGATATGGCAGTGCCCCTGGTGTGACTAAGGTATAGTTTGGTGTTCCACATTCCCATGCTGTGCTTAAGGAAATTTAATACCACAGGGGAGAGTTTGTACATTTCCAAAGTCTTAAGGATCCAAGAATGTGGAACACTGTCAAAGACTTTACGATAATCAATCCACGCTGCACTGAGATTTCTACGTCTGCTCCTGCAATTTTACAATTATTATTATTATTATTATTATTATTATTATTATTATTATTATTTCCTTTGATTTCTGTTGTATGCACAATTACTTCCGGGTCCCTATCATAGACGTAAAGTCAGAAATGGCTTCATGACATTTATTATTATTATTATTATTATTATTATTATTATTATTATTATTATTGTTGTTTTTGTTGTTGATGATATTATTATTATTATTATTTTTATTTCCTTTGATATCTGGCGTTTACACATTTCTTTCCGGGTCCCGGCCAGGGACCTAAGGTTAGAAATGGCATCATGACACTTTCCACTGCAAAAAAAAAATAAAATAAAATAAAAAAATAATTACATAGATAAAGCCCTTCGTAAAGTGTGGGCTGTACTTGTCAGAACAATTTTTTGTATCTCTTTGAGGCATGGACTTCCAGGGATCCCTTCAATCAGCCTACTGGAATCTTTTCCAACCAGTCCAAGGGCTCCAACGACAACAGGAATTGTTGATGTTCCCATGTGCCACATTTTTTAGATTTCTATTTCAAGGTCCTTGTATTTTGACAGTTTTTCGAATATCTTCAAATATACATTGCAGTCTGCAGGGACTACCGTATCAATAAGGAGGCCCTTATTTTGTTTGTGGACTTTAATAACAATGTCTGGGCGGTTGGCTTTGATTGTTCTGTCAGTGTGTATTGTGTAGTCCCATAGAATTGTAACAGGTCCTATCTCCGTAACCTGGTCAGGGTGGTGTTCGTACCAATTTCTTCCAGTTTCCTCATTATTATTATTATTATTATTATTATTATTATTATTATTATTATCATTATTATTATCATTATTATTATTATTATTATTATTATTATTATTATTATTATTATTAAAAGAAAACAAATATGAATACCTTCTCAAGAAAATGGTAGCGCCGGAAGATAAAAATATGTTTAAGAATTTTGCAAAATATGGTTAATATAAGGTAGGAATTATATGAACTCTATTTGACCACATTCATGTGTTAAGTAATGCTTAACATTGACAGTGTAGGTGATTTTCCCCCTGTACAAGGCCCGGGAGCCACTCGAGGTAGAGGTTTACAGAATAAGAGGCACAGTTTATGAGTAGATTTCAGGGAGATAACTGATAACACTAGACTTGAAATGGTTAAAATTGTTGTGATCGGAGAAGCATCCTATACGTGGAATTCAGATGATGCCCCATATTGCGTGTGTGTGTGTCTGTATGTGTGCGTGTGTGTCTGCGTGTGTGTGTAGTAGTAGTAGTAGTAGTAGTAGTAGTAGTAGTAGACATACCTTTATTAAATC
>OZ038518.1:11586241-11611241 GCA_964036315.1 Acanthosepion esculentum
GACTCTCGCCTGTTCACTTATATATATATATATATGTATATATATATATATATATATATATATATATATATATATATATAACATTCAGGCCGGTAAATGTAATTTAATACTGTTTTTTATAAACAGAGCATTTACTTAAATACTTGTATCTATAAAAAAGAATGTTAAACATAAAAAATTATTTTAAATATATATATATATATATATATACTGTCATCCACAGACAGACTGTTTCGCTGTATCACAGCTCATCAGTCAGTTAAGACATCCGATTGCTTCAAGACGGGATCGAAACGCGACTGATTCAGCAACAGTCGGAGAGTTTCTCCTTAAGCCGGTTAAAATAAAAGCGAATTTTTACATACTGTAATCACTTCAGAGAAGGAAAAAAGCTTTGTAACGTTAGTAGTAGAAGTCATTATTTACAAATTCGCACTTATCTTCCAAGAGTGCACAACCGAATTTAAGTTATTCGGGCGCGTATATATTATCATCCTACCTGGCCAGTTTTACCTTGACGATCCGTAGGTTTATATTTGCTCTACTTCGTGTATTGAGCACTTTATTTAGTTACTTTTACTCGTTTTGGAGGATTTTTTTCTTTGGACTCTGAGCTTGAATTCTGGACGATTGTTTTCGCCTCAATTTCATGTTCTTAGTTCTTTCTTTTTTTTATTCCTGATTTTTCCTTGGGTAGAGGTTTGTTCTACGACAAGCAGAAATACCCAAGTTTTTTTCCAAACGAGTACCACTATATACTATAGTCATACCACAGCGTCCAGTCTCTCCAAGCCTCTGTTCCTCTCCCGCTGGGCAAGGAGTCCCGAAAGAAGATTAAATGGCCCCCAGCGAACAACAAGGGAGCCTGGCAGCTAGAAAGGGGGACGTGGATGGGGGACTAAATTTCATGACGGTGAAACCCCTGTTTTCATTGGCTGACGCTGACTGACATATATCAATAAGAACGGTCGAAGTACGGCCCTTGCTAGTATTTTTTTTTGTGATTACTGGTTTTGCAATGTCGTAGTGCGTAGCACGACGCTTTCAAGGAGGCGGGCTGGCTCATCTAGAATCAGGTCGGGGTTTCTGTTGAGGCCGATATGATGCGAAACCCGAAATCAGCGATGAGAACAGTGCATCAGTGAAGACCACCCTTGATGCATCTAAAATGTATGATTTAACTATATATATATATATATATATATATATATATATATATATATATATATATATATATATTATTGACATTTGGAAAACGTTCATGAAAAATATGTCGTGAAAATAATATGCGATAATGCATATCACCTTCAACGGCTTCATCAAATGGATAACGAAAAACGTGGCGTTTCTCGAGATTAAAGAAAAATGATACTCTTTTCTTTTCTTTTAGTCTAGATAAACGCCAACTTGGGAAAAATAATATAATATAATTATTTTAAACACACACAAACACACACACACAAATACACACACACAAACACACACACACACGCACAACACATTTCTCCTTGTGCATCTGATGAAGCCATTGAAGATGAAATGCATTATCACGTATTATTTTTGAGACATATTTTTCAAGAACGTTTTTCCAAATGTCAGTAACTTATAACACTGTCGGAATTACATACCCAAATTTATTACTATGATATATATATATACATATATATATATATATATATATATATATATATATACATTATAATATTTTTAAAAAAATATGATTCCTTCGCTACATAAGAGTTCTCATGTTTCAATATATATATATACATGTTTATATTTCTGAGATGAGGTATAAGGTACACCATTTACATTATTCGGACTATTGTCCTCTCTTTGTCATCATATTTATTACAACATACCGGCCGTTGTACGCTCCGGCCTTCTTCAGGTTGTTGGACACATGACACAGTGGATAAAGGCGGCGGTTCGATCCAGTGACAGGACCCAAAGAGTGTGAGTTCAATACCCTGTTAAGGCAGTGGAGAACTTTCAGATGGAAATTAACAAGAGATAACTGACAACTGACATTCATTAAACATGGCACGTGGAACTATAACAGTCTAACTCAGTGAGCGAAATAAAGGGTTTAGTTCCACATTCCAACCACCTGAAGAAGGCCAGAGCGTACAACGGCGGAAACATTGTAATAAATATGGCTACAAAGATGAAGACAATAGTCCGAAAAATGTAAATAATATATATATATATATATATATATATATATATATATATATATATATATATATATATATATAGCATAATTCAACAATCATAAACTAACCATACGTCAAAACAATCCTTATTCCCCCATAGCTGAACACTTTAATCAATCAAGACACTCATTAGACAACTGTAAATGTTTATTGATAGATTCCGATTTTAGTTCAACATACACACGCAGAAAAAAAGAGAAATACTGGATTTTAAAATTAGACACATATAAACTAGGGTTAAACAAAGACTTGGGAATTTTAAATCTGTATAAATATTTCAATAGTTAAAAAAAAAAAATTTAGATATAGTTAAAAAAAACTTTTTAAACAACATCTAAAATATTATCGTTAGATTTACGTTAGAAATATTCAAACACAGTTACATTCGACATCACGTGACGTCCGCGTCTCGCGACGGACGCTACTTGTAAACAAACTTCTGAATACAGTTATTTAATTTATTTCTGACGAAAGATCGGGGCAGATCTGAAATATCAAATATATATATATATAAAATATAAATAAATACTTTCACAAAAAACCTTCAATTTTTTTAAATTTGCAACTTTTCAGTTGTTTTCTCCATATTATATATATATATATATATATATATATATATATATATATATATATATATATATATATATATATATATATTACAAAGAATAGCAATACAAAGAATAAATCAGTAAAGTTAATGTAATTAATGGCGAATTCACTTCGTTTAAGATTTAATAAATCATTAACTTACTAAATATTCGTTGAATGACGCGATTCTTGTATTTAAACATGTAAAATAGATTAGATGTTTCGTAGATATGCTAGTACTTTCGATAATTTTTCTTATCATCATCAGGCATGGATATTATTTTTCCTATTCAGTAACTTCCGGGCTGAAAATAAATATAATACAGTAATAGCATATCTACAGAACATATGGAACATCTAATCCTTTTACAATTTTCAAGAACAAGGATCGCGTCATTTAACGAGTGGTTAGTAGGTTAATGCTTTATTAAATCTGTTAGCGAAGTGATTTCGCCATTAATTACATTAACTTTACTGATTTATTCCTTGTATGACTACTTCTTTATAACATTATTTATACTGCACCATTTAATATATATATATATATATATATATATATATATAAGTGAACATAGAAGTCAACACTTAGAGACGACAGTCTCTTTCATGCTAGATACAATCATCAGGCCACTCGTCTAGAATCATATGGCCTGACGATTGCATCTTGCATGAAACAGACTGTCGCCTCTAAGTGTTGACTTCTATGTTCACTTTTATATTTACACACGATATCTTTGATATTGAGCACTTTATCCCATAAATATAGCACACTTTAAGACTATATTTCTTCATATATATATATATATATAAAGACATTTTTATGTTTATACATTCAATTTTTATAGATACAAATATTTAAGTAAATGCTCTGTTTATAATAAACAGTATTAGCAACATTTACTGGCCTGAATATCCGAGAAATTTTCATAGAAAATATGTGTCCTCCGATAGGAATTGAACCTGTATTCTATACGGAGCCGTCATATAGCCTGACGTACTTTTACCGATTTCGCCACAGAGCAGCGTTTCGGTTAGCAAGGTCGATTTTACTGTTTTTAAACTATAATGTAAACAAATGACGCATCGAACAGATATGAATGTACGTGAGAAAATCATATAAAATTGTAGTTTAAAAACAGTAAAATCGACCTTGCTAACCGAAATCTCCTCTGTGGCGAAATCGGTAAAAGCACGTCAGGTTATATGACGGTTCCGTATAGGGTACAGGTTCGATTCCTGTCGGGGGACACATGTTTTCTATGACAATTTCTCGGATATTCATGCCGGTAAATGTTGTTGATACTGTTTATTATAAACAGAGAATTTACTTAAATAAATGTATCTATAAAAAAAAGAATGTATAAACATAAAAATGTCTTAAAATAATTGTTGGAATTTGTCCATTTCATTATATATATATATATATATATATATATATTATATATATATATATATATATATAGTGAAACGAGGCAGTACTTGATCCTTCTAACATTTTATTAATGAATTATAGACATTTTGTGTTTATTGGTTTTCTCCACCTCCCTCTCAAAATTGCGAATAATCCTTCACAAAAAAAAAAAACAAGCAACAAAAAAAAACAGTTCTCTATGTATGAAATTTCCAAATTTTTTATAATGGCTGTCTCCAAGCATTCGACTATCATTTGGTTTCCGGTTTAGAATCCTGTCTTCTAGTTCCCTCTAAAGTCTTTTCCTTTGTTTCACTTACAGTATCGCCCTTGAGTCTTCGTGGCGTTATCGCCTTGCTCGGGGTAGGGGAATTGATTAAAAAAGAAGAAGAATATAAAAAGATAGATTGATCGATACATTGATATCTGGAGTTTTCCTATTGCAATCTTTTATTTTAAATAGACGCGGTGAATGGATTTAGCAGCGTGCTTGTTGTTCGTAGCGTTCTGAAAGCGATAGGCAAGCGAAAAGCTTTTTTGCTTTTAACCAATCAGCTCTTTGAATACGCCTCCCACTTCCACCGCATAAACCTAACCGTCGTTCGCAAATTACTTGTCTCGTTTGAATATTAACGTTGGCAAGCACGGTTTCCTCCCACTAATTTTTCGTTTTTATTTATGTATTATTTTTGCCGAAGTTAATCGAACAAGCAGCAACGATGGTTGACGTAGCGTCTTCAGTCAAAACTGCGCAGTAGAGAGAAAAAAGGGAAGAATTTGAGTTGTTTCCTGTGCTGCATTTCAACGCTTCTCTTTATCTTATTACGTAATCAATAATCGCCTGCTTTAATGAACAGACGGACTAACAAGCAGTTTCGTCTTTGTATTTATTTACTTTTATTCTCTGTGATCTTCGTGTCATTTTAGGTGGAACGACGAAATAATTCTTCTCCTCTTAGACTTTGTGTCTCTCTCGCTACCCACCTATCCCACCTTTTAATTGGGTTTCTGGCTGTTAATACGAAAACTCTTATTTCTAATTGGAGACGTTGCTGGGTCTATGCCTTCGTTAATACGCCTTACTCCGCTTGGCTTTTGATCTACCAATAGATACATCAAATCTCCTTTCTCTCTTTCTCTGTTTATATATCTAAATCGACATCTATCTATCCACCGTAAGCTTAAATATATTAAGATTTAACAATCTATCTATCTATCTATCTATCTATCTATCTATCTATGTACCGTAAGCTTAAATATATTAAGATTTAACAATCTATCTATCTATCTATCTATCTATCTATCTATCTATCTATCTATCTATCTATCTATGTACCGTAAGCTTAAATATATTAAGATTTAACAATCTATCTATCTATCTATCTATCTACCGTAAGCTTAAATATATTAAGATTTATAAATCAATCTATCTATCTATCTATCTATCTATCTATCTATCTATCTATCTATCTATCTATCTATCCACCGTAAGCTTAAATATAAAGATTTAACAATCTATCTATCTATCTATCTATCTATCTATCTATCTATCTATCTATCTATCTATGTACCGTAATCTTAAATATATTAAGATTTAACAATCTGTCTATCTATCTATCTATCTATCTATCTACGGTAAGCTTAAATATATTAAGATTTAACAATCTATCTATCTATCTATCTATCTGTATGTATGTACACACACACACACATATATAGATAAAGAGAAAAATTGTTTAAAATGTGATATCCATATATGTATATATATATATATATATATATATATATATATATATATATATATATACATACATATACAGAGAGAATGAGCCCTACAGATATTAACAAGTTGACACACACACATACACACATATATATGTATACACACACATAAATATATATATATATATATATATATATATATATATATATATATAGATAGATAGATAGATAGATAGATAGATAGATAGATAGATAGATATCAACTGACTGTGATAGATAGATAGATTGATAGATAGATAGATATTAAGAGACTAAGATATATACATATGAATAAGCTGATATAGATAGATACATAGATAATGATCAAATATATATGTATATATATATATATTTATATATATATATATATATATATATATATATAAGTAGATAGATAGAAATTAAACAGAATGAGATAGATAGATAGATAGATAGATAGATAGATAGATAGATAGAAATTGAACAGAATGAGATAGATAGATAGATAGATAGATAGATAGATAGATAGATAGATAGATAGATAGATAGATAGATAGATAGATATGGACAGACTGAGATAGATAGATAGATAGATAGATAGATAGATAGATAGATAGATAGATAGATAGATAGAAATTGAACAGAACGAGATAGATAGATAGATAGATAGATAGATAGATAGATAGATAGATAGATAGATAGATAGATAATGAACAGAATGAGATAGATAGATTGTTCTTCGAAACCTCCAGATCCGAGTCGGTTGAAGGTTCTGAGTATCATGGAGACACCTCTTAATTGCTGTCGTTCCCAGGTTCACTGTGAATCGGCGGTTGTAGCGCCATTTAGTTTCCCAGCTATGGCAAATTGAGAATCCCTTAACAAAAAAGAATGCCATATATATATATATATATATATATATATATATATATATATATATATATATATATATATATATATATATATATATATATATATATATATAATTGGCAACAATACAAATGTATAGTAAATTTACCACCAATAGATTTTATACCAAAATGGCCAACAATTCATTTTATCTGCAGTCGTAAATGTACAATGATGTTGAAAATACAGGGGTTGAATAAAATAATTGGAACAGCTGCAAATTCCACTCCTATATTTCAAAGACCTATTATATTAAGAACTTTAACTAAAACTTCGTAATTGCAGGTTATATCTATTGTAAATACGTTTATTCGTTTAATTTACTGTCGTTTATTTTATTTTTTTAGAATTTAGTAAAATTTAAGCTAAATGCGTGACCTCTCTGAGTTCGAAAAAAGGCAAATTGTTGGAGCTCTCATGGCAGGAGGCTCGATCACTAAGGTTGCTGAACTGTTTGGTTTTTAAGAGCTACCATATCAAGAACTATGACGCAATTCGGGAAACAGATCAAAAACTCTAGCAACCGTAGCAATTTGTGCCAGACTTGCAAACTTACTGACAGGGACCG
Organism: Acanthosepion esculentum; assembly: GCA_964036315.1. Lineage (NCBI taxonomy): Eukaryota > Metazoa > Mollusca > Cephalopoda > Sepiida > Sepiidae > Acanthosepion > Acanthosepion esculentum. Next base: position 11,593,671 of record OZ038518.1, read on the forward strand.
ACATGCTTTGAAATGCAATGTGGCAAAAAATCATCGGACTACTGCGGCCAAAGTGACTGCTGAGTTGAATAATCATCTGAATAGTCCAGTTTCTACTAAAATTCTTCGTCATGAGCTCCATAAGCTGCATATCATGGAAGAGCCGCCGTAAGGAAACCCCTTCTCTCCACTCGCAGCCTTCAGAAGAGGTTGAAGCGGTGCAGAGATCACAATGCCTGGCCTGCTGACCAAGAGAAGCAAGTCATATTCTCAGACGAGTAGTTTTTCTTTTTTTCCAACTTCAGGGCGAGTTTATGTGTAGAGGCAGCTCAAAGAAGTTTACAACCCTGACTGCATTCTTCCAACAGTGAAGCATGGAGGTGGATCAGTGATAGTTTGGGCGGCCATATCATGGAAATGTCTCGGTTCAATAGTTGCACTGCGTGGTAGAATCAACAGCAAAGATTACCTGAACATTTTGGGAGATCATGTTCATCCAATGGCCCAGACTTTATCCCCCGATGGTGACTGCATCTTCCAAGATGATAATGCTCCAATACATACCACTTGAGTGGTTAAGAATTGGTATGAAGAGCATGAAAGTGAGCTAGAACACATTCAGTGGCCTCCCCAATCTCCAGATATCAATATTATGAAACATTTGTGGAGCATTTTGGAGCGACAATTTAGGAGCCGCTATCCTCCACCGTCGTGTCTTAAAGAGCTGGAGCAGGTGTTAATGGAAGAATAGCTGAAAATTCCTCTGGATGAAGTCAGGAAGCTGTATGATTCCATTCCTAGACGTATTAAAGATGTCTGTGAGGCTAAAGGAGGACCAACTCCATATTAAATATTTTTTTTTTTAATTTAACAAGTGTTTCAATTATTTTGTCCAACCCCTGTATATTTAAACGAAGCCATAAAATTGTGTTTAGCTTATTTGGATTTCGGCATTAAATAACCCAACAGAGGTTGATATGCTGATAAAAAATATCCACCACTGAGACATACCCGGTAATAGATTTTAAGGTGTTAATTAACCTATCGTGGCATTAAAGCCACTAAGACGCAAGGTGGTTACAGGGTGTGGAAGAATTAGGAATAGAAACATTAATAATGAGCGGGTAGAGGGAACATTAGTCGGGAGGACAGTAAATAGCAATTGACATTGCGTTTAAATTTTTGCATATTAAATGTGGCTGGCAAGCATGGAGAGGGAAGCGAGTTTCCACAAGCGACAAGTGCAAGAAAAGAAACTCGTATAATAGAACTTAAGGCGACATCTAGCCAACTCAACTGTGAATTGATAAGATCTCGACGCCAGTTTCATGCTGGGCTTAAATTCAAAAAGTCTAGGTACCATAGCGAAGAGCTATATTTATTTGTATTTTGATACAAAACTCGCAGTATAACCCGTCTTCGAAGGGATGATTCATTAATGGCAATTTTTGCCGTTCAATTGGAGCAGTTTAAGTTTAAACCAGCCCATCCGAAAATCAATATAATACCAACAATTGGTTATCTGCCTATATTTCTGAGATGAGGTATTATGTACACTATTTACATCATTCGGACTATTGTCCTCATCTTTGTCGCCATATTTATTACAACGTTTCGGCCTTTCAGTACCTGTCTATATTTCTGAGATGAGGTATTGTGTACACTATTTACATTATTCGGACTATTGTCCTCATCTTTGTCGCCATATTTATTCCAACGTTTCGGCCCTTCAGTATCTGTCTATATTTCTGAGATGAGGTATTGTGTACACTATTTACATTATTCGGACTATTGTCCTCATCTTTGTCGCCATATTTATTCCAACGTTTCGGCCCTTCAGTATCTGTCTATATTTCTGAGATGAGGTATTGTGTAAACTATTTACATTATTCGGACTATTGTCCTCATATTTGTCGCCATATTTATCACAAGGTTTATCCACTGTGCCATGTGTCCCTAAGTCATTTCCGCCTATCTACAATAGAATGGGTTTTTAATGTCTACTCTTAGTTTAATTAGCACACGGACCTGTCTATATTTCTGAGATGAGGTATTACGTACACTATTTACATTATTCGCACTATTGTCCTCATCTTTGTTACCATATTTATTACAACTTTTCGGCTGTTGTACGCTCCTCCGGCCTTCTTTAGGTGGTTGGAATGTCGAACTGAACCCTTTATTCAAGGGCACATGGCACAGTGGATAAAGGTGTTAGTTAGATCCAGTGATAGGACCCAAAAGAATGTGTGTTCAATACCCGGTTAAGACGGTGGAGAGGTGGAGAGGGGAATTAGCAGGAGATAAATGATAAATGATATCCATTAAACATGGCACGTGGAACTAAAACAGAAAACCCCAGTGAGTGAAATAAAGGGTTCAGTTCGACATTCCAACCACCTGAAGAAGGCCGGTGCGTACAACAGCCGAAACGTTGTAATAAATATGGCTACAAAGATGAGGACAATAGTCCGAATAATGTAAATAGTGAACAACAATTAGGTGCAACTGAGGCACATCCCCAATTGGAGTTTAACAATTTGAATGGGGGTTGGCGCTAAAATGGCCGTATTTGCGTTCTCAATCTTGCAAGGAAGGAACCTCTTCCATGAACCGTCATAATAATAATATACGATAATTTTTATTTATAATATAATGTTTTTATAATTCTAATAATCTTTTGGGCCAGATTTCAACTCTCTAAATTGATTGGACGTTGTTTTTTACAGACATTAAATTTGGCCTTTGATTTTCGCGCCAAATGTAAAAAATCAGTTTTTTTTTTCGATTTTTTTACCTTCATGGTTGTAATTTTTTCCCAGCCAATTTGGGCTCAAAACCGACACTGAAGAATTATCTATGAAACAGAAAAAGTTTCATCAAAATCGGAGGAAAACTGTGGCTACGCATGAACAACATCCGATGACACACACACACACACACACACACACACACACACACACACACACACACACACACACACATACATACGAGGGGGGACCGAAAAGTAACCGGAGTTGTGTCATATAATTTTATTCATTTATTGTTGCATGTTTATATTCTTATCACCTTCAAAGCATTCTCCATTTGAAGCAATGCACCGGTCCAGACGTGTTTTCCATTGTTCAAAGCAGTCCTGGAACTCTTGTGAACTTATGTCTTTTAATGACTCCGTAGTTTTCTTCTTAACCTCTTCCGCATCTGCAAAACGTTTTCCTTTTAAGACTTTCTTCATTCGGGGGAACAAAAAAAAGTCGCGGGGGGAGGGGGCGAGATCAGGTGAATAGGGAGGGTGGGGAAGTGGGGTCATGCTATTCTTGGTCAGAAACTGTCTCACACTCAGGGAGGTGTGCGTTGGCGCATTGTCGTGATGCAACCACCACCCTCCACTTTGCCACAGGTCAGGGCGTTTTCGTCTCACCTTGTCTCGCAAACGCTTCAGGACTTCCAAATAAAAAGCCTGGTTAACAGTTTGACCAGGAGGAACAAATTCTGTGTGGAGAATTCCGTTCACATCAAAGAAACAAATCAGCACTGTCTTGACATTGGACTTCACTTGACGCGCTTTTTGGGGTCGTGGTGACGTTGGATGCTTCCACTGATTTGATTAGTGCTTTGTTTCCGAGTCGTAGCAATAGCACCAGCTTTCGTCACCACTGATAACCTTAGAAAAAAGGTCTGGATCAACTTCCAACTGTTCTTTCAGTTTATGACAGGCATCCTTTCAGCCATGGTAAAAATAGACGAAAAGGTGTGAAGCACTTCAAAACAAAGACGGAGCTGTACGTCTTCCCACGATGACACAAGTTAGCACACTGGGAAATGAGAAAAGGACAGTCTTCTTCTGACTTAAAGTTAAACTTAGTTAGCTAGCCACAAACACTGACCTAAAGATACAATATTCCTTACACCAACAAAAAAAAAAAGGAAAAAAAGTATTCTTACTACAAGTTAGCACACTGATGCCTCAAGTGGCATCTAGCGGTGGAAGCCTGAACTACTACGGGCTTGTCACACAGAAAACGATTCCGGTCGCCTTTGGGTCCCCCACTTCGTATACACAGTTAGAGAATTATATATATATATGCGGCACAAGGCCAAAAAGGGGAATGAGAAAAGGACAGTCTTCTTCTGACTTAAAGTTAAACTTAGTTAGATAGCCACAAACACTGACCTAAACATAAAATATTCCTTACACCAAAAAAAAAAAGAGGAAAAAACGTATTCTTACTACACCCACCATAATACCTCATTTGTCTCTATGAAAACCCTAACTAGTCCCCTTGTGTACAGTTCATTGTCTGTGGAGGAGGAATAAAATAACAATTTAAATATCTAAACCATAATGAATACTTAGGAAAATGAACAAAACTACCTACAAGAAACTAAGCAAAATAATGTTAGTAATAAAAACGCCCACAATCCTTAAATGTGGCAGGAACATTCAGTTAACTGTACAAAAGCATAGCGAAGAGCTCATTCGAACAATTGTCATGAAAGTATATATAGAAAAGACAGAGAGAGGCAAGCTTAGGGCGGTGGGAAAGTGACGGAAGAAGACCTGTGGGAAGAGGAAAGAGTATTCAGTATAATGAGAGGGAAGAGCAAAGAGTATTTAGTATAATGAGCGGGAAGAGGAAAGAGTATTCAGTATAATAAGGGGGAAAAGGAAAGAATATTCAGTATAATGAGAGGGAAGAGGAAAGAGTATTCAGTATAATGAGAGGGAAAAGGAAAGAATATTCAGTATAGTGAGCGGGAAGAGGAAAGAGTATTCAGTATAATGAGAGGGAAGAAGAAAGAGTATTCAGTATAATAAGCGAGAAGAGGAAAGAGTATTTAGTATAATGAGAGGGGAAGAAAGAGTATTCATTATAATGAGAGGCAAGAAGAATGAGTATTCAGTATAATGAGCGGAAAGAGGAAAGAGTATTCAGTATAATGAGCGGGAAGAGGAAAGATTAGTTAGTATAATGAGCGGTAAGATGAAAGAGTATTCAGTATAAACGATAGGTGAGATGAAAGTGTATTCAGGAAGACTGTATATAGGGATTGATATTACATTTAAATTTCAGCATATTAAAGTTTACTGGAGAGCATGAGACCGGAAGCGAGTTCTACAGTTCAAGGAAAGAAACTGTTAGCATAGAACTTACAGCTACACCTAGCTATCTCAACTGTAAATCGATAAGATCTCGACGCTAGTATAGTACTACAAAAAGTTTCGGTATGATAACGAAGATCTTATCCGAACAGTTACCATGGAATTATTTATAGAAAAGACAGAGAGAGGCAACCTTACGGACCATATATGGCAGCAATTTTCTAAGCATGGACGAACTGTAGACTTATCGTTATGCAAGACGAATTCTGGCGAGAAAAATGGGGAACTAACTTTCGCAGCAGCCGACGATGCCATGAATTTAATATAGCCATTCCAGTTCGTGTCAGCTGAGAACGTCAGCCCGAGAAGACGGAACGAGTCATTTTCTATCTATCTATCTATCTATCTATCTATCTATCTATCTATCTATCTATCTATCTTTTAATTGGAATCACTCCATGCAAGGCAGTAAAACCACGAAGACACAAGGGTTACTGGGTGTGGAAGAATTAGGAAGAGAAACATTAATCATGAGCGGGAAGAGGAAATGGTAATCAGGAGGACAATAAATAGCGATTAACATTGCTTTTGAATTTCAGCAGATTTAAGTCGGCTGGAAAACATGGAGTCGGAAGGGAGCCAACTCAGCTGTAAATTGATGAGATCTCGACCGCAGTCTGTAATTACGCTTAAATAAAAACAAAAAGTCTAGGTAGGATAACGAAGAGCTTATCCGAACAATTACCATGAAAGCGTCTACAGAAAAGATAGAGACAAGCGACCTTACGGCGGTGGGAAAGTGACAGAGCTGCCAGATCAGGGCCAATAATATTGCTGATTCTTCTTTGTGCTTTATCAAGGAGTTGAAGGTAAATAGCAGGGCCACCGGACCATATGTGGCAGCCATATTCTAAGCATGGGCGAATGGTAGATTTATAGATATGTAAGACAGATTCTGGCGAATAAAACTGTCTCGCATAACACAGTGAACCAATTTCTTATCATCGAACCTAAAAAAAAAAACTTTGTAAAAAATGTAGACAATCGAAACATAAACAAAGTTTTTCTTGTTAGTAAAATTCAGTGTTTTCAAACTTTCTGTTTCTATTATTCGGACTGTGATCCTAATCTTCATTGCCATATCCACAACGTTTCGACAGTTGTATGCTACAGCCTTCTTCAGATGATTGGAATTTCGAACCGAACCCTTTATTTTGTCCATCGGAGTAGACTGCTCTAGTTCCACTTACCGTGTCTCTTCTGGATGTCTCAGTTATTTCCCTTTAACTCAACTTTCTAACTTTTGGTTCACCACTGTTGTGGCCTGGTATTGAACACGCATCTCTGGGTCTAAACACTGAATCCAACCAACGCTTTTTATAATACCTCATCTCAGAGATACAGACAAGTTTCTGTTTCAAATAAGAGGGTTTTTTTTTAAGCTGAGTAAAAATTTCTGAAAACGTGTACGTGTGTATAAGACGACCCCACCCTTTTTGGCTTTTAATTTTCGTTTAAAATTCCTCGTATTATGTACACGAAAATACTGTACATATTTTAACAAGATGAAATAAGTTTAAAATTGGATCAATATATCCTGTGCCTGAAGTGGCTTCCATTAATTTGACGTCTTTGAACTTTTTTTTTGGCATTCCACGATTCTTGTTTTATACCCGCATTATGTTTTCCAATCTCTTTGTTACATTCTCAAAGACATGTTTTTATTCCTGACAATGTTTACCATTTCTCGTTTGTTTTATTATTTTCTAATCTCTGACATTTTTTTTATCAGTTTCCAATGTTGTGTTCCTCCCTTTAAAATACCGTTTTTCTTTTGCCGAGTTTGCCTCAATCGTAAGATCGTAAAATCGTAAAATAATTATATATCTGAAAAATATAAATTAAAATATAATTCTTTATATTAATGCTCACCATATACAAGGTGCAAGAGCCAGTCAAGTTAGAGGGACACTGATGTATGAAGGTGAGGTTTATGAGGATAAGCTTGTTTGCTAGAGCGTGCCACGTCTTAGGGAAGCTCCCTTTGAGCAGGTGGACGCAGGTTCGAATCCTGCTGCTAGAGAGCACAATCAAACATAAATAAATAAATATATCATTTAATAAATAAACGGAACGTTTACTCAAATACGAATATCCACTGGAACGATATCTAAAGTGATTATATATATATAATCTCTTTAAACGTCATATATATATATATATATATATATATATATATATATATATATATATATATATATATATATATATATATATATATATATATATATATAGTTTATATATATATATATATATATATATATATATATTCCAGTGGAATAAATTATAAACCATGGAATATTAGTGTTTTTATTATATATATATATATATATATATATATATATATATATATATATATATATATATATATATATATATATATATATATATATATATATATATAAAATCACTTTAAACGTCATATATATATAAATATATGACGATAAAGTGATTATATATATAACGTTCTTTTTAAGCAATATACTTGAATATGCTTAAATACTTGTATCTATAAAAAGAACGTTATATATATCCTATGTCTTTAAATAAATTGTCGGACTTTATCCAATTTAAAAAAAAATATATATATAAAATCACTTTAAACGTCATATATATATATATATATATATATATATATATATATATATTAGGATTGTATTTTTCATTTATTAAACCAACATATTTTTACATTTATTGCCTTAAAAGTTATTTTTAATGGATACTTATATTTCATTAGATGCTCTGTTTTATACTTGAATTAATTATCTTATTCAGACAGTTATCCTCATCTTCATTGCCATATTCACAACGTTTCGGACGTTGTACGCTTGGCCCTTCTTCAGGGGATTGGAATTTTGAACCGAACCCTTTATTTCGTCCACCGGAGTAGACTGTTCTGGTTCTACGTGACATGCCTCTTCTGGGTGTCTCAGTTATTTTATTTTAACTCAACTCTCCAAGCTTTTGGTTCACCACTGCTGTAGCCTGGTATTGAACTCATAACTATTTGGGTCTAGTCACTGGATCAAACCAACGTCTTTATCTACTCGGCCACGTGTCCTTGAGTACATTGGATATGGCAATGGAGATGAGGATAACAGTCCGAATAATGTAAATAATGCAAGTACTCACAATACCTCATCTCAGAGATATAGACAGATATTCAGATTTTATTTATTTCTTAAACAGTTTAGTTCCATGTGCTGGTCTGAATATGTGAGAATTCTTGTTAGAATACGCGTCTTCCGGCAGGATTCGAACCTGCAAGCCCTGGGGTAAATTCGTTTATAGATCTGACCTGCTTCGACTTCTCAGTTAAGAAACACCTGATTAGACCAGGCCCGAATAGTAATTTTGAATATATATCTTTCCCGATTCTTGAAATATACTTATCTGCTCTGTTTCGTACCCTATCATAAACTAAGACAATTTTTAATCATTTATTAATCCGATATAAAAAAAACGTTTAAATAAATATATATATATATATATATATATATATATAATATCTGGATAAAATAAATGAAACAAAATTGGGTGTTTTTTTTATGAAAGTATTTATTTCTGTGTTTTTGTATATATTTTTTTATTTAATATTTCAGACCACCTAGGTCTTTCCTCAGAAATCAAATGAGATACTGTGTTTGTGTGTTTGTTTACAGCGTTTGTTTACAGCGTTTGTCGTGAAGCGTGCATGCCACGTGATGTGCAATGCGACTTTGTTTGAATTTTTGGCGGAAGACTGATGATAGTGTCTTAAATGTTGTTTAAAAGGTTTTTTGACCATAACTCAAGAAATATTTCTTAAAATATTTTTAACTGTTGAAATATTTATGTAGATTTAAAATATCCACGTGTTTGTTTACCCCTAGTTTGCATATCAAGAAAGTATATATATATATATAAAGACATTTTTATGTTTAACATTCTTTTTTATAGATACAAATATTTAAGTCAATGCTCTGTTTATAATAAACAGTATTAAATAACATTTACCGGTCACACACACACACACACACACACACACACACACAACAACAACAACAACAACAACATATATATATATATATATATATATATATATATATATATATATATATATATATATATATCATCGCTAACTAAATAGGGATCCCTACACCAGAAAAGTACCTCTTATCCAACATATAGAGGAATGCGGGGAACGAAATCTGCCAAATTTTAATATCTTCCCATTCTGCTAAAAACCACAGAACTAAAGAAATATATATATATATATATATATATATATATATATATATATATATATATATATATATATATATATATATATATATATATATATATATATATATAAACATTTTTGATCAACACGTTTAATACAAGGCTCAATTTATTGCATAAATCAGGGACACGTCCCTCAAAATAGATCCCATATCTTCCTTACGATATGCGACATATCACGACAGTTACAAGACTTGAGTTTTTTCATTTGTTCAAATCCTAAGCGTCAACACGTGGAAATATAAACAGTTACGAGGTTTAAAGCTAAAAGCGAAACCAGTTTAAGTAAAAAAAAAAAAAGTAAAAACAAATTTACAATAAAAAATATATAACAATTTTTTTTTTTTGAAAACCTATTTGTAAGTAACACATTTTTAATTTTAATATTTATTTAAAAAAATATTTGCATTATAAATATTACATATAAATAAATATAAACATTATGTGTTTTTTCCAAATCTTGTTTTCTTTCTCTCTCTCTTTCTCTCCCCTTGTTCTCTCTCTCTCTCTCTCTCTCTCTCTCTATATATATATATATATATATATATATATGTGCGTGTGTGTGTGTGTGTGTGCGTGTGTGTGTGTGTGTGTGTGTTATTAACTGTTACAGATATGATCAGAACCAAAATGCCCATAACAATAAAAATTCCGAAGCAGGTCCATATAAAATAAACTTACATCTGCTCTTCGCCATACGTTAGGGAGCCTTGCAGAAATGAAAAAGAAAAGTCTCTATAAACTTAAAAAGTTTCTTATGCACAAGAATTTATCAAATGCATTAGTTAAACATAAAAATAAATTCAACAATAACTTTTTACCTAAAGAATACTAAAAGAGAAAGCTGGAAATTTATCGAGAGCGCCGCTGTCGAATCTAAATCTGCGGCCTGGATTTGGCAAATATCCCCTTTCCTGAATGAAATACTCTCATCCCAAATCAACATACCTGATTATAAAAATGTTACAAAAAATTAAAAGGAAAGAGTTAAATTCATAAGCTCCTATTATTTATAAAATACATGGTGCATAAATCCACTGTCCCATGTGTCCTTAGAGACATGAGGTATTATGGTGATTGTTATAAGAATGGTAAGTAAAAATGCGTCGTTTTGATGTTAGGAATATTGTGGTATGTTTTGGGTCAGTGTTTGTGGTTAGCTAAGTTTAATGTTAAAACAGATGAAGACCGTCCCTTTTCCCCCCGTCCCCCATTTTTGGCTTTGTGCGACATTTTGTATTTTACAAATAAATATCCCTCTTCGCATTATTTTGTTTAGTTTCTTGTAAATAGTTTTTGTTTTCATATCGTATATACACATTGGGAATAGATTTTATAGTGGTGTTTTATTCCACCCCCCACCACCTAGAATGAATTGTACATATGGGGACTAGTTATGACTTTAATAGAGACAATGAGGTATTATGGTGAATGTAGTAAGAAAAGAAAGTAAGAATGCGTTGTTTTGGTGTTAGGAATATTGTGGAATGTCTGGATCAGTGTTTGTGGCTAGCTAATTTTAAATTTAAGACAGAACAAGACAGTCCTTTTCCCCATTCCCCATTTTTGGTCTTGTGCGACATTTTCTGTATTTGAAGCGATATTTAAGGATTATATTACTAATATTATTTTCACTATTTACATTATTCGAACTATTTGTCCTCATCTTTGTCGCCATATTTATTTCAACGTTTCGGACGTTGTACGCTCCGGCCTTCTTCAAGGACACATGGCACAGTGTTTAGATCCAGTGACAGAACCCAAAGAGTGTGAGTTCAATACCCGGTTAAGGCGGTGGAGAACTGATGACTGATATCCATTAAACATGGCACGTGGAACTAGAACAGTCTACCCCAGTGAGCGAAATTTATTATTATGATATATATATATATATATATATATATATATATATATATATATCATAATAATAAATTTCGCTCTATATATAATTTCGCTCTCTCTCTCTCTCTCTCTCTCTATATATATATATATATATATATATATGCATATATATATATATATATATATATATATATATATATATATATATATATATATATATATATTTCTGAGATGAGGTAAAATGTACACCATTTACATTATTCGGACTATTGTACTCATCTTTGTCACCATATTTATTACAACGTTTCGGCCGTTGTACGGTTGTTGGATACATGGCACAGTGGATAAAGGCGGTGGTTAGATCCAGTGACAGGACCCAAAGAGTATGAGTTCAATACCCTGTTAAGGCAGTGATGAACTTTCAGAGGGAAATTAACAGGAGATAACTGACATCCATTAAACATGGCACGTGGAACTAGAACAGTCTACCTCAGTGAGCGAAATGAAGGGTTCAGTTGAACATTCCAACGACCTGAAGAAGGCCGGAGCGTACAACGGCCGAAACGTTGTAATAAATATGGCGACCAAGATGAGGACAATAGTTCGAATAATGGAAATAATCTGAACATTAATTGCATATAAAAATTCAGCATCATTTACACTGTTTTATTTATAAGATATTAAATTATCCTCATTGCCATATTCACAACGTTTCGACCGTTGTACGCTTCTGCCTTCTTCAGGTGATTGGAATTTCGAACCGAACCCTTTATTTCGTCCACCAGGGTAGATTGTTCTAGTTCCACGTGCCATGCCTCTTCCGGGTGTCTCAGTTATTTCCTTTTAACTCAACTCTCCAATTTTGGCTTTCACTACTGCTGTAGCCTGGTACTGAACTCCCAACTCTTTGGGTCTAGTCACTGGATCTAACCAACGTCTTTATCCACTGAGTTTGGTTCCAAATTCCAATCACCTGAAGAAGACCGGAGCGTACAATGGTCGGAGCGTACAACGGCCGAAACGGCAGTGAAGATGAGGATAACAGTCAGAATAATATAAATAATATAAGTAATCATACTACCTCATCTCACATATATAGACAAATTCTTGAGCATTTCTCGTAGAAATTATTACAGGTGATAGAGTAAGTTACTCCCCCAAGTTTTAGCTTATTAGCATTATTATTTTGATTTGCATTAATTAAATCTTTTATTGTTTTAGAAGTAGTTATTGGATAATATTTACTGTCAATAATTAGCATATTTAAAAAAAACATATTTCAGTCTACACTACACATATTTCGTCTTGGTGTTTTGCTGGTAAATGGAAAAATTGTGCCCTGAAGATGACAATTTGAAATTGTTGAAAGTACTTGGCTCGTCAATTCTATCTGACAACAACTCAAATACACAACAACTCAAATATAAGGAATGCATTATTCAGGGAATTGTTAGTAAGTTCATGTCTCATTAAGTTTTGTTAGCAAAGTGATTTCGCCTTTAATATCATCAACATTGCTAATTAATTCATTGTATAAATTACATCTTTATGATATAAAAGCTGCACACTAATGTATGTGTATATATATATATATATATATATATATAAGAACGGTCGGAATCCTAGCCATATTTTATTTATCTTTTTTGCAATGTCGAAGTGCGTAGCAAAACGCTATCAAGGAGGCGGCCTGAATCTTGTGGAATTAGGTCGGGGTTGCTGTTGGAGCCGATATGATGCAAAACCCGAAATCGGCTATGAAGACAGTGCATCACTGAAGACCATCCTTGTTGCATCTGAAATGTATTACTCTACTCTCTCTCTCTCTCTCTCTCTCTCTCTCTCTCTATATATATATATATATATATATATATATATATATATATATAAGTTTATTATGGTACAAAATTTAATGATAGCTAGGAATAAGCAAAATTTTTATGGCATTTTAAAAACGTTAAAAAACAACCGGTTTCGTCCCAACCTTATCAAGTTTATTTCTAGGATATAAAAAGCGTGTAAATTTAATTAATATTAATGATAAGGAACGGGGGGAAAAATATGAATTTCAAGAAAGCTAGCGTGCAATAACATTCAGACCCAGTAAGCATTCTCGTCTGTTTACAAAGGGAAGGCCCACGGGATCAGATGTACAAGGACTCTAGAACCTCGAGGTGATATGAGGAGTGGGACCTCGATTAAATAGAAAAACGGCCCGCACTAACATCTAAGACACAATTGCTGCTATTTATTACATGCTCTGCAATAGAAGATCCAGAAGTATTGGTTAGTTGGCTTTTTCCTGGCATCCGGATTCAAAATCCTGTGGGGTAAGGGTTGCTTTATTCTCAGATCCAAACGATGGGACGTCGTCCCTATGTAGTCGAGTCCACAACTACACATATTTATAAATCACTGAATTAACATATATTTTAGTTTTTTTTAAAAATGCCATATAAATTTTACTTATTCCTAGCTCTCATATATATATATATATAATTATATAGGCCACACTACAAATCGTTTAACACGCAGATTAACCCTACACCTTTCTGACAATAGCTCGATTAGATCTCATTTAAATATTCATGGAGACCTACCGGACGCTATTCGGAATATACTTGTCGACAACACTAATATAATAGCATCATCCACTTGCAAAAAAAGGCTAAAAATAATGGAAGCCTTACTTATAAAAATAAGCAAACCAACACTTAGTAATATTAACTTTGAACATGGACATAATATCTTGACCGTGTTTTGAAACAAAAAAAATGAATCACTTTATAAAACATACACATAACAAACTATTTCTAATTCTAACAGTTGAAATATAATCCTTGATAATGGCTAAATGTATAGCCGAAAGCGCCCGGAAAAGAACATTCGGACAATTTTTATATAATTTATCCTCTGAAAAGAAACACTTTATTAGATTGCACGAGAAATTATATAAAAAACTAAATAAAAGCACCTTGACAGTCGTTTTTAATGAAATGTGCTTGAAAGAAGGATTGCTGCCTAAATACACAAATATATATATATATATATATATATATATGTGTGTGTGTGTGTGTGTGTGTGTACTGTGTGTGTGTACTGTGCAGTTTCGAATCTATATGTTGTGGCTTCACCTAATGACGGACACGAAATGTTACAACTTGTTTTTCCTAGAAATATTTTACTAAAGGATCTTTTGAATTGCGTGTTGTTTAGTTGAAGGTTCAAGAAAAAATACGCAAAAAAATAAATTACTAAAAAATACTTGTCGATCTAAATCAATAAAACATTGAAGGAATATACATACTAAACCCACAAAAACACACGCGCACGCACACACACACACAGAGACAAACACACAAACACACTCACACACACACACACATATATATATATATATTAGGTTGGTGCAAAAATAATGTCGTTTTCTCACATATGTTACTTATGTAAATAACGAAATTATTTTTACATCAACCTAATATATATATATATATATATATATATATATATATATATATATATATATATATATAACTGTCCTTATATATATATATCTGTCCATATATATATATATTTATATATATATATATATATGTGTGTGTCCTTCTTCATATATATATACACAGACAAACACACAGACAATATATATATATATATATATATATCTGTTCTTATATATATATATATATATATATATATATATATGTCCAGATATATATATATATATATATATATATATATATATATATATATATTTGTCTTTCCTCATATATATATACATAGAAAAACACACACACAAACACACAGACAAACACACACAAAAAATATATATATATATCTGTCCTTATATATATATATATATATATATATATATATATATATATATATGTCCTTCCTCATATATATATATATATATATGTATATATATATATATATAACTGTCCTTATATATATATATATATATATATATATGTCCTTCCTCATATATATATATATATATATGTATATATATATATATATAACTGTCCTTATATATATATATATATATATATATATATATGTCCATATATATATATAAATATATATATCTGTCCAGATATATATGTATATATATATATCTATATATATATATATATATATATGACGAAGGACAGAGAAATCGACAGACAGGCAGACAGACAGAGAGAAGAATCAATAAAAAAAATTGTACACGCACTTCACAGCATGTATCTGTGCCATGTCTCCAGGCTTGCGAGAGTTGATGACCATTATGAAACTTGAAATCAATACTAGCGAAAAAAAAAATACCAAAAAAAACCCCAACCATTTCAAGAATTATATGAAAATCTTTATCCCCCAAAACCAAAACAATAAATATTCAGAATATTTTAACAAAACCATTTTTTTTTTAAAAATAATCGAAATGCGAAACATATTTCGACGCTCATTTAAAATTGAACTGTGTCAGAATTTGCGACCGAGGAAATCTTTTATTTATATCATTTTATCGTAACCTTTTCTGCCAAAAAGACAGCGTCATTCCTACACAGAAATTTGCATACAAGACCTATTCAAAAGAAAATAAATTCATAATCTCTCTCTATATTTATAGAATTTCTAAGCGTGGCTTATATGTGGCACAAGGACGATAGTATGGGTCACCCAGTGAGGATCGAAATCACTGCTCAATCGTAAATGATGTAGTAAGACAAGCTTGTCAACCATTACACAACGTCAAAGAGTCCATCTACCACTATATATATATATATATATATATATATATATATATATATATATATATATATATCAGTAATGCCCGCTAGTATCCGGCCGTTTTCAGGTGATTTGAATTTCGAATCGAACCCTTTATTTCGTTCACGGGGTTAAATTGTTCTATTTCCATATGCTATGCCTTCAGTATTTGTCTATATCTCTGAGATGAGGTATCATGATTACTTGCATTATTTACATTATGTCTGAGTACGAAGGTGGCTAGCCAATCCCTATGGCAGATGCCTGCTCAGTCATATTTGTGTTGGTTCAACGGCCACAGAGCTCACCTGTAGTTTATACTGCAACTATGCTGCGCAGACCTTAGTTACAGTTTCTGGGAGAGAGCGTGATTAACTGTTTGGGAAAGGCCAGTCATGCTAAAAACCTCAGTCACGATGACTTAACGACTTCGTGCGAGCACAACTACAGACAGGACCCAAACAATTCCGTCTACACAGTTTCACACACAAGGCTTAGTCTACACTATTTAGATTTTTCGGACAATCGTCCTCATCTTCGTTGCCATATTTATCACAACGTTTCGGCAGTTGTACGCTCCGGCCTCCTTCAGGTGGTTGAATTGTCGAACTGAACCCTTTATTTCGCTCACTGGGGTAGACTGTTCTAGTTCCACGTGCCATGTCTAATAGATGTCAGTTATCAGTTATCTCCTGTTGAATGACCTCTCCAAGTTCTCCACTGCCTTAACCAGGTATGGAACTCAAATCTCTTTGAGTCCTGTCACTGGATTTAACCAACGCCTTTATCCACTGTGCCATATGTCCTTAAACAAACACACACACACACACACACACACACACACACACACACACACATATATATATATATATATATATATATATATATATCTGTATATGTGAATATATATATGTGTGTGTGTGTGTATTTATATAGGTATATTTATATTATATCATATATATATATATATATATATATATATATATATATATATATATTTAATATGAAAGATGCAGATAGGATTTGAAATATATTTTCAAAATAAAATCACGTATTCAGTGATTAAACAGGGATTTAGGGTTACTCAGAAAATATAATTTCCACAAAGAGACCGCCAACCAACAACTAAAACAACAACATTCCACGGAAGAGTCAGTCGCACTTTGTTTATTACCCGTCTCGTCGACAAAGGACACAGTCGTGTCCGAAAATTCCGACTTTATAATCTTTCTCTTCGGTCAAAATGGTAATATATAATAAATATAATCAATCGGATTGCCAGTATTGTTATCAATTTCTTGGCTTTGTATTCCTCAAAATTTATTAATCGGCCTATTAAATCTCACTTTCTCTCTCTCTTTCTCTTTCTCTCTCTACACACACACATAAACTCACACACACACATACACTCTCATATATATATATATATATATATATATATATATATATATATATATATATATATATATATATGCGTGTGTGTATTTAGGCAGCATTTTTTCATTGATGCATGTTTCATTAAATAATATAGAAAAGTTTTGTTGATTTATTTTATGTAAATTCTATTCATA
>OZ038518.1:11616241-11621241 GCA_964036315.1 Acanthosepion esculentum
GCCGCTAAACAAAAATAACCAACCAAGAATACCTGTTTATTGTAAAATGACTAACAATGCATACTTAAAGCAAAATGGCCCGTGGTGGTAGCACCTTTTAGGATCCCAGCTATGGGTAAACAGTGAACTCCCAAGCAAAAACAAATCACTAGGAAAATATAAAACTAGATTTTTATAGTAAAATTACCAACAATACTTATTTCTAGGACAATTACCAAGAATGCATTTCATTTGTAGTTGAAGGCATACTATTACGTTAAAATATATTTAGTTGAAACCATGAAATTAAGTTCAAAATATTTAGATTTCGGGATTAAATAACCCATAGAGATGTTGATATACAGCTGAACAAAAAATAACCAACCAACAATCCCTATTTATAGTAAAATGAGCAAAAATACATACTTAAATCAAAATGACCAACAATATATTTTATTTCGAGTTGAAGGCATAAAATTACGGTAAAAATATATTTAATTGAAAATATAAAATTTGTGTTCAAAATATTTAGATTTCGACATTAAATAATGGAATAGAGTTTATTTCATTGACTGGTCGTCTTTCTTTCTTTCTTTCTTTCCTTCTTTCTTTCTTTTTTTCTTTCTTTCTTTCTTTCTTACTTACTTACTTACGACTTCCTGCCTTTCTTCCTTTCTTCATTTCTTCCATCCTTTCTTTCTTCTTTCCTTCCTTCCTTTCTTCATTCCTTCCTTCCTTCCATCCTTTCTTCCTTACCTCTTTCTTTCTTTCTTTCTTTCTTCTACTGGTATTTTCTTTCTGTTTCCTTTCACTTTCTTTCATTGACTGGTCGTTCTCTCTCTCTCAGTCTCTTTCTTTCTTTCATTCTTTCTTTCGTTCAATGGTTTTTCGTTCATCTTTTTTCTCGCCCTTCTTTCATTTATTAGTCGTCGTTCTTTCTTTCTTTTTTCTTTTCTTTGTTCTTTCCTTCCTTCCTTCCTTCCTTCCTATTTATAGTAAAATGACCAAAAATACATACTTAAAGCAAAATGACCAACAACGTATTTTATCTGCAATTCAAGCCATACGATTACGTTAAAAATATACTTAATTGAAAACATAAAATTGTGTTCAAAATAAATATATTTCGGCATTAAATGGCGCTAAACAAAATCAACCATCCATCAATTATTTAAAAAGAAACTGTAGGGGTCGAATTCTATGTTGTGAGACGCGCTTCGTATACACAGGGTCATGAAACCCCTGTATTAGAATCCTACAACTTATCAGTGATGTAATAGAATAACGTGTCACCACCATAAGTGACTACACTATAGGTAGTAACTTACTATAAGTATCTGAAAATCTACGGACTACGGAGACTAGCTTGCACCTGTTACTCAGCTCTTAGATGTTGTCGAACCCTTTGCCTTTGGGCAGAGAGGAACCCAGACATGGCCTATGCCGAAGAGCAGAGTCTCGTCCAGGGAGGTAGAGAAACCCAAACCTGTTTATGCAGGTTCGACGGGCAATTTTTGGCCGAGCCTACGGGCTCTGATGACCCAGGTTAAACTCGGCCTTGTGCCACATCCTGCCCCGTGGGAGGTTGGTAAATACTACAATCTTGGATCTGTTACTCAGCTTTTAGCTGTTGTCGAACTCTCTGCCTTCGGGCAGAGAGGAACCCGGACGAGGCCTATGCCGAAGGGCAGAGACTCGTCCGAGGCGGTAGACAGACCCGAAACCCGTTTGTGCGGGGTTTATGTGGAATGTTTGGCCGAGCCTACGGGCTCGGATTGCCCCACATTAAATTCGGCATTGTGCCACATTCTGCCCCGTGGGGAGGTTGGTAAAAATTACTAGCTGGGATCTGTTACTCAGCTCTTAGATGTTGTCGAAATTTCTGCCTTGTGTCTGTCTTCTCTCTAATAATATTGTCTAGCTGGAATCTGTTGAGTATGACTCAGACTTACGTGCGAACTACCGACCTTCCAACAGTAGCACTCACTACTTGCGACGGCCTTATGCATGACTGTTCTCTTTATTCTTACTGTACTGGTTTTTTACAATAAACCTTTACTTATTTTATCCAACTTTTCAAGTATATATTCCTATTATCACGGAATATAACAATCTCTGTTTGAGAATATTCCAGTTCCGTGTTTTAAAAAATAACGCGTTTTTGTAGCCGTTGTTAGCATTTAGGAATACAAGGTTTTCAAACTTTAAATTTTAATTCCCATTCGTGTTTTCTCCAGTTTTGTCAACAGTTTTTTGGGGATGGTTGGTAAGAGGTGAAACAGAACGAGATGAATGCTGCCGAAGAACAACAAAATGTAGAATGCACATTTCATTGGCACATACGCGTGTTAATAATTTCGTGTGAGCGTTTTTTGTTTCTTTCGAAGAAAATGCGTGGTAGGAAACGTGACAGATTCAGTGTTTTTAAAAACAATCTCGCGGCCGGGTATACGAAATAACAGGTGACGAAGATTTCTGCTAGAAAAGAATATTTATTTCGTAATAAGGAATATTTTGTCCGTGGGAACGAATCTTCAGCCGACAAGAACGAATCTTCGTTCAGTAAGAATGAGTCTTTTATCTCTAAGAATGATTCTTGAGGCCGTAAAAACGTATCCTCAATCCGTAATAGCGAATCTTCAGTCCGTAAGAACGAATCTTTAATCCATACGAACGAATCCACAATCCGTAAAACCGAATCTTCAGTTCGCCAGAAAGAATCCTCAGTTCGTGAATCTTCAATCAGTGAGAACAGTTCTTTAGTTCGTAAGAAGGAATTTTCAATCTGTAATAAAGTATCTTCTGTCCGTAAGAACAAATCTTCAATCCGTACGAACGAATCGTTGCTTCTTCAATCCAGTAGAAAGAATTGTCAATCTGTAATAACGAACGTTCAGTACATAAGAACGGATCTTCAGTCATTAAGAACAGTTCTGCAGCACGTAAAAACGAATTTTCATCGTGCAAAAACGTATGAATGAATCCGTAAGAATGAATCCGTAAGAATGAATCTTCAATCCGAAAGAAAGAATATTTTACCCGAAGGAACCAATACCCAGTTAGCGGAAACGTAGTTTCAGTAATAATTTTTAGTCAAAGCCCTGAAGATGATCTCTGAAGATATTGAAAGTACTTGGGAAAAGAAAAATTATTTGAAAGAAAAAGTTTGGAATCTACAGCCACCACAAATTTAATCCGTGAATTTCAAAATATTAGAATATAAATAATTAGATATAATTCATTTAAATTATTTACCAAAAGATGCTTGAATATATATATATATATATATATATATATATATATATAAAGTGAGAGAGAGAGAGAGAGAGAGAGAGATAGAGAGATAGATAGATAGATAGATAGATAGATAGATAGATAGATAAAACAGATTGGCAGATAAGATATGAATAAAGTAGGATAGAAAATTGAGATACGTAGATATATATGAACAGACTGATATGTATATATATGTGTGTGTGTATGCGCGTGCATCTCTGTGTGTATAAACAAATGAAAAGAATGAGATACATACGTATGAACAGAGATCGATAAATATTTAAATATAGATAGATAGATAGATAATGAACAGATTCAGATAGATAGATAGATAGATAGATAGATAGATAGATAGATAGATAATGAACAGATTCAGATAGATAGATAGATAGATAATGAACAGATTCAGATAGATAGATAGATAGATAGATAGATAGATAGATAGATAGATAGATAGATAATGAACATATTCAGATAGATAGATAGATAATGAACAGATTCAGATAGATATTAGATAGATAGATAGATAGATAGATAGATAGATAGTTAATGAACAGATTCAGATAGATAGATAGATAGATAGATAATGAACAGATTCAGATAGATAGATAGATAGATAGATAGATAGATAGATAGATAGATAGATAATGAACAGATTCAGATAGATAGATAGATAGATAGATAGATAGATAGATAGATAGATAGATAGATAGATAGATAGATAGATAGATAGATAGGTGTAAATGAAGAGACTGGGATATATATCTAGATGTGAAAAGTGTGATGCATTTAGACATTTAGTTATAAAGAGAAGAGTCATCGATCGAATTCACTAGATAGCTATGAGCAGAGGGTATTTTCTCTCAGTTGGTACAGGAGCGGGGGTTGGTTTTCGGCAGCAGCGTCAAATCTACACCAATTACCTTCCCATCACCCGCTGTGTGTCTATTCAGCGAGGGCGATTGCCTGGAGGGACTTGTGGCGCCAAAAAGTCGGGTCAGAAGCCGCAATTATTCGACTTTGTCAGTCGATTATGATTGAAATATGCATCCTCTTTATAAAATCCCTGTATCTGTTCAGTGGCACTCCTCTCTGGCATTGACCAGAGGCCAACCCTAAGGTCTTTGAAGTCAATGCTTTTCCAACCCTGATAAACCAGTTCAGTTGTATTATTTGAAATTGATTTTTATTTATTTACTTACGTCTGCCCTCAAGTTTTGCCGCTGGCATTTTTGAGTAACGCTGCGGAATCGTTCGAGGAGGAGATTGTATATGACCCAAGATTCGGCACCATATGGCTGATGCTAACCAACTCGTTTCGTCTTCTCGGCTCACATGAACTTTTTCATGCGAGACTATTTTATTCACCAGAATCTATCTTACATATCTATTAGTCTATCATTCATCCATGCTTAGAATAAATCCCAAAGAAAAATCAGCAATGTTATTGGCCCTGATCTGGCAGCTCTGTCACTTTCCTACCGCCGTAAGGTCGCTTGTCTCTATCTTTTCTGTAGACGCTTTCATGGTAATTGTTCGGATAAGCTCTTCGTTATCCTACCTATGTTTTTTTTTTTATTTAAACGGAGTACTAGACTGCGGTCGAGATCTCATCAATTTACAGCTGAGTTGGCTCGACGTAGCCGTAAGTTCTATGCTAATAGTTTCTTCTATCGCACTTCTCGCTTTTGGAACTCCCTTCCGACTCCATGTTTTTCAGCCAACTTTAATCTGCTGAAATTTAA
>OZ038518.1:11626241-11631241 GCA_964036315.1 Acanthosepion esculentum
CAGAAAGATAGATGGATAGACTGAAATATATATATATATATATATATATATGAAATATATATATATATAATATATATATATATATAATATAAATATAAAAGTGAACATAGAAGACAACACTTAGAGGCGACAGTCTGTTTCCTGCTAGATGCAATCGTCAAGCCTGATGATTGCATCTAACATATATAACCGTTCAGCACTCTTTTCTTCGTATGTTCACTTTTATTTTTACACACGCTCTATCTCTGATATTGAGCACTTTATTCCATAAATATAGCACACTTTAAGACTATATTTCTTCATATATATATATATATATATATATATATAATATATATATATAATATATATATATATATATGTATATATATATATATATAAAATATATATATATATATATATATATATATATATATTTAGTTTACGCAAAACTAGGTAATCCATATGGGTAGACCGAAGGAGGATAAAATCCAGAGAGCTCAATGTAAATCAGAGCTAATAATTTAAATATTAATGCAATACTTTCAATGTAGCAATCAGTTCTGAGTTCTTTTGTAGTTTCTTTCTGCCTATTGCATACGAGAGCATGATGGCTCGCAGAAAGAAATCTCCGCCGACAGAGGAGCAGATTGCAATCAAAAGAGCCAAGGCGGCAACGAGAAAAAGAAAGTCCTGTGCAGAAGAAAACTTAGATGAAACGGCAACCAGGAGGGCTTCCACTGCTGAGAATATGCAGAGACTGGGGACTCTCAATCTCCTGAACAAACCGAAGGGCCAATCTAGAACCATCCGCAGGAGCCAGCTTAAATGTCGCGGCATTTTAAGCTTATATATATATATATATATATATATATATATATATATATATATATATATATATATATATATAAATATATATATGGAGACAACACAAAAGCTCCTTCAACAACATCCAAAATAGAAATCAGACATCTCTATCCCAATACTACTGGCATTTAAAGGAAACGAACAAAACACCGAAAGTAAAACGGAAAATAATAAATAGAACTAGAACTTGTAAAACCTGGGATGACCCATGCCCTCTGTGCCTACACGAAAAAGTGCACATCATTAGATTTCTAAATAGTGAAAAGTTATTAAACGATAGACATGAGTTAACGGTTTTCTGTCGACATCAAATGATTTTCGCATTATTAATTAATATATAGATTTAAACAAATTAAGTCCATAGTTTAAAAGCCTTAAAAACTCAGCCCAATAATTATTGAGAAAAACCCTTTGATAAAAAAAGCCATGTAAATAAACAAATAAATAAACAGATCAAATAGATAATAATGAAACATAACCTTCTAGTCACTCAACGACTCGAGGCAAGGCCATAAAAAAGACGCCGTCTGACCGGTCTAAGCTAAGACCACTCTGGACATAGAATCCCCATTGTAACTTGATACGCATTTTTGGAAGGGGACTGGCCTGTAGATAAAAATTAATTCTTAATTCTTAGGTCTTTAAACCACCTAACTTCAACGGCCGAAACTAGCCGTTTCCATAGCAACTAATGTTCCAATGATACCGCACTTATAAA
The DNA here is from genome assembly GCA_964036315.1 of Acanthosepion esculentum. NCBI lineage: Eukaryota > Metazoa > Mollusca > Cephalopoda > Sepiida > Sepiidae > Acanthosepion > Acanthosepion esculentum. Next base: position 11,627,806 of record OZ038518.1, read on the forward strand.
CACTAGCTAACCAAAAGATAGCTTATTCCCAAATTCTCGCTTGACAAGGAAGCGGGTCCAGACACCTGAACTCTACATAACTTCAAAAATTATGTTAGGGGTCTCGGCTCTCGCTTTTGAAACATGAGAACTCTTATGTAGCGAAGGAATCATATTTTTAAAAACTAAAAATATTATTATTATATAAGCTCTACTTCTGTATGGAGCACTGTCTTTTTGAAAATAAAGCTAAATACTAAGGAACACCGAATTATCTACCTAACGTGTTCTTTCCTATTTTTCTGCACACCTGCATACATACATATATATATATATATATATATATATATATATATATATATATATATATATATATATAGAGAGAGAGAGAGAGAGAGAGAGAGAGATAGATAGATATATATATATAATTTAAATAAAAATAAAAACAGACCACGTTAAGGTTCCATTAAAAGAGAGAAGGAAGTCATGAGAGAAAGTGTCACTAACTTTCTTTGGAATTGAAAGGCCCGAAATAGACGCTGTTGTTTTGCTTTACTTTGAGAGTTCGTAAATATTATAATGTTTGATATAAATGTATATATGTATGTATTAATAGATGAAATTACTCGTGTATATCGCTACATTGTACCTGTATGAGTGACTGCACATGTAAAAGAATGGCCACAAATTAAGTTAAGGACAATTTGATGTACGTAGGTCCTTACTTTTCATACAAGTAATTACTTAATATTTGACTTTCGCTGGATTTCGAAATTCATTTCGATTATTACAAAATGTGTTTCCAAGATATAAAAATTGGGTCTGGATCCGGCACAGAATGTTTTTATTTGCTCAAAGAGTTAGCCTGATTCAAAAATTGTATTATATGTAGGGCTATGGCCTCTAGGAGTAAAGTTGGAAAAGTGTAACACAGTGACACACTGAAATTCGCATTTATTTGTATGGAAAAATATGAGATATTTAAAGCTAGAGATTTGTGTCCATTTAATTGAAAATGTGTGACACACTGATATTGGCATTTATTATATAGAAGAAGAAAAAGCTACTGAAAGTTAGAGTTGTGTCCCTTTAATTGAAAAAGTGACATACAGAGATTTTTATTTAATATATATTTTTTTATTTAATATATATATATTTAATATATATATTAAATAAAATATATATATATTAAATAAAAATATATTTTTTGTTTAATATATATATATTTATTTAATATATATATCGCACCCTATATATATATATATATATATATATAGAGAGAGAGAGAGAGAGAGAGAGAGGGGGGGTGCGATGGATAAATTTTCGTTTAAATTACTCAAAAACTTAAAATATCATCTACATGTCATTTTAACAGATATATTTACCAAAATTACACAAAGATATCTTGAAATAGTAAAGAGTAAAGTTATTTAATAAAATCGCCATTGACTTCAACCACGGTCTCCAGACGACTTCCGAATCTACTGCAACTCTTTTGGTCTCTCGCTAACTTGCGCCCTGCATATAATAATCAATATTATCTCGACTGTTGATTAGTTGTCCTACGTCCATTGTCTGCGATGGACGTTACTCCAAATCGCGTACGAAAATTGTAACGCTGCACGATAAAATTGGCAAGCCTTACCAGTGAGCATATCAAAGTATTTGACTCTCCTGATTTAAAGTCACTTTAGAATCTGTAGTCAATCTGCAAGGAACGACTTTGTGGAATGGACATACGAAGTAAAATATTTGCACAAGGTCATGTTTCATTTGAATGTCAGAAAAAATAATTATTAATTTTGCTTCAGTTAATTTGCACAGGGGTATAGATAGATAGATAGATAGATAGATAGATAGATAGATAGATAGATAGATAGATATGAACAGACTGAAATAGATAGATAGATAGATAGATAGATAGATAGATAGATAGATAGATAGATAGATATGAACAGACTGGGATAAATAGATAGATAGATAGATAGATAGATAGATAGATAGATAGATAGATAGATAGATATGAACAGACTGAGATAGATAGATAGATAGATAGATAGATAGATAGATAGATAGATAGATAGATACGAACAGACTGTGATAGATAGATAGATAGATAGATAGATAGATAGATAGATAGATAGAAAGATATGAACAGACTGAGATAGATAGATAGATAGATAGATAGATAGATAGATAGATAGATATGAACAGACTGTGATAGATAGATAGATAGATAGATAGATAGATAGATAGATAGATAGATAGATAGATAGATAGATAGATAGATATGAACAGACTGAGATAGATAGATAGATAGATAGATAGATAGATAGATAGATAGATAGATACATAATGAACAGACTGGAATAGATAGATAGATAGATAGATAGATAGATAGATAGATAGATAGATAGATATGAACAGACTGAGATAGATAGATAGATAGATAGATAGATAGATAGATAGATAGATAGATAGATAGATAGATAGTAAAAGTTGCTGATGTTTTAGATATGATAATTTTATAGATATGACGAGACTGATTACTGTGCACAAATTCGCTGTATACGAAATCCCTGAGAGAGATAGTTACTTTAGACATCATTAGATGTGTCACTTCGTATTTTAAATAGTTTTCCCTTTTTATCCATTGAACAGTACGTATTACTTCCATCGAAATGCGCCTTCAAGAAATCTTACTAAAGAAAGTTTATTCCTCGGCAGAAATCAAGCCTCCGCGCCACTTTGTCCACTATAATGACATTTGAAGTACCAAAAATACCGGATTAAATATTGAATTAAATATCGGATTAAATATCCGATTAAAAATAAGCCCATTACTTCTTTAGAAATGAATTCGTTTACGTTACAGATAAGAAATTGGGCAGTTATGGGGTTTTCTTTATAAAAGATAAAAATGTGTCGTTCTCCGGTGCTGAACAAAAAAGCACACCAGAACAAACGGCATGTTCTCCTACAAAGTGAGACGCAGTTTCTCGAATGCACAGACCGAGGGACGTAATTCACATTGTCTCATGTCTATTTCAAATACAATGTATCCACTATAACAACGTTTGAAGTATTAAAAATATCAGATGAGAAATAAAACCATAAAAACTTTAGAAACAGCTAGATAGATAAATAAGAATAAACTGTGATAGATAGATAGATAGATAGATAGATAGATAGATAGATAGATAGATACAGAAATACAGATAGATGAACAGGCTGAGATAGATAGATAGATAGATAGATAGATAGATAGATAGATAGATAGATAGATAGATAGATAGATAGATAGATAGATGAACAGGCTGAGATAGATAGATAGATAGATAGATAGATAGATAGATAGATAGATAGATAGATAGATAGATACAGAAATACAGATAGATGAACAGGCTGAGATAGATAGATTGATAGATAGATAGATAGATAGATAGATAGATAGATA
>OZ038518.1:11636241-11643741 GCA_964036315.1 Acanthosepion esculentum
TAAGATGGAGGACATCTGTAAAAGATAATATGAATAAAGAGAAAAATGGAAACTTCTCGCAACGCGTGCTGGGAGAACAAAGATTAAAGAGACACAATGCTCAATACAAAACTAAATATCTCACTCGCTATCTCCTTCCCTCTTTCTCGTTCTCTCTCTACATTATATATATATATATATATATATATATATATATATATATATATATATATATATATATATATATATATATATATATATATATATATATATGTGTGTGTGTGTGTGTGTGTAAAATGGAGAGAGAGTGAGATAGAGATATAGCGGCATTATGTATATATATGTATATAACGAAACATTATACATATATATAATTTGAGACAAAAGAGAAGGCTCTTCTTAGCCATACAACCCAGTTTCGTTCTCTGATGGATTTATCGAGCGATTTTATTTTGTAACAAGATTTCTAAACACAATTTAAAATGTCATTAGTTTTTTCAGAATTTCTAAATTTAGGAATGCTCATAAATAAAAGATGAAAGCCAAGAAAAACTATGGAGGATGCGAAGTGATATAATTTGATTTCCAATAAACATATGCGATTAAATGTTGATATTGTTGTAGTTGAATATTTTTTTATATATAATATAATTATTATTTTGTTCAGATTACTTCGAGAAATGAATTTACGTGTTTATTTATTCGAAATAATAGAAGGTTTTGAATTTTACAGATTTTTTTTCAATTTTGGGGGTTTTTTTTTCACATTTTTATAACCATGTATGTTTGCTTGAGAAATGAGTATTTCTTTTATGAAAGGAGATATTTGAAAAACCTCCAGGCTGCAAATTTATATTTTGATAAGTTTCAATAGACACACTCTCAAAAACTTTTCCGTCTGTGTAAGTTACTTTATTTTTTAATAAACACGTCAATATTTTGTTTGAAATTTTAATAAACAGGTCAATATTTTGCTTGAACTTTTATTTCTATACATTTGATAAATTGTTAAGTATCAAATATTTTTTGTCTATATCTCTGAGATGAGATATTATGATTACTTGCATTATTTACATTATTCGGACTGTTATCCTCATCTTCATTGCTATATTCACAACGCTCCGGCCTTCTTCATGTGATTGGAATTTCACACCGAACCCTTCATTTTGTCCACCTGCGTAGATTGTTCTAGTTCCACATGCCATGCCTCTTCCAGGTGTCTCAGTTATTTCCCTTTAACTCAAACTTCCCAAGATTTAGTTCACCACTGCGGTGGACTGGTATTGAACTCACAACTCTTTGGGTCTAGTCACTGGATTTAACCATTGGGCCATGTGTCTTTATCCACTGGGCCATGTGTCTGTGAGGACATCCGGAAGAGGCATGGGATGTGGAACAAGAACAACATACCCTGGTGTACGAAATGAAGGTTTCGGTTTTGTTTCCATTCAACTGAAGAAAGCCGGAGCGTACAACGGCCGAAAACGTTGTGAATATGGCAATGAAGATTGGGATAACAGTTCGAATAATGTGTATAATGCAAGTAAGATATTTTTTTTTGTGTTCATACATACGTTTAATTTTTTTATAATTTCGGCAATTTTTCTGAATATATTACAAGAAAAGGTTTAAATACCTGCTTCAGAACTATTATTGATATGCATTCTTTTGCTTCTGGTAGATTTTATAATAGATGCCGTTGTACAACAGTTACCAATATTTACCTGAAAAAGAAATAAAAAAATAATTTTAAAAATCTCCAGTATCCTCATTAATTCAGCTTCAACGATAAATAAAAGCCAATAAAAAAATAAAAATATTAAAAATAGGTGACATTAATAACAACAACAACAACAGCAATAATTACGCAGCGGCCCTTTTATAAACGCCATTCGCTTTTTGTTCCCCAACCCCACCTCCTCCCACCCCCTTTTCTCCTTCTTTTCCTCTATTTCTCTCATCTTCTGAGCTTTAAGATTATATCGTCTATTGTGTGTGTATGTCACCAAGAAATGTATACACTTTTCCGGTGTATCTTTGTACATTTGAAAATAATCATATTTTTCGCACTTAAACCGTCTTTCACCCCCCTCTTTAAAACTTCTCTCTGTTAAATCTTAATCTCCCTTCATCTTTAGACCTTCCTGTTTAGCGTTCGTCCCACACTCTCACACATACACTCTCAGTATTTTTTTTTTCTTCCCCGGAGTTGTTTTTTCTGTTTTCTTTTTTAATTTGTAGGTCTGATGAATTGGATCGTTTTCACGATTCCAATGGAATAAATTATGACCATGGAATATTAGTGTTTAAGTCTTTTTATTATATCCTAACTCTGTCCTAGACATTGAGTTCTACCTGGATTCTATCTTCTTGGAATTATTTTTTTATACATATATGTATGTGTATGTATGTATGTATATATATTTATATTTTAGATATATGATTGCATATGTATGTGTATATTTACCACTAATATTATATATATATATATATATATATATATATATATATATATATATATATATATATATATATATATATATATATATCAAATATGTGGTGCAGTTCAATTTATATTACATGAATCATTCATACAAAACGTAGATTAGTAAAGTTAATGATATAAATGGCGAAAAACAACTTCGCAAACAAATTTATTAAAGTTCATTAACCTACAGACCACTCGATGAATGTTATGATCCTTGTTTTTAATAACATTAAGTTGTACATGGTCTTTTTTTTTATTCTGCTAGTACTTTCGGCTGTGCATTCAGCCATCCTCAGGCAAGGAAATTAATTTGTTTTTTTTTCAGTAGATCCAGGTAATAGTGGACACGAAATAATAAAGGCGAATTGAAATATGTTATTTTAGAAATGTGTTATTGTTAACGGATACAAACTTGTGGAGCATGCAGACGCAACGCTAAGTTTGAATTTTTTTTTTGAAAAGTTAAGAGAGCCTGTATTTTTGCTAATATGGTAATTTGAGAATTTTTTTGATGTAGGAGTTTTTTTTTTCAGTCAATGTGACATGAATTAAATTGTTCAATAAATAGAGCAATCTCACAGTTATTATACCGAAAATTTGCACGTCGGATCAGTTCTTCTTTAATCAAATATATGATGCAGTTCAATTTATATTACATGAATCATTCATACAAAAAGTAGATTAGTAAAGTTATATATATATATATATATATATATATATATATATATAATATCTGGATAAAATGAATGAAACAAAATTGGGTGTTTTTTTTATGAAAGTATTTATTTCTGTGTTTTTGTATATATTTATTTATTTAATATTTCAGACCACCTAGGTCTTTCCTCAGAAATCAAATTAGAAACTAAATATATACAAAAACACAGAAATAAATACTTTCATAAAAAAAACAGCCAATTTTGTTTCATTCATTTTATCCAGATATTATATACATATCAAGAAAGTATACGTGGCCTCTCATTATGCTATATATATATATATACATATATATATTATGAAATTGACAAAGTTCGACAATTATTTAAAGACATTTTTATGTTTATGCATTCTTTTTATAGATACAAATATTTAAGTAAATGCTCTGTTTATAATAAACAGTATTAACCAAAATTTCTCGAAAATTCAGCCCGGTAAATGTTGTTAATACTGTTTATTATAAAACGGAGCCTTTACTTAAATATTTGTATCTATAAAAAGAATGTATAAACATAAAAATGTCTTTAAATAATTGTCGGACTTTGTCCATTTCATAATATATATATATATATATATATATATATATATATATATATATATATATATATATATACATATATATATATATATATATATATATGTGTGTGTGTGTGTGTGTGTGTGTCTACCTATTTGATTATAGTCTTCTCTCTCACACAATGTACGCATTCTTTTTACATTTACCGGCCTGAATGAGGAGAAAGGAGAATGTGGGGAGGGAAAGGCAAGAGTGAAGAAAGTTGGAGTAAAGAGAAAAAGGAAAGAAAGGTATATATATATATATATATATATATATATATGTCTGTATATATGTGTGTATATATATGTATGTATATATATATATGTATATATATATTTGTGTATATATATATATGTATATATATATTTGTGTATATATATGTATATGTGTATATGTATATATATATATATATATATGTATATGTGTATATGTATATATATATATGTATGTATATATATATATATATATATATATAAGATTTGGTAATAATTATATGTGTGCATGTAACAAAGTCTACTATAGAAACCAAAGTCACTGTCATTTGAGCAAGAGATTACTTGGCCGCCAATCTACAGCTTTAACCACAGAGTTATTCCGACAGGGCACAAGAAGATTGGTAATATTTCTTTTTAACGCCCGCGCTAAATATCTCTTAAATTATATAGCATTCTGGAAAACTATATTTTATAACATATATATATATATATATATATATATATATATATATATATATATATATATATATATATATATATATATATATATATATATATATATTTAAATATATGTGCAACGGTACAAAAGCGTATCAAGGCATAAAAATTAATTTTTTTATTAAAAGCCATGATGGATTTAAAATAAAAACACCAGTCAACCGGTTTTGTCCCTTCTCATCAGAACTGTTAACGGGGAATAGAAATTATGAAGAAAATATCTGTTATGGATGACATGAATGAATAGGCAGGGAAGAAAAAGATAAATAAAAAAAGGAAAAAGTGTATATAATCAAAGTAATACCAGACAAGATGCTAGAGACCCAGCCCAGCAAGCCCAAGCAAACAGTCCCTTTGTTTGCAAAGAGACGGTCGCCTGGACCTGATGTACAAAGTCTCCAACACCCTGAGATGGAATACTGAGTGTGCCCTGGCCAAAACAGATAAACCAGGTCACACTGAAATCCAACGCACAAGTAGAATTATTTATTAAATGATATATAAAAGTGAACATAGAAGTCAACACTTAAAGGCCACCCGATGATTGCATCTAGCATGAAACAGACTGTAGCCTTCTATGTTCACTTTTATATTTAAACACGCTCTATCTCTGATATTGAGCACTTTATCGGAGGTCTAGCTACGCTGATGAACTGTCATACAACGAAATTTTTATAGTCTCCTTCGAAGTAATACAAGTATGTGCTCCCCTTTTTTTGTCCGCTCCACTAATATATGAAGCCTCGTTCAATTTCCTCACTCTCCAGCAGTTTGACCACAATAGATCTGTATTGCAATAAAATAAAAATAGCGAAAAATGTCTGTATCAAAAACCAAAAAAAAAAAAGAAAAAAAAAAAGAAAAGAAAAGATGAAGATAGACTGCATAGATTTAAATACAGCAACGGAAAAGTTATTACAGTCCCGCATTCCCTAAGAGTCACCCGATTGTAATGGACTTAAAGGGCATTGCTTAACGTTCTTCAAGGGATGACAAGAAGTTAAGTGTGGATGAATGCTCCGATTTTTATTTTATATGTTGCGTAGTAGGAGCCACGAAAAATAAATTACTTAATACTAAACGAATTGAATTAAGCCTACAAGCTATCGACACCTTTTAACGCGCATTTTAGATTTTCCCGCCCAATTTAAACTCATTCTTCTCCCGTACAGAACTCAATGTTTAAACTCACTTTTAACGCGTCTGCTAACATCTTGATGGCAGGTGAATGTCGAGCGACGCCATTTTGACTGCAATAGTTTTATCATTTTAAATCAAATGTCTTCTTTATTTTTCTTTCTGTTCTCGTTGATTTAATGTATTTTACCGCGTAACTTTTTTCAGATTTGATTTTTTGTCGCTAAATTTCTATATAATTTTATGCCATTAACTCTGATTCAATACTGATTGGTATAAAAAATGCCTTTTTAACATCGGTCCATTTATAGTGGCGCAGATAAAGCTGCGACCATCTTATAGAAGTGACAGTCACCTTCCCCAATCCAAAATGAAACACGAAATTTGAGTAAAGAATTCCATCGCGACAATAAAATGTATTCATTTTTTCTTTTTTTTTTTTACATTTGTCGGAAGGTTTTTGTAAGATATATACATCGTATTTAATTTCCTCATCTTTGTTGTCTTTCATTACTGTCAATGTACCCTTCGACTTTTCACAGGTCATTGACCTGTTTCGCTAAGTCGAAACTTTATCTGAGGAGGAGTACGTTTTCCTTGCTATGCACGTCATATCCGGTGCCAGTCAGTACAAATTCTGACAATAGTCTACCCTAGTATTTTCCATATAAGGTAGTCCCCAGAATCAGGGATTTGAATCTAATGATACCTTAAATCGAAATTTCCACTGTTTCTGAATTGTGAATTTGGGTAGCAACCACTCTTTTATACATATTTCATTGAAGAAACTGATAATGTACATTTGTTAAGAACGGAAATATGATACGTAACTCCCACTGCAAAAAAGCGTTAACACATGACGTCAGTTATCTGGCATGCGTGATACAAACGTAGGCGATCATGTATCTTTCGATACATGACTAACAAGGCAGATTTTTTTCCCGCAGTAGGTTGCCATTTCTTTCTACGGTAGACCAGTTGCTATCCAAGGCTACAGAACCGAGTCTGTCTTGCTATTTACCCATAGCTGGGAAGAGAAGAGGCTTCATACCTTTCCCAAGGGTATTAGCACAACAGTCAATAAGTTATGTATCGTGTGTGATACGCGTGTAAGCGATCATGTATCTTTCGATACATGATTGACGAGACAGATGTTTTTCCCGCAGTAGGTTGCCATTTCTTTCTACGGTAGATCAGTTGCCATCCAAGGCTATAGAACGTAAGTGAATGTAACGGATTCGACTGGAATTCGAACTTGGCTCTCCGATTCCTCAATCCAAGCCGCTATCCATTACTCCACCGTGTCTTATAACAAACAAGAAGCAACTCTTACTTATGTCAATTAGTACTGATTTATATTCTTAGAAGCATATATTTTGCCTATATCTCTGAGATGAGGTATTATGATTACTTACATTATTCGGAATGTTATCTTCATCTTCATTGCCATTTTCACAACGTTTCGACAGTTGTAAATAGTGTAAATCGTTACAATACTTCATCTCAGAAATATAGATCCTGAAGAAGGCCATGGCGAACAAGAGCCGAAACGTTGTGACTATAGCAATAAAGATGAGGAAAACACTCTGAAAAACGTAAATAGTCTAAATAATTACAATACTTCATCTAAAAAATATAGACAGATTCTGAAGAAGGCCAGGGCGTACAAGGACCGAAATGACGTGAATATGATAACAAAGTGATGATGACAATTCGAGCGATGTAAATAATGTAAATATTTAAAATACCTCATCTCAGTAACATAGATAGATCCTGAAGAAGGCCGTAGCATACAACGTTGTGAATATGACAATAAAGATGAGGACAACAGCCCGAACAATGTAAATAGGACAAATGGTTACAATACCTCATCTCAGAAATAGAGACAGATATTCGTGTTAGTTTCGACT
>OZ038518.1:11648741-11656241 GCA_964036315.1 Acanthosepion esculentum
AGAATTCACAGTTGACCGAAGAATAATTTTGAAAAAATCAGAAATATGAAAAGAGTAAAATAATTATTATTCTGTGAAAGGTCTACGATTAGAAAAAGAAAACAAACAGAGAAGCGGCGTTGATGATTTCAAAAAAAAAATAACATTCCGAATGCTGTAGAATAAAAATGGCCGGGCAACAAAAGGGAAAATGGTTGAAATCGAAAAGAGATTAAATAAAAAGGCAGAAGATTCGAAGGAGAACGAAAAGCCGACAAACAAAATCCCAGAAAGATAAAAATAGATGAATCCCTGTAAAACTGAAAAAAAAAAATAAATAAAAAAAAAAATATAATAATCATAATGATTAATGATACCGAAAACAGAAACCACGAAACCTCCACCCCTCTAACCCACTTCAGTACGAGACATCAAAGTCTCGTGCAGAAAGGGAATGATGCAAGGGATTCAAAACGAGGCTTGATTTCACTGCTCTCAATTAGTTCAGAACGTAAGGAACGGGAATAGAGATGAGCTAAGCGACCAGAAAATCCTTCAGTCACGTAAAAGAAATACGGGCAAAAGAAAAACAAAATAATTTTCAATGAAAAAGAAAAGAAAGCAAGAAAGCAAGATAGTCGTATATGAAAGATTAAAAAAATATATATCTAAATAAATATAAAAAACAAACAAACAAACATATCAATTAGCTAAATGGTTGCGTGTTTTGTGTAGTTTCAAGCAGCGTAATCCTATACAGGCGCATAGCTCGTGGGTGAGGGTAGAATGTCCGGGTTCGAATCTCGCCATGGTCAATCAGGCATGTGACTTTTTGATGTTGGAAGCGATCTCCGCGTGTGCTAGGTTTGGAAATCCATACCACGTCTTCAAACCAGCGTCCTCTTTTGTAGAAACTAATTGTCTGACCCGGCGTCTTTTGGACCGATCAGCCACAGAGATGTTTAAAAGCATGTCGGATCTGACGACGCTCTCTCTTGCAAAAGGGGGCACAGGTTCGAATCCTGCCAGATGGCGTATCTCTTTCTTTAGTAAGAGTTGTTGAATATTCCTGACAAAAAAATGGTAAATTGTTTAAAAAATAAACGGAGCGTCTGCTCAAATATGGGAATCCACTAAAAATTAACGTTTAAAGTGATAAAGAAATCAGTCTGATTAATACAAAAATACATTAGTTCTTTGTGTGTGTGTGTGTGTGTGTTATTGAATTGATGCGAGTTTTGTGACCCTGATTAATACAAAAATACATTAGTTCTTTTTTTTGTGTGTGTGTGTGTGTGTATATATATATATATATATATATATATAAATATATATATATATTACGCGAATCATTCATACGAAAAGCAGATAATGATTATCTGCTTTTCGTATGAATGATTCGCATAATATAAATTGAACCCGCACCACATAATTTATATATATATATATATATATATATATATATATATATATAGAGAGAGAGAGAGAGAGAGAGGGGGGGTATTTACATCAGAGAGATTAGTAGTAGAACGAACGTAGGTTAGTAGTAACAATAAGTAATAGTAATAAAGTCCAACGGTATCTTCCGGTCGAGAAACGGAAGTGTAACTGATCACTACAGAAGTCTCACTCTGCACTGCACTACACTGCTACACTACGGTATTTAACAACCCTCCCACGTGGGTCGAATGTGGCACAAGGCCGGTTTAATGTGGGCTCCCCGAGCCCGTAGGCTCGGCCAAAAATATGCCCATTTAGAACCCGTATAAACGGGTTCAGGGACTGTCTACCTCCCCGGACGACACTTTGCCCTGCGGCAAAGCCTCGTCCGGGTTCCTCTCCGCCAAAGCAGAGAGTTCGACAGGAGTAGCGCACAGTCAGAGACTACGTCTCGTACACTGCTACACTACTCCCAGTCTCTAGAACTACTGTTCTATTTATAATAATAGGATCAGTCTATTGTGGTTGTGAAGGTGGGTGCGCCCCAACCATATATATATATATATATATATATATATATATATATATATATATATATATATATATATACTATATTTGGATGAGGCATTCGGTTGTCTATTCGCACTGAGGAGCTGTGATACAGCGAAACAGTACTGTCTGCGAATGACAATATATATATATATATATATATATATATATATATATATATATATATATATATATATATATATATATGTCTGAGTACGTATGAGTGGCGTTCTGACGACAATTTTTCCTCCCACCTATATAAGCTACCACAAATATATCCAAAATTTAAAAAATTAATCAGTTTGTCTGACGATCGCGGAGAGCGTGAAACCCAGGATCACCAACACACATCAACGCAACTAAATATGTTAGCTCTATCGCTGATATTGAGCGCTTTCCACTAAGTACTGCGCATATAAGATATATACATATATATATAGAGAGAGAGAGAATGAGAGAGAGAGAGAGAGACGAGTGTGCACCCAGTGATATACGAATGTATGTTACGATACGCAAGTTCAATTATCGCATTCATGGCCACGCATACGGACGTACATATTTCAAATAACATTAAACATTATTCAATTTGAATTAAAATCCAAATTCGATAAGGCATTTGGTTCTGCAGTTTCGTAATCTTTGCTAATTGAAATGAAGAGAAAAGAAGTTTAACTTACTAATTGCATTCAGTCGTAGTCAGAAAGAGTTAGTTGGTTGCCATTGCAAAGACGTCAAAGAAAATAGCGAAGAATAATCCATCCATCCATACATACATATATATATATATATGTCAATTATGTGGTGCGGGTTCAATTTATATTACGCGAATCATTCATACGAAAAGCAGATAATCATTATCTGCTTAATCCAACATCTTTTATCACTGTAAACGACTATCCACTAAAATAACTTTGCAGTAATAAGAATAATCCATCCATCCATACATATATATATATATATATATATATATATATATATATATATATATATATATATATATATATATATGATAAAAGATGTTGGATTAAAAATAAAATCCATTAATTCTTAAGAAAGACACACACAAAACAGACACAGACACACACACATACATATTTATATGTGTGTGTGTATTGGATTTTAAATCTGCGAATAGCCGGGATATATATATATATATATATATATATATATATATATATATATATATATAAACCGGACTCATAAATAATTACATCGGTTACACAACCACATGCTTATCCAGACGTCTTACGTTACACCTATCCGATCACAGCTCCATTAGAACCCATTTAAACACACACAAAAATTTACCAGACTCCATTAGAAATATACTAGTAGAAAACACAAATATATTAATTGCTTCCACCTGTAAAAAAAGGTTAAAAATAATGGAGGCTTTAATAATAAAAAAGAAAAAGCCTACCCTTAACAATATTAACTACGAACAAAGCCACAATGTGCTAACCGTATTCGGAAATTAAAACACCCCTACTACACACTAAGACATACACATAATGCACACACTCAATTAAGCTGAAAAATCAAATCATCCTTGATAATGGCTAAAGGTATAGCCGAAAGCGCTCGGAAAAATAAAACATTTGGACAGTTCTTACACACCCTTTGTCCAGCAAAGAATGCTCTTGTTCGCACACACGAAAAATTAAATAAAAAACTTAACCGTAGTACCTTGTCTGTCGTTTTTAATGAAACTTGCATATATATATATATATATATATATATATATATATATATATATATATATATATATATATATATATATATATATGTATTCATATTAACAATCTGACGATACAGGTGAGGAGAATATGAATAAAATTATTAATATGAAATTTTACTTCTATTATTATACATCGAGCAATATATTCCCGTATATATATATATATATATATATATATATATATATATATATATATATATATATAGAGAGAGAGAGAGAGAGAGAGAGAGAAGAGAGAGAGAGAGAGAGAATTGTGTGTTTGGGCAGTTTTATTAAGTTTCATTAAAAACGACTGATAATGTACTGCGCGTCAGGTTTGTCAAAAATTATAAGGACACATGAAAATTAAATTAAAAACTTCACTGCCGTTAGTCATTTTTAATGAAACATGTATGTATATATATATATATATATATATATATATATATATATATATATATATATATACATATATATATCATTTGATCTGATGTGCGGTTAACTATTCTACCACATCTATCTATCTATATATATATATATATATATATATATATAGATATATATATATATATATATATTTATTTATATATATATGTATGTATGTATTCATATTCACACTCTGACGCTACAGGTGAGGAGAAAATGAATTAAATTATTAATAGAAAATTTACTTCTATAATTATACATCGAGCAATATGTTCCTATATATATATAGATATATATAGAGAGTGGGGGGAGAGAGGGAGAGAAGGAGAGAGAGCGGGAGAGAAGGAGAGAGAGCGGGAGAGAGAGGGATGAGATAGAGAGAGAGGGGGAGAGATATATAGAGAGAGGGAGAGAGGGGGAGAGGGAGAGAGAGGGAGAGAGAGGGAGAGATATATATATAGAGAGAGGGGGGAGAGAGAGAGGGAGAGAAGGAGAGAGAGGGAGAGAAGGAGAGAGAGCGGGAGAGAAGGAGAGGGAGCGGGAGAGAGAGGGATGAGATAGAGAGAGAGGGGGAGAGATATATATATAGAGAGAGAGGGAGAGAGGGGGGAGAGGGAGAGAGAGGGAGAGAGAGGGAGAGAGATATATATAGAGAGAGGGGGGAGAGAGAGAGGGAGAGAAGGAGAGAGAGCGGGAGAGAAGGAGAGGGAGCGGGAGAGAGAGGGATGAGATAGAGAGAGAGGGGGAGAGATATATAGAGAGAGGGAGAGAGGGAGAGAGGGGGGAGAGGGAGAGAGAGGGAGAGAGAGGTAGAGAGAGGGAGAGATATATATATAGAGAGAGGGGGAGAGAGAGAGGGAGAGAAGGAGAGAGAGCGGGAGAGAAGGAGAGGGATCAGGAGAGAGAGGGATGAGATAGAGAGAGAGGGGGAGAGATATATAGAGAGAGGGAGAGAGGGAGAGAGGGGGAGAGAGATGGAGAGAGAGGGAGAGAGAGGGAGAGAGAGGGAGAGAGATATATATAGAGAGAGGGGGGAGAGAGAGAGGGAGAGAAGGAGAGAGAGCGGGAGAGAAGGAGAGAGAGCGGGAGAGAGAGGGATGAGATAGAGAGAGAGGGGGAGAGATATATAGAGAGAGGGGGAGAGGGGGAGAGGGAGAGAGATGGAGAGAGAGGGAGAGAGAGGGAGAGAGATATATATAGAGAGAGAGGGAGAGTGTGGGAGAGAGTGGGGGAGAGAGGAAGAGAGAGAGGGAGAGAGGGAGAGAGAGAGAGAATTGTGTGTTTGGGCAGTTTTATTAAGTTTCATTAAAAACGACTGATAATGTCCTGCGGGTCAGGTTTGTCAAAAATTATACACATGAAAATTAAATTAAAAACTTCACAGCCGTCAGTCATTTTTAATGAATCACACACACACACACACACACACACACACACACACACACACACACACACATATATATATATATATATATATATATATATATATATATATATATATATATATCAATTAATAATTAGTAGGGATAATTACAAGGAACTCCTTTCCTCTCCCCTCCTACTCACTTCCCTATATCTCTCTCTTTCTCCTTTCGCCACCAAAAACTTTGTAAAACCTGATATTGAAATTTTTCTTTTTCTTTCTCTTCTAATAGTAAAACCTTTTCCTTTTCTTCTTTTCTTTTTCCTCTCCCATTTCGTCTGGATAAATTGACTCCATTTATTAAGAATCCGTCGGTCTGAAGAGATAAATATATCTTCTCTATCTTCAGATAAATTATAACCGAATGGATTTTTGACTATCCTCTATACTCACAATATATATATATATATATATATATATATATATATATATAGGTAACTATAGTCGTGTCGAAAAACCTTCGAATTCTTGATTTACCAATAGCCAAATCAATTTCGAAGGGATAAAAAGGTTTTAAAAAAGAAAGAGCCAGGAACATGAAAGTCTGTCGAAAATAATCGCACAGATACAGGTTCAAAGCCCAAAGAAAAAACCCCGATACGAGTAAACAACTAACTAAAGAGCTCGATACAAGCGTAGAGCAGACCTAGTCAAACCTAATGAGCCAGACAAACCTACCAAGGTTTCACTGAACCTGAAGATCTGCTTAAGTGAAACCTTGTAAGGTTTGTCTGGCTCATTAGGTTTGACTATATATATATATATATATATATATATATATATATATGTGTGTGTGTGTGTATGTGTGTGTGTGTATATAAACTTTAAACTCTGTTGTAGTTCACTGTAATAAACCTGGCGAATATTTCAACTTAATTTTCCTTTTTCCAATTGATAAATAATCCTTGTCAAAGAGGAAGCGTTATTCCTAAATTTTAGAAGTCCATCAGTAAAAATTAAACTACACTAATTGTCTGCCTTTTTCCAGTGATATTTACTTCAAAGAACATTGCTTGACTGAATACATGCACATTATTTACATTATTCGGACTATTGTCCTCATCTTTGTCGCCATATTTATCACAACGTTTCGGCCGTTGTACGCTCCGGCCTTCGTCAGGTGGTTGGAATGTCGAACTGAACCATTTATTTCGCTCACTGTTCTAGTTCCACGTGCCATGTTTAATGGATGTCAGTCATCATTTATCTCCTGTTAATTTTTTCCTCTGAAAGTTCTCCTCTGCCTTATCACAACGTATTAACCGGGTATTGAACTCACACTCTTTGGGTCCTGTCACTGGATCTAACCAACAACTTTATCCACTGTGCCATGTGTCCTTGAGGACACCTGTGTATGAATCTCTGGGTATTATAAACCTAATGTCTTCAGCAACCGTTTTTTACTATTGCTCATATTGCAATTTTTTCTGTTATCAAATCAGTTTTTACCAGAGCTCATATTACAACTTTGTTGTTATTATCGCTTTTCTCTGGCACTCCTTATAACTGGTTCCCATAATGTATTCATTTCTATGCTTGGTCGGCTCAGGAGATTTTTGTGGCCTAGCATCTGAAGAAGGCCGGAGCGTACAACAGGCGAAACGTTCTGATAAATATTGCGACAAAGATGAGAACAATCGTCCGAATAATGTAAATAATGTACATAATACCTCATCTCAGAAATATAGACAGATATTGAATACATGCGGTATGTATATGTATGCTATTTAGGCAAAAGAACATTTTGAAAATCGTCTTTGTGTCGCGTTTCAACCGTTAGGTCTTCATCGGACTGGGTTTGTTTATGTTTAATTTAGAAAGAATTTTTCTTTTTTGATGTCTTGCCAAATTCATATAGATTCTTTTTCTTTTTGCTTCCATTATTATTCGTTATTGAATATTCCACACTCTGTGATAAAAGAAAATCTGCCATGAATGATAAAAGGTTGCAAGAACCTGGACATAA
>OZ038518.1:11663741-11668741 GCA_964036315.1 Acanthosepion esculentum
ATTAAGAAATGCCAGGACAAATGAGTATAGGATTCAGAACATGTTTAAAATCATCTAAACCAGTGGTCGCCAACCAGTGGTCCAGGGACCACTGGTGATACACGGACAACTGCTGGTCTGTGCACAAATTTTGATGGTCCGCAGGAAAATTGGGACATTATTTCAAATTTTATGAAGCTTTAGATTAAAAGATGACGAGTAACAAAACATATTATGCATGGTATATATATATATATATATATATATATATATATATATATATATATATCATTGGGACATTATTTCAAATTTTATGAAGCTTTAGATTAAAAGATGACGAGTAACAAAACATATTATGGATGGTATATATATATATATATATATATATATATATATATATATATATATATATATATATATATAAGACCGTATGTAATCTTAAAATAAACAGGAGTATACAAATGTGACATCATCCAGCCATAGTATAACCTAACGTGACTTGCAAAGTCATGTTCAATACTTCTTACTAAATAGTTTCTTATCATTACTATTGAAAACTAGTTACTGGACGGATTACTAGTATAACTTTCTACAAACATGGCAGAGCAATGGAGTAGTACTAAGATCTTAAAAAAATCGACGTTGTGTAATACTTGATCAAACTTCAAATTTGCCATTCGTTTTATTTAAATACTTATACTATAAACTTGTTATCCATAATCGGTGCATTTTCATATTAATAAAATAAAAGTTTTACGATTATTATATAAATGGATTTACCTTGTTTTTCTAAATTCATATTAGTGGTCGAACAAATTTAAAATTCTCTATTTAGTGGTCCATGAAGTTCAAATGTTGCCGAACGTGGATCTAGAGTGCCAACAGGTTTTTAAAAAACGTCTCGTCAAAGAGCGGATGAATCGCCTTATAAGATCGACGGTCATCTAGCTACAGTGGGATAGACTCGGGCTAGTAGCGATAATAGCCGGTCAGCTGTTGTATTCTGGTACGCACGCATGTCTTTATGTCAGTTATGATCAAACTGCGGCCCGAGAGACGCATTCAGCCCTTTCGCTTTTTCTGAATGGCGCGTGTAATTTCGCAAGGAAAAAACCGATTCTTAAAATGTTTTTTTTTTCGTTCAGTTGTTCGCTCATATATAATCAATAAACATGTCATATCTCAGGCTGTTGTGATGAACAGAAACGCATGAGAATGAAAGACAAGTGTATTTTAACTCATAATAATACAGCATTTATCCCTTTCCTGTCTGAGAAGTGCAAGGATTGCATGGATTGAAACAATGACTTCTACGTGCGTGTCAGCTTGGCACCATGTTCAGTTCAGAAATGGCGCGCTCGTTTTCACAGACAAGGGAAGTAACTCACTTGCATTTTGAGTTATCATCCTTTGCAGGGTAAGGAAATTAGCTTCCCCTAACACATACATAAACAATGATTAAGTACAATGTTTCTTTAATTGTTAAACTGGCGTCAAAATGTAACGTTTTCCTCATTTTAACCCAGTGGCGATTTTCACCAAGATCATACATATCTGTCTATATTTCTGAGATGAGGTATTATGTACACTATTTACATTATTCGAACTATTGTCCATATCTTTGTCGCCATATTTATTACAATGCTTCGGCCGTTTTACGCTCCCGCTTTCTTCAGGTAGTTTTTAAATATCGAACTGAACCCTTTATTTCGCTCACTGGGGTAGACTGTTCTAGTTCCACGTGCCATGTTTAATGGATGTCAGTCATCAGTTATCTCCTGTTAATTCCCCTCTCCAAGTTCTCCACTGTGAGTTCAACACCCGGTTAAGACAGAGGGTTCAGTTCGACATTCCAACCACCTGAAGAAGGCCGGCGCTTACAACGGCCGAAACGTTGTAATAAATATGGCCACAAAGATGAGGACAATAATCCGAATCATGTAAATAGGGTTCAGATCATACGTGTAAACATATTTTGCTTTTCGTTTTTCTATAGAAAAAGTTCATTTTAATTTATTTTTTTTACTCATGTCGAGTCACTCTTTAAGGCAGTGTTTCCCAACTTTTTTTACATGGCGGCACACTATTGAGTTCTTTAAATTTTCGCGGCACATCTATCACAAAAAATAAATATTTTCCACTCATAAAGCTTTTTTACAATAAAATAATAAAAAACAAAGAATACTATATAAGAAGAATTTTTATTCACATAAATCAACATATCCTGTATTCAATATCGGCAGAACTTGAAGAAGGCCGGAGCGTACAACGTCCGAAACATCGTGAATATGACAATAAATTCCGAAAAAATGTAAATAGTGCTAATAGTTACACTAGCTCATTTCACAAATATAGACAGATCTTGACGAAGGCCGAAGTGTACAACGGCCGAAACGTCGTGAATTTTCGCAACTATTTTGAGAGCAAGAGTCTGAACAATGGAAATAGCTTAAATATTTACAATATCTCATTTTAGAAATATAGACCGATTCTGAAGAAGGCCAGAGCGTACAACAGTCGAAACGTCGGGAATATGGCAACTAAGATGTTGGCAACAGTCCGAACAGTGTAAATAGTGTAAATAGTAACACTTCCTCATCTCAGAAATATAGACAGACCTTGAAGAAAGCCGGAGCGTACAGCGGTCGAAACGTCGTGAATATGACAACGAAGATAAGGAAAGCAGTCCGAACACTGTCAATAGTCTGAATGATGTTGATAACGTTTACGCTTTACATTCAAGTCGGCATAATCTGACACGCCCAATAAGGAAAGATAGCTTCCTAATATCTTTCTGGTTTCACTTTTCTTCTGAATAACGGCAGTTAAGCGACGTAGCATAAATACGGGGAGGGCAATAGAACCAGGGGAAGGTATCGAGCAACCTATCTAACTAACTTTTGGGAAATGGAAGGGGGGCATGAACTGGGGGGATATTGTTTAGAGCTACAAAGGATAGAAAGTTGTTTGGTTTGATTTGTTTAGTTTTATGGCATATCAACACCTCAATGGGTTTGTAGTGGTATGTTGATAAGCATGGATGGTTTCTAGATGTCTGTTTACGACTGCGTTAATAACCTGGCCACACAATTTATATTTGACGTAAAATACCACAAAATATGAAATACAAGAAGGAACAAAAATGGTTTTAAAAACATAACATTTGTATTTCTTTGTGTGTATTGATGTACATGCGTAGAAGTTAAAGATCTGTGGGTGTTATGTCCCTTGAACTGTGAATATTGTTATCTGAACTCACAAATGTTGAATTAATTACAAAACTGAGAAATGCTGAATAAACTGTAGGTTTATTATACTATTTCAAAGAGAAAAGTTCTTGTTGAATGTTTGGAAATGTTCTGTATGCTTGTGATATAGTTTGGAAAAGTTCGTACGTACGTGCATGCGTGAATATGCGTTTAACGTCTGATCCCCCATGGTCGAGACGAGAAGCCTTAAGATCACATCTTCTCAGGAAAAGGGAAGAGAAGAGAAGGATATCTGCTAACCGCCCCACGTGGTCAGATGTGGCACAAGGCCGAATTTAACGTGGGGTTATCCGAGCCCGTATGCTCGGGCAAAAATTCCCTGTAGACTCTGTAAAAAAACGGGGTCGGGTAGCTGTCTACCACCCCAGACGAGACTCTGACCTTCGGCATAGCCCCGTCTGGGTTCCTCTCTGCCTTCGGGCAGAGAGTTTGACCAGCTCAGCTGGAGACGAAAGAGAAGAGAAGAGAGAGCAGCAAGCGTGTGTCTGCTATTTATAGATAATGTAATCACGTGACAGGATCACAGCAAATTTGCGGGGAACTTTGCTTGGTCATGCACTGCAAAAAGTATTTCTACTTGGGTGAATTGCAATGCACACTTATGTATTTATTGACCAATTAGAAGCTGATGTTTCCTGAAAATATTTACTAAGCTGAGTAGGCTCTCTGATCCACTTTTTGCACAGATTTGTACAAAATTCGACATTTATAAGAAAGTGGTAGCGGGATGCTAAGGGTTATTTAATACCGACAAGACTTTTAGGACAGTTTCACATGAATAGAATATGTATTCTTTCCAAGAAATCAGTTTGTAGGTTCCATTGTCATATTTTTGTCGGGAGTCAAATATATTTCTGGTAATATTTTCCCAAAATCTACTTGTATACTTTAATAGTGTATGGACCCCAGCTTCGGGGTTAACTATTTGCCTATAGCGGGGAAATTAACAGGTGCCACCACCCAGTGTCAGAGTAGAGCTGGGAACACTAATAATGAAGAAGTGGTTCCACGCTCCTCAAAACCTCCCGACCAGAGGCCTTGCGGCCAGATTTAGTTTATCGTCATACGCAGAACGATAGAAAGTTGTGGAGAGCCATTATCGCCCACGTTCTGAAGATACACAGCACATAAAAGGAGAGGAAACGCCCTTCCCATTCGTACTGTTTAATCAATATAGCCGAAATTGAATGCACGGGTTACTTTCAGCAATTTCTTTTAAAATCATTCGGAATTAATCGATTTCACTTCAATGAACTTCCTCGCAAGTTGCCCCCGGGGGATAGGGGATTGGTTTATAATTTCAAAGAATTCTTTCTTGCTTCCTTTTATTCACTTGTCTTAAAATTTTAATAATGTTTACAGATTCACTGTTAGTTTTTAGGAGTAATACCAAAATAAAGAAAATTCCACACACTCGCATATATATATATATATATATAGTGATTTTCCAAGCGTAGCTAAGATGTGGCACAAGGACGAATGTAGGGGGAACCCTGTGAGGATCGAACTCACTGCTCAGCCGTATTTGTTCTAGCAAGACAAGCTTGCTAACTATTACACCGCCTCGAGAAGTCATATTGATTTTCCAAGCGTAGCTTAGATGTGGCACAAGGCCGAAAGTATGGGGCACTCAGTGAGAATAGAACTCACTACTCAGTCGTAATTCTTCTAGCGAGACAAGCTTGCTGACCATTACACCATTTGAGTGTCAATCTGAGGACAGTGCAGAGAATTCGGAAAGAGTTGGGTGAG
>OZ038518.1:11671241-11673741 GCA_964036315.1 Acanthosepion esculentum
AATCCGATGAGTATTGAGTATGGAAAGCCGTTGGTATGAACCAATGACTTCTGTTACTAATTATAGGCATTTAAGGATATTTTTGGAGATTTCATAGTTTATTTTGTTCAGGTTAGGTTTCAACTGTTTTATGTATATAGCTTCAAGAATTTTTAGTTTTTGTTTATTGTTTTCATGTTTAAGTATAGTTGTGTTTTCGACGAGGATTTTCCGGAATTGTGTATGCGGCCAGGCATGTTGTTTTAAATGCCTAAAAATGTTAGAGTTATCATTCAAATGTAGTGTCAAGCATCGTGAAAGCGAGATTGTGGTGTGACCAACATAGATATTATTTAGTTCGTTGGAGATACAATCTCCCAAAGGGCACCTGAATTTGTAAACTATGTTGGTTTTTTTCAAATCGCTAACCGGGGGAGAAGAATCATTTCGAATAATTGAGTTGGATATTTTAGATTTAGTGTAGTATATAATTAACTTAATTCTTTTGCTAGGATATGTTGTGGATATGTTAGTATTTACTAATTTTTTTAGTATATTTTCATCTTGTTTATAATTAGTATGCATTTGATTACGATATAGGAGATTAATATGTTTGAGATTAGTAGAAGCAGTATTATGTACTATTTACTTAGTATTGAGATTTCTAAGAAAGCATCTTATTTGTTCATCAATTATATAGTTTGGAAAACTATTATTAACAAGTGTTTGTTTTATATTCTTTAGTTCACTGTAAAAAATCTGTTTTGTGGATGAATTAGTTTCTGCACGGTGTATTAGATTTTTTATAATTGCTATTTTGTAGTAATATGGGCATTCGCTCTTGTAGTTAAGTGTACATGAATTTATGCTAGTAGGTTTTTTATAAGGCGAAATAGTAAATTTGTTATTATTTGTGTTTATCAATATGTCAAGGAAAGGAATTTTATTATTAGTATTGAGTTCATACGTGAATTTGAGGACAGAATTATTTTGGAAACATTTTTGTAGTTGAAGTATTTCATCTGTATTTTCAACTAACATAAGAATATCATCAACGTATCTTACATAGATGGATGGTTTTTTAAGGTCTGTAAATATCTTATTTTCCAGGTTCGACATATAGAAATTGCTAAATGTCGGACCCAGTACTGAACCCATAGAGACACGATCACATTGTATATATATATTATTATTATGATCTAAGAAAGGGACTTCAGTAGTACAAGCTAATAGTAGTTTCCGTAATATATTAGGATTAATTTTAAGTGGGGGTAAAGATGAGTTACTGTATATATTTCTTATAATTATGTCAATAGTTTCACTAACAGGGACATTGGTAAATAAGTTTTCAACATCAAGTGAAGCTATGATTTCATTGTCGGGTTTTTCGCTTTTTAGGATTTGGATTACTTCTAATGTTGACTTAACACTATATTTACTAGGAAGGTAAGGAGTAATGAGTTGGTTGATGTATTTTGTTAGTTGATATACAGGAGTTGGAATTTGTGATATGATAGGACGGAGAGGATAGTTAGGTTTATGTGTATTTATATTGCCGTATATGTAACCAGGCCTATAATCACCAACAATCTTAGGGAGTTTTAATGAGTTCTGTTCGGCATTATTAGCATTAATGAGTTTATTAAGCTTTGATTTTAGTTGGTTGGTCGGATTATTGTTGAGTTTTTTAAATTTTATGTGATCATGGAGTATGTGGTCAAGTTTTTTGTTATAATCTAATTTGTTTAGAAGGACGAAAATGTTGGTCTTGTCAGCTTTTTTTACGATTATGTCAGGGTGGTTGCGTAGTTCTTGTGCGGCAATTTTCAGTTGTTTAGTAAGTATTTTTGAGGAGTTTCGGCTTTCAGCGTTTTATATGCACGTGTTTATCGTTGCTTGGAAATCATCCATGTAAACAAATAATACTATCATCAATTTCTTGTTCGTGTATTGCATAAATATATTGTGTAATTGTCATCTTTGATAATGGCTTATGTAAGCCGAAAGCTCAGATTGGATTAAATAAAAAAAAGTATGTATCAATATTGTGATTTTCTTTCATTATTTAATGATAATGTTATTAAGATTATCAGACTATATGAAAAAAACTTACATAAAATATATAGACAACACTTATCTATATTATTTAATGAAACGTATTAATATATATATATATATATATATAGTTAAATCTAGAGAGCCAGACAAAACTACCAAGGTTTCACCTAAGCGGATCGTCAGGGAAAGCTTTCCCTGGCGATCCGTTGATTAAGCTTATCAGACAATATGAAAGGTACTTACTTAAAATAAATAGACAAAACTTGTCTATATTATTTAATGAAACATACATTAATGAAAAATTGCTGCCGAAATATACACAATTTATATATATATATATATATATATATATATATATATATATATATATATATATATATAACCGCTTCATCAGATGGATGATTAAAGGTACATTGGATCGAATGAAGCCTGCAAGACATAGTGCACGCCATTCTTCTTTGGA
>OZ038518.1:11676241-11683741 GCA_964036315.1 Acanthosepion esculentum
ATATATATATATATATATATATATATATATATATATATATATATATATATATATATATATGTATATATATGTACATTTATATATATATATATATATATATATATATATATATATATATATCTTATATATATATATATATATATATATATATATATATATATATATATATACATTACAAGTTCATTTTCTCCATCAAGAAATTCATTTCTGTAGTTTACTGCTACAGCAAGCATAAACATTTTTTTCTCCCGATGATGGCCATGTTGGACGAAACTAGTCGAGGAATCTAAATGAAATAATAATAAAAATATAAGAATATTAATCTAAAACCCTGTATGTCTGAAGATTTTAATTAATTTTTTAAATAATTTTTATCGTTCAAAATATATATATATATATATATATATATATATATATATATATATATATATATGTAAAGGGGGCTGCGGGCAATTTTTGTCTTTGTCCTAGGCGCTCGCGCTCGGATCCCCAAGGAGGAATCTTTACGCTGTTATTTTCTAAGCGTAGCTTAGATGTGGTACAAGGCAGAAAGTATGGAGAAATAGTGAGGATCGAACCCACTTTTCAGTTCTAACTGTTTTTAGCTTGCTAAACATTTCACCTCGCCGAGGAGCCCCTCATTCTTTTTCTAGACTATTTATATATACGAATGAGTGGTGCATTGTGGGTAGTCTATTCTCACGGTTATTTTGGCGGAAGTCTTTTTTAATTTGATTATTTATTTGTTCATTTATTTATGTCGATTAATATATTTTAGTTGCTTTTACTTTTCTTTATTTTTATTTATCCTTTTCACTTTCCGATTCGTAAGTAAAGTAGTAAACATTTTGAGATGTGTTCTGATAGTTTATCTAGTAGTTTTTGTGTTGTTTGCTATATTTACCTTCCCAAACCAAAGAAACTACTAAATAAACGGTCAGAACTAATCTTAAAATTTTTACGTCGTTACATAAAAATCAAAAACTGAAAAGAATACATAAAAGAAAAAAAAACAAGTAAAATATATTAGTCCAAATAAATAAATAAGTTAACAAACAGCTCCCGCCAAAATAACCGTTAGAATGGACTGCACACTGATCCATACATATATAAATACGCATGTGGTCTGATGATTGCGTTTAGCATGAAGCAAACTATTTACATACGCTCTACCTCTGATATTTGAGCACTTTATCCTATAAATATAGCATAGCTATATTTATTCATATACATATATATATATATATATATATATATATATGAAGAAATATATATATATATTTATTCATATATATATATATATAGTTATATATATATATATATATATGAAGAAATATATATATATGAAGAAATATATATATATATATATTTATTTATTTATTCATATATATATATATGATTCTTCATATATATATATGAAGAATTATATATATATATATATGAATAAATAAATAAATATATATATATATATATTTATTTATTTATTCATATATATATATATATATATATATATATATATATATATATAATTCTTCATATATATATATATATATGTATATATATATATATACTATTCGGACTATTGTCGTAATCTTTGTTGCCATATTTATCACAACGTTTATACGCTCCGGCCTTCTTTATTTCACTCGCTGGGGTAGACTGTTCTAGTTCCACGTGCCAAGTCAGTTATCAGTTATCTCTTGTTAATTCACCTCTCCAAGTTCTCCACTGCCTTACCCAGGTATTGAACTCACAACGTTGGATCTAACCAAAGGCTCTAACCTTCTGTACCATATGTCCTTAAGGACATCTATGTTTGCATTTTTGGGACTTATAAAATTAATGTCTTTAGAAATACAATTTTTGCCAGTGCTCATATTGCAATTTTTGCTGTTATCATTGGATGAAACTAAAGTGTTCAGTTCGACATTCCAACCACCTGAAGAAGACCGGAGCGTACAACGCCCGAAACGTTGTGATAAAGATGACAATAGCCCGAATAATGTAAATAATGTACATAATACCTCATCTCAGAAATATAGATATATATATGTATACATATATATATATATATATATATATATATATATATATATATATATATATATATATATTTATATCTCTTTCTCTCTCTATATATATATATAGAGAGAGAGAGAGAGTGAGAGAGATATTTCTATAATTTTCTTTTCTTTTCATTCTTTATTTGATCCTCATATATATATATATATATATATATATATATATATAAAGAAAGACCATAT
Organism: Acanthosepion esculentum; assembly: GCA_964036315.1. Lineage (NCBI taxonomy): Eukaryota > Metazoa > Mollusca > Cephalopoda > Sepiida > Sepiidae > Acanthosepion > Acanthosepion esculentum. The sequence continues at coordinate 11,678,506 of OZ038518.1, forward strand.
TTCATTTACAGCAGAACAACGGACGTGAGGAGAATGTAGTCAGCAGATTGCTTATAAATAAAACATACTAGCTGTGTCTTTGTCAATGAAAAAAGTATAAAAAAATTGTTTTGTCATTTATAACAAATCGTCTTTCGAGCGGGTTGACCTGTCATCTCTCCGAGCAAAATGACATATGTAAATATTTAACACAAATCCAATACGCCCCTTGTAGTTAACGTCAGATTATGATCGGTAATACAACAATAAACTGCCATTGTAAAGAAGAAAAAACATTACAAGACTGCAATTAGTTCTCCAAAACCTAATAACTCAAACAAATACATTTCTTCCGATACACATTCATTTCTTTAATCATTCCACACCACCCAGCAAGCAAGACGATAATCCCACTAAATCGACAGGGATCTACTGGCAGTGAAAGAGAATGAGTAGTCATTATGAGAATGAATCGGAAACCCAATCCTAAACAGGAAACAACGGATAAACCGTTACTCCTGTTCAACAATGGGGTAGGAATGGGAACCGACTGGTTGACGAACATATCTACTCACTCTGGCGCCTTGGCAGTAACACTCAAGCGACACAAATTCGAATATAAACTTAAATGGAAAGATGGTATACAACAATAATCTGCCAAATTAACTGAATGGAAAAAAAAAACGATTGAAAATGTTGGAGGCGCTCACAATCAAAAGAAGGCAACCTACGGTTGGTTCCCCAAAACGGAAATTACTAATAATTCAAAGTAATAAATTCATTCAGCTTTTCATATTTAGTGGTAAAACGTCAGGTACTTTGGCGCCGTGGAAGAAACTGTCGAGCTACACATACAGTCTAATGAATGTTATTGTAAAGTAACCATAAAGGCATCTATACAACAATAATCTACCAATTTAACTGAAAGAAGAAAAAAAAACGATTGAAAATGTTGGAGACGCTTAAAATCAAAAGACGGCAACTTACGAGTCGTTCTCCAAAACGGAAATTACAAATAACTCAAACTAATACATTCATTCAGCTTTAATTAAATTAACTAAATTAACTTAATTAATTAAATATGTAAGTAATTTAAAATAATAAACACCATAGCTGTATTTGTATTAGTAATGTTTGTTTGAATTTTTGAACAATCTCTTTCTTCACATTTACAATGCATTTATTTAGTAAGAAAAACTGTTATAGTAAATTGTTTACAATGTATTACCATAGGAAAATTGTTTTCAATATATTCCTATAATAAATTCAATTTTTTTTATGGTAAAACCATTTACGTTCAATTCCTGTACTAAGACCTTTCCTAGTGCATTACTATACTAAAATAATTTCCAATGATTTCCTATACTAAATACCGTAATTGTCCATGTAAAATACGTCTTCATCCATAATAAGCACTCCTAAAATTGTGTTGAAAGTGTGAGAAAATGTTTCTACTCATGCATAATACACACCCCTTGTTTGGTAAGCTTTACAAATTGTATAAGGACAAGATGCAAGCCACAAACACATTATTACTAAATCATCGGGCCATCAAATAAGACCTTCGTTTACTTCAAATTATACTGGTTATATATTATATATAGTGTTATATACACTTTTACCTATTTTTGTATTTATTAACTATGATCTAACAAATCTTATTCACTGAGTAGCCATTTTGTTATCTTTTACAATTTCTTTACACAATTGTTACTTATCGAATGTCGCTGTGAAAGAAAGTGTCAAGCTACACACATTTGAATAAGTCTAATGAATATTATTTTAAACTAACCATGGAAAGCAGCTATACAACAATAATCTACCAATTTAAATGAAAGAGATAAAAGAAACGATAGAAAATGTTGGACGCACTTAAAATAAAAAGACGCCATCTTACGGCCCGTTCTCCAAAACGGAAATTACAAATAACTCAAACTAATACATTCATTCAGCTTTTCATGTTTAGTGGAAAAAACTGAGATCATTTTGCGCTGTTTAAGAAATGGTCGAGCTATATACATTTGAATAAGTCTAATGAATATTAACCTAATCTAACCAAGGAAAATGGAATTAGAACTAACGGTACATATGGCTTGAATAAAGTATTACAATTCCTTACACATGAAAATTCCAAAGAGTAAAACAGCCCAAACATTATCAGGAGGACAGTTCTATGTTTAATTAACTTCATTCAAAAAGGTAGCTTTACCTTGCAATGTGACAGTAGGGCAGCTCGAATTTGGAAGCGTGGTATTGCACTCTATTTGAAAGCTGCTGTTTGACACAATAAAGAATCCTGCAGAATTATATCCTTAAAGTTATTTGAGGAAACACGTTTGAAGATCAAGTTTATGTTCAAAATCGTAGCATTGGAATTTCATTCTGGTGCTCAGTGAAAGTCTTATAGCAGAACCTTATAAAATTTATAACTATCTGAAGCTTTACAAATTGCCTATGGACAAGATGCAAGACACATTATTACTAAATCTTCGGGGTCATCCAATAAAACCTTCATTTACTTCAAATTATACTGGACAATTTAGCTATATATTATATATAGTGTTATATACACTTTTACCTATTTTTGTATTTATTAATTCTGATGTAAAAAATCTTATGAATTGAGTCGCCATTTTTGTTATCTTTTCCAATTTCTTTACACAATTTTTACTTATCAGTTGGGCAGCTCTAATTTGGAATCGTGTCATTGAACTCAATTTGAAAGTTCCTCCTTGACACCCTAAACAATTCTACAAAATATTTTCCCAAATCATTAGTTCTTTGGGGAAACACGTTTGAAGATTAAGTTTAGGTTCAAAATCGTAGCGTTGGAATTTCACCCCTGTGATCAGTCTCATAAAATTTAGAATTTTCTGAAGCTTTTACAAATTTTATATTTCTAAGCACATTATTACTAAATGATTGTGCCATCAAATAAGTCCTTCCTTTATTTCAAAGGGAAATTATACTGACAATTTAGCTATATTATGATGTAATATGTTCGACAGAGTGATAGGTTTTGGTGCTATGTTCAATAAACAATGCAAATCTGAAACATTTTGTCTTAAAACATCAGTACTATGATGTCATATGCACTTTATCTATCTTTTGTTTTTATTAATTATAACACAAAGTTTAATTGGTAGTTTTAACAATGTTTATTCATTAATGGCCATATTTTGTATTCTTCTTACAATTTTTTAAGTTTTTATTTATCGAATACAGTAAAAAAAAAGTGTATATTTTGCTTGTGGTGATTACTAATTAGAATTCTGGTTTGAATATATTTTCCATTCTATGTATCGAATGCAAAAGATATCAAATTTATTTGAATTTATTCTTGAAATAGAAGAATTTGGAAGTCATTTTGTAAGCAAAAACCTGCGGAAATTGGGGATTTCTCCACATTTTTTTTCAGGCGACATTTGAAAGCAAATGCTCAGAACTTAGTACAAGCTATAAATCTAATTCTTCGTGTCAGCGCTTAGCACATCAAACCCCAGTTTTCACACCGCGTGCAATGTGCATTTTCTAAAGAAAATGAAAAATCAACCTGCCCTAATGTAACAGTTGTCAGACCAAAAGCTGTCACAGCTTGACTCGTATTTTCATTCATCGGTCGCACTCATCACATGTTACAACATCGAAGAGAGATAGATAGATAGATAGATAGATAGATAGATAGATAGATAGATTCATTTTTTTCATATATTCCGATCAGTTTGCGTAAATTTCATCGATATTTAGATGGATAAAAGCAGATGGCTTTAGTTTACGAGGGTCGTTCAAATAGTTCTAAGCCTCGCCCAGAAAGAAGAGCCATATATATATATATATATATATATATATATATATATATATATATATATATATATATATATATATATCCTATGATTCTAATTTGGCTCTCCGTTTCCATTTGCCGTGTTAATATCCATTACACTAACCAGACATACTTCTTAATAACAATGTCATTGAAAATATCTCTGACATGAAGAATATATATATATATATATATATATATATATATATATATATATATATATATATAACACCCTTAAAGAAAGAATCTTTAAGTATACAATTACGAATTTAACGGTAAAAATTTTGAAAACTTTTTGTCGTTGATAAAAAAAAAGACGACATGCGTTGAACGCATGTCAAAATTCGTTGAAAAATACATCCCTACCCTCCCTAAATTTAACCTCTTTTTCGAACGTAGCTCAAAATTGATACAATAATAGTTAATAAAAATGAACACGCTACCGCCCCTGTCTAAATTAATTGGATTTCTCTGTATCCTTGGAAACAAAAAAATATGAATTTTATGTGCGTTTAAAACTCAGTAAATTTCAAAATAAGTTATTCCAAAATTCGCTTGAAGATGAAACAGAACTAATGCTTTTAATCTAATTATATAATTAAATTTGAAATTTTTGGCTTTGGTTTTTCAAACATGGTAATTCCTGTGTAGCGAAGAAACCATATTTTAAATGAGTTAATTTATAATATTTATGCTCTGTAAATTGTTTCTCCAGCTCCTTCTGGGTGAGGGTTAGAACTTTTTGGAAATTAAATTTTTAAATATCTGTCTATATCTCGGTTGTAACCTAGAAAAGGTTACTGAATGAGGAATGACCAAAACAGAGGTTAGAAATAAATAAGGTAATCTTTATAACATCAACAAAATAGAATACTCGCCAGCGGCGTGAAGTAGGTAAACCACTGCTAGTGGTCGACTAATTAGACAGCATATTACCCCCTCTTATAATCGGGACATACCAATTAGTATTCATAGGTACGGTATATAACAATCTCTGAGATGAGGTATTATGATTACTTGCATTATTTACATTGTTCGGACTGTTATCCCCATCTTCATTGGCATATTCACAACGTTTCGGCCGTTCTACGCTCCGGCCTTCTTTCTTTCTTTCTTTCTTTTCCTGCCTTTTTATTTTCTTTCTTGTTTATGTTCTTTCTTTTTTCTTTCTTTCATTTCCTACCTTTTACTTTCTTTTTGCTTCGGTTCTTTCTCCCAGTCTTTCATTCTTTCCTTTCGCAACTTCCTTATCTTTCTTTCTGTCCTTTCTTTCTTTCTTTCTTTCTTTCTTTCTTTCTTTCTTTCTTTCTTTCTTTCTTTCCTTTCTTTTTACTTTCTTTCTTGCTTGAGTTGTTTCTCTCAGTTCTTTTTTTTTCCTTTTGGAATTTCTTTGTCTTTCTTTCTGTAAGTCTTTCTTTCTTTCTTTTTCAAATA
>OZ038518.1:11688741-11728741 GCA_964036315.1 Acanthosepion esculentum
GCCTTCACCACGAAAATCAAATCATATGTGCTGGTGTCTGTGCTGTCTGTTCCTAGGAACTGAGCTGCTTAACCCCCATACGTCAAAAAGGACGAGAGAATTCACTATACATATATATATATATATATATATATATGTATATATATATATATATATATATATATATATATATATTAAATTTAATTTTAAATTTCTGTGGCCTCGCCCCTCATTTTATTACACATCAAGTTCGATGTAGTCCTAAACGACGAAACGAGTTACTAAAAATTCCCACCATTATTAATTGTACTAATATATATATATATATATATATATATATATATATATATATATATATATATATATATCGGGTTGACCCAAGCCTTGCGAGTGAAATTGGGTAGATTGTGGAAGCACGAAGTCACAAGTCATCGTGACCGAGGGTTTGAGTGTGCTGGCCTTGTCCAGATTGTTGATCACGCTAGAAAAGACGCTCTCTCCCAGAAACTGTAATTAAGGTTTGCTCAGCATAGTTTCAATATAAACCACAGGTATATATATATATATATATATATATATATATATATATATATATATATACTTGATGGTTACGTTATGAAAATGTGCAAGAAAGTTTTTTTGTGATTCTGTTTTTATCACTTTCGCGACGGCAATCTGCTAATAAAAATGATCTCATAACTTCCTATTCTCGCGACAACATCATAAAATCTGGAATAATCATCAGATTCTATTTCGGAGCACCCAGAACTTGTAGTCCTCAATATGTCTTTATGAAGAGGAGAAATACATTCATAATATTTTAATCAAATTTAAAAATAGCGTTGTTATTCAACGCGAAACAGAAAATATTTTAAAATATTCTGACAAACCCTATGAATCAAAATATATATTATTCTTCCTCGCAATTCTAACACAACACTACAATTGAACATGGCAATTGTTACAACTAATTCTAAATCAATAAAAATAATTACAGAAAACTAAAAGTCGAAGCCGGAACATACACTATTACTTGTAATAACTGCCACAAAGAAATACATAGATTTGCCTTGATTTCATTTGTTTGTTTAATGGCATATCAATTCTATTGGTGGGGAAGAAGTGGTTTCATGCCTTTCTTAATTGTATTTATGCGAAAAATGAACACAACAACCGGGGCCGTAATTTGAACTCATTAAGAACATTCGAAAGTCTACGATCTAAATTCAAGTAATTTTCGATCTTTATTTATATATAACGGTTATCTGTAAGTGGTGTTCTTTTCTCTGGAGAAGGCATCAGTCAATTGCAAAGAACATTCAAAATACACATTTCTTGATTGAATGAAAGCCTATGCAGTTAAGCGTGTTTCATTTTACCGTAAATGACATCCTGCAAGGAAGGCTTTCCTCTGTGAAAGACATATCCATTAGATTGCTAAATGCATTTAAAATCCCAATACCTTAATTTAGAAAAGATCTTATTTATCTGACTTCTCTTTGACTATAACAGATCCATATAGGAAAATTTTCCGCGGCTGATATATGAATTTGATTTCAGATATACCGTTGGGAAAATGAATTGCAACAAGCGTTTTAGCTACATTTCTTTCCCCATACGGTCAATTTTAGACCCACTGGAATGACAGGATTAATCGATTTATATTTTTTCCTCGGATTAGGACATTTGCAGTGGTGTGCATTAATATGAATCTATTTTCGAGATGTATGATGATATTAGTTTAACTTCGTAAAATATGCGTCATCCATGATTGCATCAGATTTTCATTACGCCCAGACACTATTGTCCGACTGTCGATTAGTTGTCCTATGGACATTGTCTGCGATGGACCTTACTCCAAGGAAACGTATGAAAATTGTAACGCTGCACAAACACACTGGCAAACATTACCAGTGAGCAAATCGAAGTACTATCGATTGGCCAGGAAATTCTTCTGATTTAAATCCAATCGAGAATCTGTGGTCAATCTGCAAAGAACGACTTTGTGGAATGGATGTACGAAGAACTAACATGCGCCCTGGGTCATGTTTCATTGGGAAAATACGAAAAAGAAAATAATAAGGAAATTATTCGTTTTGTTTCAATTAATTTGCACAAGAGGTATATATATATATATATATATATATATATATATATATATATATATATATATATATATATATATATATATATGTATGTATATATATATATATATATATATGAAGAAATATAGTGTTAAAGTGTGGTATATTTATGGGATAAAGTGCTCAATATCAGAGATAGAGCCTGTGTATATATAAAAGACTTCTATGTTCACTTTTATATATATATATATATATATATATATATATATATATATATATATATATATATATATATATATATATGAAGAAATATAGTCTTAAAGTGTGCTATATTTATGGGATAAAATTCTCAATATCAGTGATAGAGCGTGTGTAAATATAAAAGTGAACATGTCGCCTCTAAGTGTTGACTTCTATGTTCAGTTTTATATTTATATATATATATATATATATATATATATATATATATATATATATATATATATATATATAAGGTCGCCTGACGATTGCACTAGCATGAAACAGACTGTCGCTTCTAAGTGCTGACTTCCATGTCCACTTTTATATTTACACACGCTCTATTTCTGATATTATTGAGCACTTTATCCCATAAATATAGCACACTTTAAGACTATATTTCTTCATATATATATATATATATATATAGTCATCCACACATCGAATGTTTCGCTGTATCATAGCTCTTCAGTGTGGCTATATATTTGTGTGTGTGTTCATATAAAATATGTATTTCCTTTGTTCTCATATGTATAATGACTCGATAAATTAAGAAAAATTCAAAGAACTTATCTTGCCATCAACTTTAAATATTCACTGATGCACCTCCTGTCACTTTGTAAATATAGAAATACTATAAAACTGAGAGTGTTAAGAAATATTTATGCATAAAAGTGCTCAAGATCTAACCATGAAGTTTGCGCCTAGGCAGGAAGCAAACGGACGTCACCTAGTGTTGACCTCAGTATCCACTTATATATATTTGTACAAGGGTTTTTGCCGCTAAACAAATTCAACCAATCAAACCTAATATTTTGGGACGTATCTAAATCCTTTTGTTATTTTCGTAACGTCTCAAGTACCATTATATAATTTTTGGATTTGGTTTATTTTGTTCGTAATTAATTTGCATAAGGGTGGAGGTTTGGCTTGAATTTGATTTGACTGTTTAATGGCATATCAACTTCTTCATGGGTCATTTAATGCCGACATTTAATTTTCTTGGGTTCTTTGAAGTAATAAAAATATGGGTATATGTTATTCTGTTTCCATAGGTGAATACATGGTAGATAATACATAGCTTTTCAACCTATAGATGTCTGTGCTGACATAATTACCAGAGGCGGTGATATGTGTGTTTTATGTTGTAGTTTTTGTTGAAGTTATATTTTTGGAATACAGTTTGATTGAAGAATTTGTTGGATATCATATGGATTAATGGATTAAGATATTATATAGATTAATGGATTAAGATATTATATATATATATATATATATATATATATATATATATATATATATATATATATATATATATTAGAGATGTTGCTTTTTACATCAAATAAATGGACTGTCTCAAATGAGTCATCGAATTACCTACAGTGTTTTAAATTGTAGATTTGTTAAAGTTATATTTTGGAATAAAGTTTGATTCCTTTTAGAAATTGTAGGATCTTATAAGGATTAATGTCATGAAAGAATTATTTCATGTTCTTTTCTGATGGATTTCGTTTTGCAGCATATGGGTTATTTGATGCCGAAATCTAAATATTTTAAATGCAATTTCATGGCTTCAGCCAAACATATTTTGAACGCAATTGTAGGCTTTTTACTGCAGTTAAAATGTATTTTTTGGTAAATGTACGATAAAATGTATTGTTGGTCATTTGGCTCTAAATATGTATTGTTGGTTATTTTACTATAAATATGTATTGTTGGTAATTTTTTTATAGAAAAATATATTGTTGGTATTGTTACTATAAAAATGCATTCTTATATTTTCATAGTGTTTATTTTTGTTTGAGGGTTCACGATATATTATATGGATTAATGTTATGAAAGAGTTCTTTCCTGTTTTTTGTTTAGCTGATTTTGTTTAGCGGAATATCGAATGCAATCTATTGTTGGTCATTTTATAGTTTTGCAACTATATAAAATGTATAACTAGTATTCTTGCTATAAATATATATTTTTATAGTTTTATAGTGTTTTTTTATTTTTGTTTGGGGGATCAGTATTTACCCATAGCTGGGATCCCAACCGGTGTTACCACTCCTGGGAACAACAACAATTCAGATATGGTTCCGCCCTCCTCAAAATCTCTAATCTCCTGATCAGATATCTTGCTGCCGGATGCCGTTTATCGTCATACACAGGACTAGAATACATAGGAGAAACCCCGTGGAATTAAAAAACAAAGATTATAAGAAGATGGAGCGCCATGACATACGAATAAAGTAGCAAAGGCCTGGAATGAATCGCAAGGAATCAAGTCACTGCCATGGGTAGCCCCAAAGTCCTGATATGAATCCAATAGAGCACATTTGGGCGCACCTTCACTGAAAACTTCGAGAGCGTGCAACCAAAATCACGTCAGTGGCAACCCTTTACGAAACATTGCTAAAGGAGTGGCGAAATATGGATCAGACGATTGTTGATAACTTGATTAAACCCATGAAAAGTCGAATACAAGCACTGAAACTATCAAATGGAGGACCTACTTAGGCCACTGTAATACTAGATTTTAAAATGGAGGACCTACTCCATACTAGTTCCAAATACTGTATATTTATGTTGAATTGGGATTACATTATTAAATTTTGAAATTGGATGTACTTTATTTCTCTTGGCTAAAAACATTTCTTAGGCCACTGTACTACTAGATTTGCAAATGGAGGACCTTCTCCATACTAGTTCCAAAGACTGTTTATTTATGTTGAATAGGGATTACGTAATTAAATTTTGAAATTGGATGTACTTTATTTCTCTTGGCTAAAACCTTTTCTAAGGCCACTGAAATACTAGATTTGCAAATGGAGGACCTACTCCATACTTGTTCTAAATACTGTTTGTTTATGTTGAATAGGGATTACGTAATTAAATTTTGAATTTGGATGTACTTTATTTCTCTTGGCTAAAAACTTTCCTTAGGCCACTGAAATACTAGATTTGCAAATGGAGGACCTACTCCATACTAGTTCCAAATACTGTTTATTTATGTTGAATAGGGATTACCTAATTAAATTTTGAAATTGGATGTACTTTATTTCTCTTGGCTAAAAACATTTCTTAGGCCACTGTACTACTAGATTTGCAAATGGAGGGCCTACTCCATACTAGTTCCAAATACTGTTTATTTATGTTGAATAGGGATTACCTAATTAAATTTTGAAATTGGATGTACTTTATTTCTCTTGGCTAAAAACATTTCTTAGGCCACTGTACTACTAGATTTGCAAATGGAGGGCCTACTCCATACTAGTTCCAAATACTGTTTATTTATGTTGAATAGGGATTACCTAATTAAATTTTGAAATTGGATGTACTTTATTTCTCTTGGCTAAAAACATTTCTTAGGCCACTGTACTACTAGATTTGCAAATGGAGGGCCTACTCCATACTAGTTCCAAATACTGTTTATTTATGTTGAATAGGGATTACCTAATTAAATTTTGAAATTGGATGTACTTTATTTCTCTTGGCTAAAAACATTTCTTAGGCCACTGTACTACTAGATTTGCAAATGGAGGGCCTACTCCATACTAGTTCCAAATACTGTTTATTTATGTTGAATAGGGATTACCTAATTAAATTTTGAAATTGGATGTACTTTATTTCTCTTGGCTAAAAACATTTCTTAGGCCACTGTACTACTAGATTTGCAAATGGAGGGCCTACTCCATACTAGTTCCAAATACTGTTTATTTATGTTGAATAGGGATTACCTAATTAAATTTTGAAATTGGATGTACTTTATTTCTCTTGGCTAAAAACATTTCTTAGGCCACTGTACTACTAGATTTGCAAATGGAGGGCCTACTCCATACTAGTTCCAAATACTGTTTATTTATGTTGAATAGGGATTACCTAATTAAATTTTGAAATTGGATGTACTTTATTTCTCTTGGCTAAAAACATTTCTTAGGCCACTGTACTACTAGATTTGCAAATGGAGGGCCTACTCCATACTAGTTCCAAATACTGTTTATTTATGTTGAATAGGGATTACCTAATTAAATTTTGAAATTGGATGTACTTTATTTCTCTTGGCTAAAAACATTTCTTAGGCCACTGTACTACTAGATTTGCAAATGGAGGGCCTACTCCATACTAGTTCTAAATACTGTTTGTTTATGTTGAATAGGGATTACCTAATTAAATTTTGAAATTGGATGTACTTTATTTCTCTTGGCTAAAAACATTTCTTAGGCCACTGTACTACTAGATTTGCAAATGGAGGACCTACTCCATACTAGTTCCAAATACTGTTTATTTATGTTGAATAGGGATTACCTAATTAAATTTTGAAATTGGATGTACTTTATTTCTCTTGGCTAAAAACATTTCTTAGGCCACTGTACTACTAGATTTGCAAATGGAGGGCCTACTCCATACTAGTTCCAAATACTGTTTATTTATGTTGAATAGGGATTACCTAATTAAATTTTGAAATTGGATGTACTTTATTTCTCTTGGCTAAAAACATTTCTTAGGCCACTGTACTACTAGATTTGCAAATGGAGGGCCTACTCCATACTAGTTCCAAATACTGTTTGTTTATGTTGAATAGGGATTACCTAATTAAATTTTGAAATTGGATGTACTTTATTTCTCTTGGCTAAAAACATTTCTTAGGCCACTGTACTACTAGATTTGCAAATGGAGGACCTACTCCATACTAGTTCCAAATACTGTTTATTTATGTTGAATAGGGATTACCTAATTAAATTTTGAAATTGGATGTACTTTATTTCTCTTGGCTAAAAACATTTCTTAGGCCACTGTACTACTAGATTTGCAAATGGAGGGCCTACTCCATACTAGTTCCAAATACTGTTTGTTTATGTTGAATAGGGATTACCTAATTAAATTTTGAAATTGGATGTACTTTATTTCTCTTGGCTAAAAACATTTCTTAGGCCACTGTACTACTAGATTTGCAAATGGAGGGCCTACTCCATACTAGTTCCAAATACTGTTTATTTATGTTGAATAGGGATTACCTAATTAAATTTTGAAATTGGATGTACTTTATTTCTCTTGGCTAAAAACATTTCTTAGGCCACTGTACTACTAGATTTGCAAATGGAGGGCCTACTCCATACTAGTTCCAAATACTGTTTATTTATGTTGAATAGGGATTACCTAATTAAATTTTGAAATTGGATGTACTTTATTTCTCTTGGCTAAAAACATTTCTTAGGCCACTGTACTACTAGATTTGCAAATGGAGGGCCTACTCCATACTAGTTCCAAATACTGTTTGTTTATGTTGAATAGGGATTACCTAATTAAATTTTGAAATTGGATGTACTTTATTTCTCTTGGCTAAAAACATTTCTTAGGCCACTGTACTACTAGATTTGCAAATGGAGGACCTACTCCATACTAGTTCCAAATACTGTTTATTTATGTTGAATAGGGATTACCTAATTAAATTTTGAAATTGGATGTACTTTATTTCTCTTGGCTAAAAACATTTCTTAGGCCACTGTACTACTAGATTTGCAAATGGAGGGCCTACTCCATACTAGTTCCAAATACTGTTTGTTTATGTTGAATAGGGATTACCTAATTAAATTTTGAAATTGGATGTACTTTATTTCTCTTGGCTAAAAACATTTCTTAGGCCACTGTACTACTAGATTTGCAAATGGAGGACCTACTCCATACTAGTTCCAAATACTGTTTATTTATGTTGAATAGGGATTACCTAATTAAATTTTGAAATTGGATGTACTTTATTTCTCTTGGCTAAAAACATTTCTTAGGCCACTGTACTACTAGATTTGCAAATGGAGGGCCTACTCCATACTAGTTCCAAATACTGTTTATTTATGTTGAATAGGGATTACCTAATTAAATTTTGAAATTGGATGTACTTTATTTCTCTTGGCTAAAAACATTTCTTAGGCCACTGTACTACTAGATTTGCAAATGGAGGGCCTACTCCATACTAGTTCCAAATACTGTTTATTTATGTTGAATAGGGATTACCTAATTAAATTTTGAATTTGGATGTACTTTATTTCTCTTGGCTAAAAACTTTCCTTAGGCCACTGAAATACTAGATTTGCAAATGGAGGACCTACTCCATACTAGTTCCAAATACTGTTTATTTATGTTGAATAGGGATTACCTAATTAAATTTTGAAATTGGATGTACTTTATTTCTCTTGGCTAAAAACATTTCTTAGGCCACTGTACTACTAGATTTGCAAATGGAGGGCCTACTCCATACTAGTTCCAAATACTGTTTATTTATGTTGAATAGGGATTACCTAATTAAATTTTGAAATTGGATGTACTTTATTTCTCTTGGCTAAAAACATTTCTTAGGCCACTGTACTACTAGATTTGCAAATGGAGGGCCTACTCCATACTAGTTCCAAATACTGTTTATTTATGTTGAATAGGGATTACCTAATTAAATTTTGAAATTGGATGTACTTTATTTCTCTTGGCTAAAAACATTTCTTAGGCCACTGTACTACTAGATTTGCAAATGGAGGGCCTACTCCATACTAGTTCCAAATACTGTTTATTTATGTTGAATAGGGATTACCTAATTAAATTTTGAAATTGGATGTACTTTATTTCTCTTGGCTAAAAACATTTCTTAGGCCACTGTACTACTAGATTTGCAAATGGAGGGCCTACTCCATACTAGTTCCAAATACTGTTTATTTATGTTGAATAGGGATTACCTAATTAAATTTTGAAATTGGATGTACTTTATTTCTCTTGGCTAAAAACATTTCTTAGGCCACTGTACTACTAGATTTGCAAATGGAGGGCCTACTCCATACTAGTTCCAAATACTGTTTATTTATGTTGAATAGGGATTACCTAATTAAATTTTGAAATTGGATGTACTTTATTTCTCTTGGCTAAAAACATTTCTTAGGCCACTGTACTACTAGATTTGCAAATGGAGGGCCTACTCCATACTAGTTCCAAATACTGTTTATTTATGTTGAATAGGGATTACCTAATTAAATTTTGAAATTGGATGTACTTTATTTCTCTTGGCTAAAAACATTTCTTAGGCCACTGTACTACTAGATTTGCAAATGGAGGGCCTACTCCATACTAGTTCCAAATACTGTTTATTTATGTTGAATAGGGATTACCTAATTAAATTTTGAAATTGGATGTACTTTATTTCTCTTGGCTAAAAACATTTCTTAGGCCACTGTACTACTAGATTTGCAAATGGAGGGCCTACTCCATACTAGTTCCAAATACTGTTTATTTATGTTGAATAGGGATTACCTAATTAAATTTTGAAATTGGATGTACTTTATTTCTCTTGGCTAAAAACATTTCTTAGGCCACTGTACTACTAGATTTGCAAATGGAGGACCTACTCCATACTAGTTCCAAATACTGTTTATTTATGTTGAATAGGGATTACCTAATTAAATTTTGAAATTGGATGTACTTTATTTCTCTTGGCTAAAAACATTTCTTAGGCCACTGTACTACTAGATTTGCAAATGGAGGGCCTACTCCATACTAGTTCCAAATACTGTTTATTTATGTTGAATAGGGATTACCTAATTAAATTTTGAAATTGGATGTACTTTATTTCTCTTGGCTAAAAACATTTCTTAGGCCACTGTACTACTAGATTTGCAAATGGAGGGCCTACTCCATACTAGTTCCAAATACTGTTTGTTTATGTTGAATAGGGATTACCTAATTAAATTTTGAAATTGGATGTACTTTATTTCTCTTGGCTAAAAACATTTCTTAGGCCACTGTACTACTAGATTTGCAAATGGAGGGCCTACTCCATACTAGTTCCAAATACTGTTTATTTATGTTGAATAGGGATTACCTAATTAAATTTTGAATTTGGATGTAGTTTATTTCTCTTGGCTAAAAACATTTCTTAGGCCACTGTACTACTAGATTTGCAAATGGAGGGCCTACTCCATACTAGTTCCAAAGACTGTTTATTTATGTTGAATAGGGATTACGTAATTAAATTTTGAAATTGGATGTACTTTATTTCTCTTGGCTATAAACATTTCTTAGGCCACTGTACTACTAGATTTGCAAATGGAGGGCCTACTCCATACTAGTTCCAAATACTGTTTATTTATGTTGAATAGGGATTACCTAATTAAATTTTGAATTTGGATGTAGTTTATTTCTCTTGGCTAAAAACATTTCTTAGGCCACTGTACTACTAGATTTGCAAATGGAGGGCCTACTCCATACTAGTTCTAAATACTGTTTGTTTATGTTGAATAGGGATTACGTAATTAAATTTGAAATTGGATGTACTTTATTTCTCTTGGCTAAAAAAAATTCTTAGGTCACTGTAATTGTAAACAAGGTATTCGATACCTGCCTTTACCTACTTTTATTAGAGAAATGGTCTGAATTTTATGTTCAAGCTACAGACTGCCTTTATTTCTCGTTACCTTATTTCGTTTGTATTTTCAGACTAACTAGTCTTATCTCTCTCTCTCTCTCTCTCTCTCTCTCTGTATGTATATATATGTATATATATATATATATATATATATATATATATATATGTGTGTGTGTGTGTGTGTTTGTGTATATTTATCTTCTAGTTTTAACCTTTTGATTCTTAACAAACTTGCCTATGTACGGCTCTTCGTCTTCTTCAGATTTCTAATTGTCTTAAGGCTTTTATCTGGCTGTCTTCGAGATTACGCACGCGGTCGACACGGACGCGTACTGACGGGAGCGCAACAATGGCCCAAGTTTTTTATTTTCTTAATTCATCATCAGAGCAGATAGAATCAATTAGTTCCAGCATATCTTTCTTCACTTCCGTCCAGTCGCGGATTAATTGACGAGATGCTCGTTGCATCGTCTCAGTGTTTCTCGGGTAGTTCTTTCGAACAAGCTTGCAGCGTCTGGGCCCAAGAATTACTTTCTATCCCACTAGACACATCAAAACAAAAAAGCTGGGATAAAATAAAATGCGAGGACAATTTTACTAATTTGAGGCTGTCTCTGGATCAGCATCGCCTCGCCTGTCTACTATCTGCTTCACAATCGAGCAGTGGCGCCTGGCTCAACGCAGTGCCCTTTTCATCTGCCGGTACCCTCCTAGATGATGAGTGCACTCGGGTCGGAGTCGCGATCCGTTTTGGACTCAAATTAAGTGAGCGTCACAGATGCAGATGTGGAGCCTCCATCGATGAGTTTGGTTTGCATCGTCTCTCCTGTCGTCGTAGTGCTAGCCGCTTTCCACGGCATGCTGCAATAAACGACATCATCAAAAGAGGTTTGGATGCAGCTGGATTCCCTTCGCAAATCGAACCCGTAGGTCTCGAACGTGGTGATGGAAAGCGACCGGATGGCATTACCATTTTCCCTTTTAAAATGGGGAAGTTGTTGATTTGGGATACATTTTCGACCGGTTATTTGATCAGGTCCCCGGTTGAGCCGGGGCCCGTCGCCCGTGACACAGAGATTAAAAAAATTACTTAAATATTCTTCTATTGCTGATGGATTTTTTTTTTTACTCCTATGGCAGTGGGTTATTGGCCCTCGTTCGATGGCGTTCCTTCGGAGGATTGGCGCGATTGCGTCTCGATTAAGGGACGAGCCTCGCGAAACGGAGTGATCTTGCAGCGTGTCTCACTGGCGATGGTTCGATGTAATGTTTTCCCCATCATTGCGGCTGGCAGAGGATAGAATAGGGGATTGATTATAATCAATACTGCTTGATTAAATCGTTGTATCCATAAAAATAAGAAAAAATATATTAAAATATTTGTTGGATTTAATCCACTTCATCTGATAGACAGTACGAGGCCCAAAAATGGATGGAAATAAAGCCAATTTTTGTATGCTTACCAAAACAAGTGAGTAAAAGAATGTACATTATAAAGTCAAAAAATGAGTTACTATTTTGTTGGGTAACCTTTTGCCTTAATAACCGCCTTAATTCTTCGTGGTATTCTATAGACTAAATTCTTTAGTAAATCAACATCAATTTCTTTAATTAGCGAAAGAGCTCATCTTCTGTTTTAACTGTTTTAACTTTCCTATTACAGATATGCTTGTCAATTATCGTCCAAGGATTTTCAATTGGGTTAAGTTTAGGACGCTAACTAAGCCACTGGAAGAGTTTTTTTTTTTTTTTTAATCATATCGCCCCAAGCAAGGCCGGAGGCCACTATCACGCAAGGGGTTAAAGAAGAGTTGGAGGAAGAGCAGATAGGAGTGGCAAGGGAGGGGATGTGGAGAAAGAGAAAGACAGTGGGTCGATCAAGGCAAGGGGGCCACAAAAGATCCGGAGTATGTATATATATATATATATATATATATATATATATATATATATATATATATATATATATATATTAAGATAAAGAACAAATATGAAACGTATATCAATCTAACATGATCCACTTTTATTAAAACCTGATGAATTTTTAATAAAATCTTTCTTATCATTCTGTCGGATTCCGATCCATATTTGATCTCGACTTGATCCCAACTCACACACACACACACACACACACACACACACACACACACACACACACACACACACACTACAAATATATATATATATATATATATATACACTACTCTGTATTCTTTTTCACTTTCTCAATATATTCTGTTCCTATCTGTCATCTCAATCTCACACTAGTCTCTCTCTTCATCTATTTATCTCACGCTTTTCATATGTATCTGTTTTTCATTCTGATCTATCTATCTATCTATCTATCTATCTATCTATCTATCTATTTGTCTGTCTATCTATCCCTGTTCATATCTATCTCCCTGTGGAACTACCTCAGTCTATTCACATCTATCTATCTATCTATCTATCTATCTATCTATCTATCTATCTATCTATCTATCTATCTATCTATCTCTGTTCATATCTATTTTTTTATGGAACTATCTCAGTCTGTTCATGTCATTCTGGTCTATCTATCTATCTATCTATCTATCTATCTATCTATCTATCTATCTATCTATCTATCTATCTATCTATCTCTATTATTAGAGATATTTTACCTGCTAATCTATCCCGCCATTTCTCTTCGCATTCGTCTCAATTAATAAGCCTCACCATCAATCCCACAATTCCAATCGCTTCCTATCCGTTCGTCAAACCACCTAACAAGCAAATTATCCTTGTGTCTCCTCTATCAAATCAGAAAGCGTATTGGTTAAATACTGGCCTGAATCTTTTAGTTTCATTCGCTTCTGATCTGTCAAAACGATTTTTTTCAAAAACAACTTCGAATAAATCCTTTTTAGCTTATTCCTTTCATTTTATCTCTTTTATTCTGAAGTATTTTTTTAAGTCTGTGGTTTTTTGGAGTTTTTTTTATTTTTTAGTTTTGTCTTTCCCATTTTAAGTCTCTCTTTCTCTTCGTCTTTTTCTCTCGCTCTCTAATGTTTACAATTTTCTGTCTCTTTCTCTCTCTAATGCACTCGGTTACCTCTCCTCCTCCCATTCTATATATTTTCCCCCACTATTGCGTTGGCTTTTTTTCAATTCTCTTTATACATTGGCATTTTCCAACTGACTTTTTTCTTCTTCTTCTTCTTCCTCCTCCTCCTCCTCCTCTTCTTCTTCTTCTTCTTCTTCTTCTTCTTCTTATTATTATTATTATTCTTATTATTATTATTATTCAGATTTCTTTTTTTTGTTTCTTCTTATTTTTCTTCTTATTTTTCTTCAGGTTTCTGTTTTTTCTTCTTCCCCCTCCTCCTCCTCCTCCTTTTTCTTCTTCAGGTTTCTGTTTTTGTTTCTTCTTCTTCTTCTTCTTCTTCTTCTTCAGATTTATTTTTCATTTTCTTCTTCTTCTTCTTCTTCTTCTTCTTCTTCTTCTTCTTCTTCTTCTTCTTCTTCTTCTTCTTCTTCTTCTTCAGGCTTTTGTTATTTCTTCTTCTTCAGATTTCTTTTTCAATTTCTTCTTCTTCTTCTTCTTCTTCTTCTTCTTGTTCAGGTTTCTGTTTCTTCTTCTTCGTCCTTCTTCTTCCTCCTCCTTCTCTTCCTCCTCCTCTTTTTCTTCTTATTTAGATTTCTGTTTTTATTTCTTCTTCTTGAATCTACAATGAAAGACTTCTTAAAATGGACATACGAAGTACTAACATGTGCATTGGATCATGTTTTATTGGAAAAATACGAAAAAAGTTTATAATAACGGAATAATTCGTTTCAATTAATTTGCACAAAGGTCTATCTATCTATCTATCTATCTATATATCTATCTATCTATATCTATCTATCTCTCTATCTATCTATCTCTCTATCTATCTATCTATCTCTGCTTGTTAATATCTAGCTAGCTAGGTATACACACACACACATATATATATATATATATATATATATATATATATATATTATCTTTAACAAATCTTGTTTGAATATATATAACATAAAATGCCGTTATTTTAATGTAAATGCAAGGCAATGTTAGAAAAATACTAATTTATAAGACAGCTCTTAGTGAAAACTACCATTTTCGAAGTTCCCCATATTAACTCAAATTGACTGATTCGTTTTTTATGGCTTTTCAACCCTTTCCACGTTATTTCAAGACATATAATTGAGCTAGATACCTTTAGAAATGTGAGAGAGAGAGAGAGAGAGAGAGACCGAAAGAAAGGCAATAGAGAAAGAGCGGTATAAACCGTTAGAGAGGTTTGTGAAAGAATCAGAGAGATATCTAGAGACCGACAGGAAAGCAACAGAGAGTGTGAGATAGATAGATAGAGAGAGAGGGGGGAAAGAGAAAGAGAAAGAGAGAGTTCTAGAGATTGTTAGAAAGATGTGTTAGAGTTAGGATTAGCTATAAGACATTTTTCGGCATTAAATGACCCATAGACGTGTTGATATGCCGCCAAATAAAATTAACAACCAACCTTGATTTAAGGGACGTATGAAAAACCTTTTATTTTCGAAATGCCTCAAGTACTCTTATATTATTTTAGGCTTTGGTTTAGTTTGTTTTACGGCATAACAACCTCAATGGGTTATATAATGCCGACAAGATTTTTAGAATATAATCGTTTTTTAGCGGCATATCAACATCCTTATGGGTCATTTAATGCCGAAATTTAATTTTCTTAAATATTAATAATTACTTTTACAAAAATGTATTGCTGGTACTTTTTCTATAAAAATCTTTTCTTCTGAATAACGGCAGTTACGCGGCGTGCCTTCAATACAGGGAAGGCAATAGGGTCACAGGAAAGCATCGAGCTTTTGGGAAATGGATGTGGGAACACAGAATGGCGTGGGGGCGAACATTGCGTAGAGCTACAAAGGAAAGAAAATTGTTGAAATTCATAGGAGAATGTCAACTGTGTATGGTGCCACATGTTTCAGCCTAAAAAATTTATACAAGTGGGCTAAATTGTTTAAAGAAGGACGGAGCAGTGTTGAGGATGAAGACAGGCCTGGGAGGCCTACAGAAGTGTGGTCTCCTGAGGTGATCGAATCAGTCAATGACCTCATTCAGTCTGACAGAAGGGTGACAGTGGATGACATTGCAAGGACGTTGAGCTTATCTGTCGGGACAAACGCAGGGGTCATCAGTCAGAAGGAGTCATCTTGCATCATGACAACGCAAGGCTTCACACAGCAGCCCAAACGGTGCAGACCATCAACGAGCTGGGCTGGGAACTGCTCCCTCATCCCCCTTACAGCCCAGACCTTGCCCCTTCAGATTTCACCTGTTTGGTCCCTTGAAAGCGTTCACGAGAGGCACGAAGTTTAAAAGTGACGATGAAGTCAAAAGTGTTGTGAGCGACTGGTTTGTTTAGTTTTATCGCATACCCAACACCTCAATGCGTTATTTAATGCCGACAAGATTTTAGGAGTTTCGTATGATTTCTAAGAAATCAGTTTTTAGATCAGATTTCATTGACGTATTTTTGTTGAGAGTTAAATATGTTGCTGGTAATATTTTTTGTCCCAAAAATGCATTGCTGGTGTTTTCACTATAAAAAAATCTATTTTTAAACTTTCATAGTGTTTTGACCCCAGTTTGGGGGTTTAACTATTTTACCCATAGCTGGGACCCTAACAGGTGCTACCACCCCAAGTCAGTGGTGGACCTGGGAACAACAGCAATTAACGCTAATCTCCTGATTAGAGGCCTTGCTGCCGGATTTAGTTAATCGTCTCACCCAGGAAGGTATAATTTTAGGTTTATTTATTGAGTTATAGACATCATCGTTTTATGAATAAAACCTCTTTTTGTAAGTTTTAAGTGTCGGCGGTTGAGTTCTTGTCAAACATGTGTCTTAAAGCCACATAATAGGCAACTGGTGGTCAATCATTTCTAGATAACGTCCCAAGGGACAAATCTCAAACCTTAATAATGTTAGAAAGGGTTTGGGGCATTGCAGTTAGATATTCGTTCATTTCTTTTCACTTTTTGAATTCTATAGAGAGTTTTCGTTGCTTTGGGTACCCAGTTGAAATTAATTCAAACTTGTCAGAATGCCATGAAGTATTTCTTGCAAAATCGTCTCTCTTTCATAAGTAGTTGCTATTTTTTTATAAAATCTGGGGTTTCAAACTTATTTTCTCTCTGTCGCTTTGTTCAAGGTCTCTCTTTTTTTTCTCTCTCTCTCTCTCTTGCTCTTCTCTCTGTCTCTAGTCCTCTCTCTCTCTCTCTCTCTCTCTCTATTTCTGTCACCTTTCTATCTCTCTATCTCTCCCACTCACACTCTATTCATTTTCTTTCGGTCACTAGTACACTCTCTCTCACACACACACTTTCTGTCTCTTTTCTCCCTGTAGTTCTTTCTCTGTCTCTCTCTCACACACACTTTTCTAAAGGTCTCTAGCTCTCTGTCTGTCTGTCTGTCTGTCTATCTATCTATCTATCTATCTATCTATCACTCACTCACTCTCTCTTGCTTTTCGGTCTTTCGTTCTCTAGTTATCTCAATGATTCTCTCTATGATACACATTTCTAATGGTCTATAACTCTCTCTCTCTCTCTCTCACTCTCTCTCTCTCTATCTTGCTTTAATTTCAGTCTCTCTCTCTCTCTCTCTCTCTCTCTCTATCTATCACCTTTCTAAAAGTATCTAGATCTATTATCTGTCTTGAAATAACGTGGAAAATGTTGAAAAGCCTTAAAAACTAATCAGTTATTTTGAGTTAATATAGAGAACTTCGAAAATGGTAAATCTCACAAGGAGTTGTCTTATAATTTAGTATTTTTCTAATATTGCCTTGCACTTACATTAAAATAACGGCATTTTAACATCTATATATTCAAACAAGGTTTTCTAAAGACAATATATATATATATATATAATAATTCTAATAATAATAATCAAAGAAATCCATAAAAGCCTTTATATATATGTATGTATATACATATATATATATATATATATATATTGTTATGGGTCCTTACCTATAACTACAGAATGAACTCTTCCTAACACTATGTATACTACGCCTCTCAAGAGAGAGGGACGAATCGAGTCGAGCCGATAGCAGTTCACTCCAAACCAGACTGACAGTCATACTAACACCTTCAACATCTTGTATTATTATTCCGTGTAATATATCTTCGTTATTTCTACTCATGTGTTCGTGCTGTTCTTCCTTGGTCCTAACCTGGATCATAACATATATATATATATATATATATATATATATATATATATATATATATATATATATATATATATATAGATAGATAGATAGATAGATATATATGCACAGGCATACATAAATAGATACACACAAATTGAGGAAATTAATTGAAACAAAACGAAATATTCCGTTATTATTATGAAACATGAGACATCGGACATGTTAGTACATCCTGTGTCCAAATCGACGAAGTCGCTCCTGGCAGATTGACCAGAGGTTCTCAGGTGAGTTTCTGGGTACTTTAATTTTCTCACTGGTAAGGCTTGCCATTGTGTTCATGCCGTGTTACAATTTTCGTACGTTACTTTGGAGTAATGTCCTTTGCAGACAATGGCCGTAGAAGAACTAATCGGCAGTGAAGAAATCTGATGCAATCATTGATGACAAAAAATTTTTTAAGGCCAAACAAATTTCATCAGACACCCCGAAAATAGATTCATATTAATGCACACCACTGCAAATGACCTGATCTGAGGAAGGAATAGAGATCAAATACACCTTGCCGTTCCAGTGGGTCTAAAACTGACTGTATGATGAAATAAAGGAAACTAAAGCGGTTGTTTCAAGAAATTTGCAAAAGGGTATATATATATATATATATATATATATATATATATATATATATATATATATATATATAATCTCTAATAAAAAAATGATTTTACCTCATATGGAGAATAGGCTATTGCAGCAGACTTTCTATATTAGTAGGATCCACTTCGATTATAAACAACATACTTTTTATCACTCTATATATATATGTGTGTGTGTGTGTATGTGTGTGTGTGTGTGTGATAAAGAAAACCAAAACCGTTGATGGAAGCAACGGACACCTTGTCAAAATTTAAAAATCTTTTCCAGATAAAGTCTCGAATAAAAACGACAATATTGAAAAATTAAAATTAAAAATGCTTAAAGGCATTATTATAAGAATTATGAAAATGACGGAACATCTTCTTTTAAAGGACTGAAAAAGTTAAACACTGTGGCGGGAGCTCCGTCTCGATATATATATATATATATATATATATATATATATATATATATATATATATATATATATATATGTATATATATTATTACTTCAAACGTTACTTTTAGTAGATAACCATATTTGTTTTTTTAAACAGTATATTCATGTATTATCTTTTACTCTCCTGAATATTCGAGAATATATATATTTACTGAGTAAAGTAAATATTTTATGGTTTTAAATAACCTGAAAAAGGTTGATAAGCCGTAAAAACAAATCAATCAACTTAGCATCTTAAATAAATGTTTGCGTCGTAGCTAATGTTTTTGCATATTCTACGAAATAAAGGTATAGACGGTTTATTTCCAAGTTTTCTCTCTCACACACTCTTTTCTCATATTATCTAACAGTCCGTAAGCTCTTGCGCCTTAGTGGCTTTATTACCTTCCTTGGGGTGAAATTATAAATTTGATTTCTCTTCTTTTTCTTCTACCCCACTCTCTCTCTCTCTCTCTCTCTCTCTCTCTCTCTCTCTCTCTCTCTCTCTCTCTATTAAAGATACATTACTCTTCCTCTCTCTATTCTCTTAATTGGATTCTTTCTTTCTAAGATTTCTGTTTTCGACGTGTATTTCTCATGTTAATTCTACTGACGTTTTACGCACCCACTCACACACACACACACACGCACACTCGCATACACACGCATACGCGCGAGCACACACACACATATGCGCGTGCGCACACACACACACACACACAACAAACACACACACACATATATATATATATATATATATATTGATGGTTGTATAGAACATGAACGTCTGAGTGATTATTTATATTTATTTATATATACATAATAGCTCCGTTATTTCGCATTGAGCACTGTTTTTCTTACACCAAAGTATATATATATATATATATATATGTATGTATATATATATATATATATATATATATATATATATATATATATATATATATATATATATATATATATATATATATATATATATATATATACTTTGGTGTAAGAATATATATATATATATATATATATATATATACTTTGGTGTAAGAATATATATATATATATATATATATATATATATATTTATATATATATTTATATTTATATATATATATTTATATATATCTACCTATCTATCTATATATATATATATATATATATATATATATATATATATATAAATCCTTTTACCTCATATGGGGAATAGACATTGTATATTAGAAAGATCTACTTCGATTATAGACGAACAGACTTTTAAATTTAATCTTCTTATATATATAGTAAGATAAAATTTATATATATATATATAAATTTTATCTTACTATATATATATATATATATATATATATATATATATATATATATATATATATATATATATATATATATATATATATATATATATATATATTGTACCACAGAATTTATATATAGATTTGAAAATGACGGAACATCTTCTTTTAAAGGGAGTGAAAAAGTTAAACACTGTGGCGGGAGCTCTGTTTCGCTATATATATATATATATATATATATATATATATATATATATATATATATATAAATTACTTCAAACGTTACTTTTAGAAGATAAACATATTTTTTTTTTAAACGGTATATTTATTTATTATCTTTTACTCTCCTGAATATTCGAGAAATTGTGTTAAAGAAAAATGTGACCTTTCCGTCCGGATTTGAAACTGCGTCCCCGGTGCAGAATGAACCATCGTCATCCTTTAATGACTCGTTCTTCTCTCTGATATTCACGCCGTTTGGCAAAAATACATAAATATACCAAGCGTATATTCAAATACGGGTATATATATATATATATATATATATATATATATATATATATATATATATATATATATATATATATATATATATATATATATATATATATATATATATATATATATATATATATATATATATATATAATAGAAACATAAACAATAACATTAATATTTTTTATAAAAATAAAATGAACGAAAATTATAAACAAAACGAAAGTTGAGTTAAAAACATTATAAAAACTGCATAACACCAGTTGACAATAGCAAAAAAATTAGATTAATCATTTATTACAAAAAATTTAAAACGTCTAACCTTATAGTTAAAAATAATAATTCACCTCTTAAAACAAATTTATATATGGCAAATATTATTTACTACTCTCAAAGCCCATTAAGTATTCCTGATTAATTAAGATTCGTAAATAATAATATGGGCTACACTACAACATGTTTGACATGCAGACTCACTCTACATCTTTCTGACCATTGCTCAATTGGATCTGACTTAAATATTCATGGAGACCTACCGGACACTATTCGTAACATACTTGTTGACAATACTAATATTATAGCATCATCTACATGCAAAAAAAAAGGCTAAAAATAATAATGGAAGCCTTATTAATAAAAACAAAAAAACAAACACTTAATAATATTAACTTTGAACATGGACATAATATCTTGACGGTGTTTTGAAAAATGAAAACATTTTATAAAACATACATACAACAAACTATTTCTTATTTAAAAGTTAAAATATTTAATCCTTGAAAATGTCTAAATGTATAGCCGAAAGCGCTCGGATAAAAAGAACATTTGGACAGTTTTTTAATATAATTTATCATCCGAAAAGAAATAAAATTATTAGATCGCATGAGAAATTGTATATAAAACTAAATAAAATCACCTTGTCTGTCATATTCACTGAAAGAAGGATTGCTGCCTAAACACACACACACACAGAGACACACACACTCACACACACACACACACACACATATATATATATATATTTCTGAAGAAGTAATATATTTTTTATTTATTGATCCGATATATATTTATATATATATATATATATATATATATATATATATATATATATATATATATATACAACCAAATCACACACACAAACACACATATATATATATATATATATATATATGCACTACCAAATCACACACACACACACACACACACACACACACACACATATATATATATATATATATATATATATATGTGTGTGTGTGTGTGTGTGTGTGTATTCAGTGGACGTATTATGAAGTTTTTAATGCGTTTCAGAAATATGATATTGAAACACAAAAATTAAAATTGCGAATTCTTTTTTGATGAAAGACAAGAGTGAATGAATGAAGAGGAAATCCTTCTCGTACGATTTGCACTTGGACGAATGACATAAATCCCCTGCCTACTCTCCATTAAAAGCGGCCGGCTAAGAAGAATTAAGAAAATGCTTCTTTTTAATATTAGATGAAATGGATTTCCTATAAGAATCAAAGGATAGAGAAAGAAAGAGACAAAGACAGACTACAAGATGGAAAAAGAAGGAAAGACCTGAGGAATAAATAGAAAAAAAGAAAGAGAAAAAGGAAGAATAATGAAGATTGTTAAGACAGATTAAAAGAAAGGAAAAACAGAAGAGAAAAGGGTGAAAAATAAATAAAAATATTATAAAAAGTTTTATCGAAAGGAAAGACAAAAAAAAGAAAAAGAAAGAAAGAAAAGGCACAGAAAAAACACAAAAGAAACAAACATAAATAAAAAACGAAAGAAAGAAAGAAAGGAAGAAAAAAGAAAAAGAAAGAAAGAAAGAAAGAAAGAAAGAAAGGAAAAAGAAAGAAAGAAAGAAAAAAGAATGAAAGAAATTGGGAGAGTTTTCAGAAACAAAGAAAAAACAAAAAAGAAGGAAAGGATGGAGAATTTTAAGAAAAGAAAGAAAGAAAGAAAGAAAGAAAGAAAGAAAGAAAGAAAGGAAGAAAAAATGAATGAATGAATGAAGTAAATATATATTTAATAGTAAAAGAAAAAAAGTCCAAACACTGAAAACTCCAAAACTGGACATGTCAATGAAATAGAGAAGGATGGGGAAAAAATGAATAATCAATTTAAAATAATTGTTATTTTTATCCAATGAAAATCCCTTTGGGGATCATTGGCGCGTTGCACACTGGGAGCTTTTTTTGTGCAAACGTTTGACGCAGCTATTTTTAATGAAAGGAAGGCATTTTTTCCGGAAGCCATTTTGTTTCGTCTTTTCTTTAATTCAAATTGTTTTATCTTTTTGGATTCATTTTATATTTTTACTTTGTTTTTTTTTTTATTCATTCAGTCATTCGAATCTCCTCGCTAAGCTAAAGTTCGGTTTTCGCTTGAGCATTCTTCTTCTATGTGCCGTTTTCCTCCATGGCAACCCGTATCCTGCTATCCATTGTAACTGCTTATAAAGTTTGTCTTTTTGCAATATCTCATGGCGAACAAGACACTGCGCTTTCTTGGCCTCAAGTTTCCAATTGACTTGAAGTGGAACCCCTACATCGAATCAACAGCTGCATCTACTGCAAGGAAAGTTGGGTCACTGTGTCGTGCCAGAAGTTTTTTCTCGTCAGATTCCATCTTGCATATTTACAAATCTATCTTTCGCCCGTACATTGAATACTGTTGCTATATCTGGTCAGCCGCTCCTGCTATCCATCTCGAGGTTCTTGACAAAATTCAAAGAAGGATCTGTAATATAATCAATCCTGACCTGGCATCTCGACTTCAGTCACTTTCTCACCGACGTGACGTGGCTTCCCTCTGTCTTTTCTACAAATATTTTCATGGCTACTGCTCCACGAGCTTTTTTTCCCTGGTGCCCTGACAACATGAATTTAAATGCTACTAGATGGACACTTAGGTCCCATCTGTTTACTGCTGAAATAGCTGAATGGAACCGCCACTTCTACTCTGACAGTTTCTTTTATCACCCCCACCCTCTGTTTCTTAACACCTGTTCACCATTTGTCTTTACCTCAATCCTCTTTATACAAAGTATTTTTCACACGTTCACTCTTGATGATATGAAACTTTCATGATATGAAATTGAGAATGGAAAAATAGAAAAATAAAAGAAAGAAAAAAAGAATATTTACATTATTCGGACTATTGTTCTCATCTCTGTTGCCATATATTTATTACAACGTTTCGGCCGTTGTACGCTCCGGCCTTCTTCAGGTGGTTGGAATGTCGAACTGAACTCTTTATTTCGTTCACTGGGGTAGACTGTTTTAGTTCCACCTGCCATGTTTAATGGATATCAGTTATCTCCTGTTAATTTTTCCCTCTGAAAGTTATCCACTGCCTTAACCGGGTATTGAACTCACACTCTTTGGGTCCTGTCACTGGATCTAACCAACGCCTTTATCCACTGTGCCATGTGTCCTGTGTATGAATTTCTGGGTATTATAAACCTTATGTCTTCAGCAACCATTTTTACCAGTGCTCATATTGCAATTTTTTCTGTTGTCAATTCGTTTTTACCCGAGCTCATATTTCAACTTTGTTGTTATTATCGCTTTTCTCTGGCAATCCTTATTACTGGTTCCCATATTGTAGTCGTTTCTATGCTTGGTCGGCTCAGGAGATTTTTGTGGCCTAGCATATGGCGACAAAGATGAGGACAATAGTCCGAATAATGTAAATAATGTACATAATACCTCATCTCAGAAATATAGACAGATACTGAGAAAAAAAGAAATAATGAAAAAAGAGGAAACAGAAAAGAAGAAAGAAAGAAAGGAAAAACCTGGTTACAAAATAAGAGTAAACAATAAGAAGAAACAAATTAGTGAGAAAAAAGAATTTAAAAAGGAAACCAATGAATTGTACATATGCGGTCTAGCTAGGATTTTCATAGAGACATGGAGGTATTATGGTAAATGTAGTAAGAAAGGTAAGTAAGAATGTGCTGTTTTGGTGTAAGGAATATTGTTGTATGTTTGTGTCAGTGCTTGTGACTAGCTAAGTTTAATATTAAGGCAGACGACCGTCCTTTTCTCCGATCCCTATTTTTTGGCCTTGTGCCACATTTTCTGTTTTAATACGGAAATAAATATCACTTAATAGGATCACATGGCACACTAGTGTGCCACAGCACGGCAGTTGAAAATCACCGGTTTAGTTTGATACTAATTTACTTTAGTCTGAATGTGTTGAACATTATGTATGACCTTCCATATGAAAGCCTAAATTCAACAAGGCTATTTAAGAGCATAACTTGAATTAGTGTAATCAACAAATTCGAAGCTGGAGTCTCTAAGACAATTTGCAGAAATTCAAATTCTAAGTTGGTGTCTGGCGCAGGATAATTCACTTCATGGCTTGAAGTCTTTAGCCTTGTGTGGCAGTCTTTCTAAAGATGGCGTCTCGACAAAAAACACCTGGATGTAGGGTAGGTATCCCACATTTTGTATCAGCTATTGAAATTCATTGGGGCTAGTTTTTAAATTGTTGTTTTATTCCCCTCCTCCACAGACAATGAATTGTACATATGGGGATTATTTAGGATTTTCATAGAGACAATGTGGTATTATGGTGAATGTATTAAGAAAGGTAAGTAAGAATGCGTTGTTTTGGTGTTAGGAATATCATGGTATGTTTGGGTCAGTGTTTGTGGTTAGCTAAGTTTAAAATTAAGACAGAACAAGACCGTCCTTTTCCCCATTCCCCATTTTTTTGGCCTTGTGCCGCATTTTCTATTTGAACAAATAAATAATGCCCTTCGCTATGGTATCTAGACCTCTCTTAAAAAAATAAGCGCAGTACTAGACTGGCGTCGAGATCTCATCAATTTACCGTTGAGCTGGCTAGATGGAGCCGTAAGTTCTATGCTAACAGTTTCTTTACTCGCACTTCTCGCTTGTGGAAATAATATTCCTGATGCATATTTTCCAGCCAACTTTAATCGGCAAAACTTTAAATGCAATGTCAATCGTTATCTACTGTCTTCCTGATCACTCTTTCCGCTTACGCTCATTATTAATGTTTCTGTCCCTAATTTACCACGCCAGGTAACTACTTGTGTCTTAGTGGCTTTATTGCCTAGCATGGGGTGATGCCAAGTGCAAGAAAATATTCCTTACTTAGTATTTCTTATTTTGACGGGTTACATTGTTCTTTTTTTTTCGTGTTCCCTTTATTTCACTATTTCTTTTTTTCTTTTTTCGCTTCTTAGTCTTTTCTTTCTTTTCTTTCTTCGGTCTTCTTAATTATTGTTCTTTTAGCGTCCACTCTCCTTAATAGACTTTTTATTCTCATATTCTTCAACACTCAACTACCTCTTGTGCCTTAGTTGCTTTATTACCTCACTTGGAGTGAAATGATGAAAAAATCTTTTAAAAAGCGGTTGTATACGGTTGACAATTTTAATAAGTTTCCGTAACTGTTATCGCCCTTTTCAGTACTGACGAGGACTTTCTTTACTTGAGTTTAGATTGGTGCAGTCTAAAAGGTAGTCAGTTTAGTTATGTTATTATCTTCTCTTCGAGTTACATGTGCTATCCATTTTAGTTGTTGCTGCTCTTGGAAGTTCTCAAGTGATTTGTTTTCTGTTATGTGGTTGATTTCTTTATGATTCTGTAACGCCAGTCAACTGGTTCGATGAAGGATGGTCTTCGCTGAAAACTACACGATTCACTCGCTAGAAGCTATTTTTTACCCTCTGAACCATAATTATTAATTTAGACTAGTATTTATTTTCATCTTCATGTGTATTAGATGAAATATTGTCATCCATTATTATTAATTGTCGATTCGTATTTACTTTCATCTTCATTTTTTACTAGATGAAGCATTGTCAGCCATTATTATTAATTTTTGACTAGTATTTAGTTTCGTCTTCATTTTTTATTAGATGAAGACTTGTTAACCATAACTAATTTTTATTAGTCTTTAATTACATGTTAATATCGCGTTACACATCGCTTTTTTAACCCATGTCATTTATTCTTGGCAAGTATTTCCTTTCTCATTAATTCTGTACTAAATGAATCAAGTATTTACCTCCATATTGCCTGGTTGACGCCAAGCCTCTCTTATTGACAACTTTGAGACAGATCTAATCTATCTGAGAAATTGGTTGCCGCCATTTTACTGCTGCCATATATGGTCTGGTGCCTCCGCTGTTCATCTCGAGGTCCTCGACAAAATCCAGAAACGGATATGCAATGTGATAGGTCCTGATCTGGCATCTCGTCTACAGTCACGTTTGAACAGAGGTCATGTGGCTTCCCTCTGTCTTTTCTACAAATATTTTCATGGCAACTGCTTTAACCAGCTTCTCTCACTGATACCCCCAACTGCATGAACTTAAACATGTTACTAGGTTGGCATCTCGGTCCCACCTTTTCGCCACCGAAACAGTTAAATGTAACCGCCTCTTCTACTCCAACAGATTTTTCTCTCGTACTTCCCGACAGTGGAACTCCCTTCCTCTTACTTGCTTCCCTGATAGCTATAATCTTCAAATATTCAAGTGTAATGTCAATCGACATCTTCTGATGCCTTGATCCTGGTCCCCGTCCTTCTCTTCATCCTTTCCTCAAACACCCTTCTTTACTCTTGCTCACACTCTCTGTAACCCCTTGCGTGATAGTGGCACTCCTGCCTTGTTTGGGGCAAAATGCTTAAAAAAAAAAAGAAAGATATTTCTGAACAAGTTTGGCGCCATGCATACCGTCCATATGAAAATCTTGATCTGACAAGACTATTTCGGAACGTAATTTGGAATTTTTAGGCTAATGTTTGCGGTGTTTGAAAAACGTACTTCAGTAGCAGAACATTCCATATTCACTAGAGCCCCTCAAGGTAGAGTGTTTTAGAATGATGTTGTTGTATGCACGTACAAATTATTTTTCTCCTATACTTATTTTTGTTATTTTATTGCTCTCTCTCCGGTATAGTAACCTTTTCTCATATATTTTTTAACACTCAGAAACCTCTTGTATCTTAGTGGCTTTATTGCCTTGCTTGGGCGTGAAATCATTAAAAAAAAAATAATTTTATCGATCTAACCAACCTATCCCTTCGCCGACCTGAAGTTTTTCGGTTTAAAAAAATCGATTCTTTTTTTTTCTCGAGTAGACGCAGGCAATTGTCAAATCTGTTGGTGATCTAGGACGTACGTCTGACCAACATTTTCCTTTAAAGATGGTTGAATGATTGTATTCACATGTATATTCGGTTTGCCAGTCTGCTCAAATTCAGCGAGAAGACACAGGCCACGAAAGGAACGCCATATTTGCATGCGCTGATGATAATCTGACTATCAATAAGGCTTTTTCCCCCTCCTCTGGTTTCATTGCGTTAATGCAAAAATGCAACTGTGTCACCGTTTCACCTCATGCAGACACTGATTGGATTTGTAAATCATGCGACAGGCTGAGATAAAGAAACCGACTGATTGGTACGCTGATATAAATAGAATGCGATCGAATCCAGCATTCCACAAACTCACGCATATATCTAACATATAAATCGGAAAGTGTTTGTGTTCACTAGAAACTATAAATAAATACCATAAATTTCCGCGTATAAGTCGACCGTTAAATCTTCTAAATTTCCACAAAAATAGGGGTCGTCTAATACAACAGTTACAAAAGGCTAGCCTTAACTCCTGTGGTGAGTAAGCTAGTATCTTTGCACCAACTGCCTCGGTAGGGTAACTACCGATGTAAATATTTCTAATTGAAACAACTGACATTATCTTGCTGTACTACAGTTATAAACGTAATAAAATTACTTTCCAAAGTTAAACTCAAAAGGAAGAGATTTGATTCAGGTAAAAAAAATTCCCAAGTGTTCACCCACTTATCAACCTTTTGCATGTTATTTAAAGCCAGAAAATATTTGAATATTTGTAGATTGTAAGAATTTTTTTTGGTGTATAATAATGCTTTAGTAATACAAGTCTTACTAATTAATCCATAGTTGGTGAGGAGAAAAGGTTGATTCATGCCTTTTCCCAAGGGTATTTTTGCATAAGTGACAAACCCAACGGGAATTGGAACTCTGCTCTCTGATTAACAATTCTGACTCATTGTCCATTACGCCACCCGTGTACCCAAGCTTACAGCACTTGTTATTCCCAAGTGGTCACCCATTTAGGTACTGAATAAGCTTGATGTTCCTTAACTTCAGTGATCATACTGGAATTGGTGTTTCAATGCTATATGGCTGTAAGCCCTTTTTCTTTTCTTTTTCTTTTATAATACAGGGGGGAGGGAAATCTGAAGAATAATAGTGGCTAACCGACTTACTGGCTTTGGTTTGTTATTCCCTGCAGTACAAATCAAACTTTTCAATAGTCTAACCGCACTTTGCAACCTCTTTATTAAAATTGGTCCCTCAGTGAGTTAAGTCATTGTTGTCATCAGTTGATGCACCGATTCTACTGGGCCGTGTTGACTGCAATATCTTTAATAACATCAGTGAAAGCTGGAGAGTGAGGAATTGACGGAAGCTGCAGATATTATCCTGTTGGCAAAAGATCTGCAAGATGAGTCTGGATTTTAGCAGTTTTTTATTTTGGCTCAACAGAGAGGGAATTAGAATGCATTTCTCATATATAAATCTGGAATTATCCCGTATTATGCTGGTTGCTAAAAATAATATTGTTTATGTGGTTGGCATTTCTGGGAATAAACTGAGCCAGTTAGTATGTGCCCTACCATTGCTTCTTCTGTAATAAAGAGATCTCCTCACCCCCCTTACTGATTGTACATTTGAAGAAATCTGTAGATTCTATTGGCTGAGATGGAATTGGTAACAGCATAAGCAACATGAATTGTTTTGTAATCTGAACTAATCCTGTTTGTTAGAATATTGTGTGGATTAATAAATATAAGATAATCCCTCTCCCATGGTTGGAGCTTTGTACATTTCACACTATTATATTAATTCTTTTAACAGCCATACCCGATCTATCATGTGAGCACAACGTGGCCCCAGGTTGTTCCAAAGTTAAACTCCAAAGGAAGAGATTTGCTTCAGGTAAAAAAAAAAAAAATTGATCTTTTTCTTAAAATCACAAAATCTATTTTGTTATTTACAATGTTTTGTTTTGTTATTTGTATTTTTATCATTTGTTTTGATGTTATTTACTTTTTCACTTGTTTATCTTTTTATTGTATTGCTTTCTTATCATGATATCTCGGGTTGTTTGACATTAACCAAAAAACACAAGTAGTAGCCTCTGCTGTGATTTGAACTCAACCCATATTTTGGGGAACTGGTCTGACATTGGTGATGCTTTGACCAATTTAGCCACAGAAGCCAAACCAAGTTAAGCTAGTTGTTTATCCACATTCTTTGTCATCTGTTTTTGTCATATTTGTTTTAGGTTCGAGTCTTGCTGGAAGTTGCTACTTTATTTCAGATTCCTCTTATGTAATTATTGTTAACTTAGATGAAAGATAGAAATCTTTTAATTTTTAGTTCCTCATGTTTACCGTTTATTTCTGCGTATAAGGCAATATTTAAATTGTAAGAATTACCCCCTTACTCTCCAAAGTAGTTGGTTGTCTAGTACAACAGTTATGAAAAGCTAACCTTAAATCTTGTGGTGTATTGACACTGATAAGTAGATTAGTATGATTGCACCATGGATCGCAATAGGCTAACAACAGCCTCGCTATGATAATTATCAATGGAAATATTTCGAGTTGAAACAATCCACATCATTAGATATGTAATAAAACTACTTTTACTTTTTGATTTCACATTAAAATGCAATATTCAAAAGACGATTACAAAACAGTCTGCCCGTCCTGGGTATGACGATAAACTACATCCGCGTTCTGGGTAAGACGATAAACTACATCCGATAGCAAGGCCTTTGATCAGGAGGCTTTGAGGGGCGTGGAGCCGACTCTTGGTTGCTGATGTTCCCAGGTCCACCTGACCCGAGGTGGTGGCACCTGTTAGGATCCCAGTTATGGGCAAATAGTTAACAATACCACCACCCAAAAAAAGCTGGTGTCAAAAAATTATGCAAGTGTAAAAAAAGGTTTTAATGCCAGCACTGCATTTTTGGAAAAAATTATTACCAGCAATAAATTTTTGAAAACTAAAAATATTACCTGCAATACATTTTGAAAAAAATATTATTACCGGCAATAAAAATCTCTTCGGCATTAAATAGCCCATTGAGGTCGATATGCCTTAAAGCAAACCAAACCAAAACAACAGTCTGCATATAAGGCAACCTTTAAATTGTAAGAATTACCCCTTACTCGCCAAAGTAGTTGGTTGTCTAATACAACAGTTATGAAAAGCTAACCTTAAATCCTGTGGTGTATTGACACTGATAAGTAGATTAGTATGATTGCACCCTGGATCGCAATAGGCTAACAGCAGCCTCGCTATGATAATTATCAATGGAAATATTTCGAGTTGAAACAATTCACATCATTAGAAATGTAATAAAACTACTTGTTGATTTCACATTAAAATGCAATATTCAAAAGACGATTACAAAACAGTCTGCCTGTCCTGGGTATGACGAGAAAATGCATATGGCAGCAAGGCCTCTGATCAGGAAGTTTTTAGAAGCATGGAATTGCCTCTTGGTTGCTGATGTTCCCAGGTCCACTCTGACCTGGTGTTGTGGCACTTGTTGGGGTCCAAGCTATGGGCAAATAGTTACCCCTCCACCTCCCAAACTGGTGACAAAACACTATGAAAGTGTAAAAATATGTTTTAATACTAGCAATGCATTTTTGGAAAAAATTATTACCAGCAATATGTTTTGGGGAAAAAATAATACTAGCAATACATTTTTGAAGGAAAAAATTATTTTTTTTCCAATAGTACATTTTTGAAAAAGAAAAATATTACCAACAGTACATTTTTGAAAAAAATAGTGCCAGCAATAAAAATCTTGTTGGCATTAAATAATGCATTGAGGTTGATATGCCGTAAACCAAACCAAACCAAAGCAACAGTCTGTAAAATCTCTGCTGAGCAACATAGAGAAGTTGCAAGTAATGTAAAGCAATCTTTTGCTCTTGATTTGTAGAGCTCTGGGTGTGTCCACACTAATCGTTCTTTCTCATGGGTGTGTTAATTAACAACATTTTGGTGTTAAATAACAACAATATTTAGTATTGTTGTATCCTTAAAGAGTTTACAAACAGACAAAGATTGTACTCGAGTGAAGGAACAGCAACATGCATATAAATGAAAGAAGAGAGGTTTATTGTAAAAGAGAATACACTACTGAAAGTCAGGGAATCGGGTGGCAGGTTAGTAATTCCCGAAGCAAGGTTATTTACCTCACCTTCCCGCGAGGAAGGATGTGGCACGACCGTTTTTAACGTGGGGTCAAAACCGAGTCCGTAGGGTCGGGCAAAAATTCCCTGTAAACACTGTATACACGGAGTCGGGTAGCTGTCTACCACCCCAGACGAGTCTATGCCGAAGCTGTCTACCACCCCAGACGAAACTCTGCCCTTCGGCATAGACTCGTCTGGGTTCCTCTCTGCCTTCAGGCAGAGAGTTTGGACCAGCACAACTGGAGACGAATCTCCAGCTAATTGCCGAAGCAAGCTTATTTACCTTACCTCCCCGCGAGGCAGGATGTAGCATAAGACCAATTTTTGTTGTGGGTTAAAATCGAGCCTGTACGCTCGGGGAAAAAAATTCCTCGTAGACCCCATAAAAAGGAGGTCGGGTAGCTGTCTACAACCCCAGACGAGACTCTGACCTTCGGGATAGCCTCGTCTGGATTCCGAAGGCAGAAAGTTCGACCAGCACAGCTGGAGACGAATCTCCGGCTACTTGCCGGAGCAAGCTTATTTACTTTACCTCCCCGCGAGGCCGAATTTAACGTGAGGTATCTGAGCCCGTAGGCTCGGCAAAAATTCTACGTATACCCCGGAAAAAAACGGGGTCGGGTAGCTGTCTACCATCCCAGACGAGGGCAGAGTCTCGTCTGGGGTAGTAGACAGCTACCCAACTTTAAATGCAATGTCAATCGCTGTCCAGATTACTCGTTTCGCTGTCCACTAATTATCGATGGTTCTGTTTTTAATTCTTCCACACCCTTTAACCACTTGTGTCTAAGAGGCTTTATTGCCTTGCATGGGGTGATACCGATTTCTTTCTTTTTTTCTCCTTTCTTAATATCTTTTTTTATTTATAGATATATATATATATATTTGTTTTTCTTATGTCCTCTTAATTATTGTTCTTTTATTGTCCTCTCTCTTCAAAAGTGTGTTTGTCTCTCATATTCTTTAACACACAGCTACTCCTAGTGTCTTAGTTGCTTTATTGCCTTACTTGGAGAGAAATGATGCAAAAATAGTTGATCTTAAAAAGCGGTTGTCTACGGCTGACAATTTCAATAGGTTTCTCAAGTACGGCAGCTAATATCGCCCTTTTTTAGTATTGACAGGAACTTTCTTTACTTGCCTTTCGATTGGTGTAGTGTGAAATGTAGGCATCTTTGTTATGTCATTATTTTCTCTTCGAGTTATATGTGCTGTCCATTTTAGTTGTTGCTTCTCTTGGAAGTTCTCAAGCCTGTTGGTTTCTTTTATATGGTCGATTTCTTTGTGATTCTAACACAAGGTACGATGAAGAATGGCTTTCAAGTGCTTGAAACCATTTTAATACCATCTGAGAAATTATTATTGATTTTCGACTTGTATTTACTTTTATTTTCTCTTCGCTGCTCATTAGTGTTTCTGATCCTAATTCTTACATATTTTGTAATCCCTTGTGCTTTAGTGGCTTTATTTCCTTTCTTGGGGTGATACTGATTAAAAAAAAAAGAAAAAAGATTTTATAAATTTCCACCGACAATAACAGTAACTGTTTAATCCATGGAAGTTTTCTGTATGTAGACGACTAATATTGTTACTATTGAAGTTAAGACATTTCGAACCCTTCATTAGTACCTTCTGAACTGTAGAAGAACTTCTGATTTGCCTAGGAGATGAAATGAAGGCGAAAGATCGAGTAGAGCTAAAAGAAAAAATGGCTTTTGAAAAAAATCTATGCATTTGTTAATAATTTCCCAACAGATTTCAATTCCAATTTATTTTTTTCTTTTCTTTACTTTTCTTTTTCACGTTTCTTTTTTCTCTTTATTTACGTTCTTTCTTCATCATTTGATTTCATCTTTTCTTTCTTTCTTTCTTTTTTTCTTTCTTTCTTTCTCATTTCGTATATCAGCTTACTTTATTATATTCACATTTCCCTTCTTCATCCATTCCTTTTGTTTATTCTTTTTTTCTTTTCTGTCATTACTTTTTCTTCTTCCTTTCTTTCGTTCTCATTTCCTATGGCAGCTTACTGCATTTCTTTCTTTTCTATTCTTCTTTCTTTCTTTCTTTCTTTCTTTCTCATTTCGTATATCAGCTTACTTTCATATCTGCATTTTCCTTTCTTCATTTAATCCCTTTTGTCATTTTTTTCTTTCTTTTCTATTGGCACTTTTTCTTCTTTCTTTCTTTCTTTCTTTCTTTCTTTCTTTCTTATTACCTATGGCAGCTTACTTCATTTCTTTCTTTTCTATTACTATACTTACTTACTTACTTTCTTTCTTTCTTTCTTTCTCATTTCGTATATCAGCTTACTTTCTCATCTTCATTTTTCCTTTCTTTTTTCCTTTCTTTATTACTTTCTTTCTTTCGTTTTTTAAATTCGTTTTTCAATACATTTATTGTTGTTCTTTCTGAATTTGTACGTATTTTTCTTTTTCCTCTTTCGTTATATTTGGCTCTGCTTTTTTCATTCAATTTTCTATCGATTATTTTTTTTCTTACTTTCTTTTTATCTCGTGGTGAGAGAAAAAGGTAAAGAAAGAAAGAAAGAAAGATGTTGAGAGAATGTAAAGAATGGAGAAAGGAAAATGATGAGAGATAAAGAGATGTTGAAAGAAAGAAATTGTGAAAAAAGAAAACAGATGAAAAAAAAAACAATTGTGAAAGAAACATTATTAGCGAGAAGAAAAAAAGAAAACGAAGAAACCAAAGAACAAGACAATGAGTGAAAGTAAAAAATTTGTAAAAGAAAAGAATGAAGGGTTTTTTTAAAATTGTGAAAGAAAGAAAAAATGAAATAAAATAATGGAGAAAGAAAGAAAGAAAGAACGAAAGAAAGAAAGAACGAAGGAAAGAAAGAAAGAAAGAAAGAACGAAAGAAAGAAAGAAAGAAAGAACGAAAGAAAGAAAGGAAGAAAGAGAGAAACTAATGGAAAAAAGAAAAAAGAATTAAAGGAAGAGTAGAAGAAAGAAAGAAAGAAAGAAAGAAAGAACGAAAGAAAGGAAGGAAGAAAGAGAGAAACTAATGGAAAAAAGAAAAAAGAATTAAAGGAAGAGTAGAAGAAAGAAAGAAAGAAAGAAAGAAAGAACGAAAGAAAGGAAGGAAGGAAGGAAGAAAGAGAGAAACTAATGGAAAAAAGAAAAAAGAATTAAAGGAAGAGTAGAAGAAAGAAAGAAAGAAAGAAAGAAAGAAAGAAAGAAAGAACGAAAGAAAGAAAGAAAGAAAGAACGAAAGAAAGGAAGGAAGAAAGAGAGAAACTAATGGAAAAAAGAAAAAAGAATTAAAGGAAGAGTAGAAGAAAGAACGAAAGAAAGAAAGAACGAAAGAAAGAAAGGAAGAAAGAGAGTAGAAGAAAGAAAGAAAGAAAGAAAGAAAGAAAGAAAGAAAGAGAGAAACTAATGGAAAAAAGAAAATAATTAAAGGAAGTGTAGGGAAAATAAAGAAAGAAAGAAAGAAAAAAGAAAGAAAGAAATAAAAGAATGGAAAAAGGAAATCGTTAACAAAAAAGAAAGAAAGAAAGTAAGTAAGAAAGATAGAAAGAATAATATGTATGTAGGAAAACAATGTAAACAGAGAAGAAATCATTAAAGAATGAAAAGAACGAGGAATAAATAAATGAATGAAAGAAAGTGATAAAAAGAAAGAAAGAATAGTGAAAGAAAAGAATATTTTGAAAGAACGAAAAACATTTACACAGAAGAAATCGTTAAAGAATAAATAAAGAAAGAAATGGTGAAAGAAAGAAAGAAAGAAAGCAAAGAAAGAAATGGTGAAAGAAAGAAAAATGATGAATGAATAAAAAGAATGTCAAAGAAGAAGAAATCGGTAAAAGAAAAAAAAGAAAGAAAGAAAGGAAAAATATATAAGAATGTCAAAAAAGAAGAAATCGTGAAAAACAAAGAAAGAGAAAAAGACGTGTTAATAAAATAAGATTAAAATAAAGGTAAAAATGTCGAGTGCATCGACGAGAAACAAAGCCAAGAAAAAACGAAATTTGTTCAAATACAAACCAAACTCGAAATCAATAATCCAATCTTAGCAAGAAAAAGAAGACGAAAGCATATTAAATGAGATTATGAAACTAAGCCTAAAATAAAACCAGAGTTTCTCAAACCAAGACAACACATAATCATTATTATTATAATCATTATTATTATTATTATTATTATTGTTGTTGTTGTTGTTGTTGTTGTTGTAATTATTATTATTAACAATGTCTGCCCCATTCATTATAAAGCATTAGATCACGATCTCGCTTGTCTTTCTCTTATTCTTCGCACGCTGCCAAAGTCATGCAGACAAACCCCAGAACAGAGACATAGCAAGCATTTAAGCAGTCACATACACAGTTTAACCTCGCTTTTTCAAACATATCCATCGAGACAAACAATAAGTGGATAATAAACGAAAATAAATGAGAAAAATTAAAGAAAAAAAAACAGAAACAGAAAATGGCGGCAAAAATGAAATCAAATCAAAATGGAGGCGACCAGACGAGACAAGATCAAATGAGACTGCAGTAATTGTCTCATTAATTATTCGGTATAATTGGTGATTTGAGGCCTAGAAACGACTAATAAACATTTGCATGAGAAACACCAACTTGATAGATTGGTTTGGTCGGCGAAATAAATGGCGGTCGACTGACTGGTATTTGTAAACGTAAAAAGTAACTGAAGATGAGATATTCTTACCGTGGAATGCAAATATTGGTTTATCAGTTAAATTCGTTCTGCTTTTTTGTCTTTTTCTTCAGTGTTATTTGAATTAACCGTATTTTACTGTAGTGATTTTTTGTCACAATTTCATCCCAAGAAAGGCAACAAAACCACTAACCCGGAGGGTGTTATTGAATGTGAACGAATATTAAGAAAAAAATATTATTAAGGCGCAAATCGAGTACTTGCAACTTCATACATTGTTCAATTTGTCGCGCATGCAACCTCCCTCGCAAGGAGAATTTGTTCGAATATAAGCCACTGCCAATTGTTTCAGAATAAAGATGTCATCCTCTCGTACAGTGTTTCTAAACCTTTTTCAGCAGCGGCACGACTAGATGCAAATGAAAATATAACGGCACACTTAGCAAACTTTTTAAAGGGTGTACATTTTAATGTTGTGAAATAAAAACACGTAAATAATCGAAAGTAACTAGTGGAACGCTAAAATGAACAATAAATCCAAGTTCGGGACTCATCGCAGCATTATAGACTTTTATTAGTCCCTTTGGTCACGTAAGGCCAAAGGTGAACAGTTAATGCAATTTTTAACAAATTTTAAAGGAAATATTGTAATTTGGGAGTAAATTCTTTTTATTTCGGGATGAATTAATGTTTTGGGGTGAAGTAACAGATAAGATCCCTTTTTTTGAAATTTGTCTATAATCTTTCTCCTGTCAATTTCTTTCTTCCTTTTTCTTTCTTTATTATTTAATGACTTCTTTTAGAAGTACTTTT
This sequence comes from Acanthosepion esculentum, assembly GCA_964036315.1. Lineage (NCBI taxonomy): Eukaryota > Metazoa > Mollusca > Cephalopoda > Sepiida > Sepiidae > Acanthosepion > Acanthosepion esculentum. The sequence goes on from OZ038518.1 coordinate 11,726,283, forward strand.
CATTCTTTCACAATTTTCTTTTATTTCACTGTTTCTTTCTTTCTTTTCATTTATTCATCCCTCGTTCTTTTCTTTCTTTTACAATTTCTTCTTTGTTTACATTCTTTTCAGACTTACATATTTTCCTTCCTTCCTTCCTTCCTTCCTTCCTTCCTTCCTTCCTTCCTTCCTTCCTTCCTTCCTTCCTTCCTTTCTTTTGCTTTAACCATTTCTTTGTTTTTCCCATTCTTTTCATTCTTATATAATCTTCCATTGCTTCACCAGTTTTCTTTCTTTTTTCCTTCCTTCCTTCCTTCCTTTCTTTCATTCATTCTTTTTCCATCCTTTTCTTTAACGATTTCTTTTCTACTTTCTTATCATTCTTACCTATTTTCATTTTTTCTTTCTTTCTTTCTTTCTTTTTTCTTTCTTTCTTTCTTTCTTTTTTCTTTCTTTCTTTCTTTCTTTTTTCTTTCTTTCTTTCTTTCTTTTTTCCATCCTTCTATCTCAAACGATTTCCTTTTTACATTCTTTTCATCTTACATGTATTCCTTTCTTTCATTCTTTCTTTCTTTTTTCTTTCTTTCTTTCTTTCTTTCTTTCTTTCTTTCTTTCTTTTTTCCATCCTTCTTTCTCAAACGATTTCCTTTTTACATTCTTTTCATCTTACATGTATTCCTTTCTTTCATTCTTTCTTTCTTTTTTCTTTCTTTCTTTCTTTCTTTCTTTCTTTCTTTTTTCCATCCTTCTTTCTCAAACAATTTCCTTTTTACATTCTTTTCATCTTACATGTATTCCTTTCTTTCATTCTTTCTTTCTTTCTTTTTTCTTTCTTTCTTTCTTTCTTTCTTTTTTCCATCCTTCTTTCTCAAACGATTTCCTTTTTACATTCTTTTCATCTTACATGTATTCCTTTCTTTCATTCTTTCTTTCTTTTTTCTTTCTTTCTTTCTTTCTTTCTTTCTTTCTTTCTTTTTTCCATCCTTCTTTCTCAAACGATTTCCTTTTTACATTCTTTTCATCTTACATGTTTTCCTTTCTTTCATTCTTTCTTTCTTTCTTTCTTTTTTCTTTCTTTCTTTCTTTCTTTTTTCCATCCTTCTTTCTCAAACGATTTCCTTTTTACATTCTTTTCATCTTACATGTATTCCTTTCTTTCATTCTTTCTTTCTTTTTTCTTTCTTTCTTTCTTTCTTTCTTTCTTTCTTTTTTCCATCCTTCTTTCTCAAACAATTTCCTTTTTACATTCTTTTCATCTTACATGTATTCCTTTCTTTCATTCTTTCTTTCTTTCTTTTTTCTTTCTTTCTTTCTTTCTTTCTTTTTTCCATCCTTCTTTCTCAAACGATTTCCTTTTTACATTCTTTTCATCTTACATGTATTCCTTTCTTTCATTCTTTCTTTCTTTTTTCTTTCTTTCTTTCTTTCTTTCTTTCTGTCTTTCTTTTTTCCATCCTTCTTTCTCAAACGATTTCCTTTTTACATTCTTTTCATCTTACATGTTTTCCTTTCTTTCATTCTTTCTTTCTTTCTTTCTTTTTTCTTTCTTTCTTTCTTTCTTTTTTCCATCCTTCTTTCTCAAACGATTTCCTTTTTACATTCTTTTCATCTTACATGTATTCCTTTCTTTCATTCTTTCTTTCTTTTTTCTTTCTTTCTTTCTTTCTTTCTTTCTTTCTTTTTTCCATCCTTCTTTCTCAAACAATTTCCTTTTTACATTCTTTTCATCTTACATGTATTCCTTTCTTTCATTCTTTCTTTCTTTCTTTTTTCTTTCTTTCTTTCTTTCTTTCTTTTTTCCATCCTTCTTTCTCAAACGATTTCCTTTTTACATTCTTTTCATCTTACATGTATTCCTTTCTTTCATTCTTTCTTTCTTTCTTTCTTTTTTCTTTCTTTCTTTCTTTTTCCATCGTTTATTCTTTAACAGTTTCTCTATTTACATTCTTTTCATTCCTAAATATTTTCCTTTCTTTGTTTTTCCACTCTTTCTTTCTTTCTTTCTTTCTTTCTTTCTTTCTTTCTTTCTTTCTGTCTTTCTTTCTGTCTTTCTTTCTTTCTTTCTTTCTTCCTTTCTTTTTTTCTTTCTTTTACATTCCTTGTCATGTCACCTTTCTTTTACATTTATTGTCACATCTTTCTTTCTTTCTTCTTTCTTTCTGTCTTTTTTCTTTCTTCTTTCTTTCCTGTTTTTCTTTCTTTCTTTTTCCATCCTTTGTTCTTTAAAAATGTCTCTATTTACATTCTTTTCATTCCTAAATATTTTCCTTTCTTTGTTTTCCACTCTTTCTTTCTTTCTGTCTTTCTTCTTTCTTTCTGTCTTTCTTTCTTTCTTTCTTTCTTTTACATTCATTGTCACATCTTTCTTTCTTTCTTTAACGATTTATTTTCTTACATTCTTTCACTATTTCTTTTTTTTTTCTTCTTTTTTATGATTAATTGCATTATTTACATTATTCGGACTGTTATCCTCATATTCA
>OZ038518.1:11738741-11766241 GCA_964036315.1 Acanthosepion esculentum
GTGAGTCTGGGAAAAAAAAACCTGGGCGTAGATTAATATTTGGATAATAATCAATGGAGGCACTCTCGAGGATTTTCCTTCTGAGTGAGTTATTTTCTTTTTTCAAGAATGTAGCATGCATAAAATCAAAATTCTGGTTGAATTTATTTCTATATATGACTAGGGAATTTGTTAAATTATTATTTATGAAGTATCTATCTATCTATCTATCTATCTATCTATCTATTGACATATTCATTGGTCACGTATATAAACGGAAGTTAAGTAGAACGTTATAACTTAATGGCAAATGTGAAAAGTGCAGATTGAATAACTCACCATGGCAATATTAATATTTATAATCTATTTTTAAGATAGGAGAGTCTATTTATTTATGGGGAAATAAATACATTACATCTAGTATATTGGGTTGGTGCATAATTATCAGGCGTTTTTGTAGGCGAGTTATTTGGTAATAAAAAATGCTGTTTTATTTACTTTTTTAATAAAACTATTTTATTTTTAGGTTATAAAAAATGCATGGCAATAATAATACGCTCCGGAATAATCATTTAAATCTTAAAGCGAAAATCAAATCGAAGCTCATGACGTCACACATTACCACGCGAGAGTGAAGTATTCTTAAATGCCTATAATTGGTAACAGAAGGCATTGGTTATACCAACGGTTTCCCATACTTAATACTTCTCGAATTCACTCTCGCGTGGTCATGTGTGACGTCATAAGCTGTGGTGCGATTTTCGCTTTCAGCGTCTTATATGCACGTGTTTATCGTTGCTTGGAAATCATCCATGTAAACAAAAACAGACTATCATCAATTTCTTGTTCGTGTATTGCTTAATATATTGTGTAATTGTCATCTTTGATAATGGCTTATGTAAGCCAAAAACTTAGATTGGATTAAAAAATATGTATCAATATTGTGATTTTCTTTTTTCGTTTAATGATAATGTTATTAAGCTTATCAGACGATATGAAAAGAATTTACATAAAATAAATAGACAACACTTGTCTATATTATTTAATGAAACATGTATGAATGAAAAAATGCTGCCTAAATACACAGAATTTAAATTACATGATCCAGCAACCCACAATACAATTAATACTTGGAATTATAAACGCAGCCTTGTAAAAAGGCAAATTGAAATAGCCAAAGAAAAATTGAACACCCTTAACAGCAACAACAGTACGATGTCCGTGTATTGGTTAATATATTGTACTCTAATTGTCATCTTTGATAATGGCTTATGTAAGCCGAAAGCTTAGATTGGATTAAAAAATATGTATCAATATTGTGATTTTCTTCCTTCGTTTAATGATAATGTTATTAAGCTTATCAGACGATATGAAAATAATTTACATAAAATAAATAGACAACACTTGTCTATATTATTTAATGAAACATGCATCAATGAAAAAATGATGCCTAAATACAGACAATATATATTTATATATATATATATATATTTAAAGACATTTATATATTATGTTTAACGTTCTTTTTATAGATACAAGTTAAACATAATATATAAATGTCTTTAAATAAATTGTCGGACTCTGTCCAATTCATAAAAAAAAAAATATATATATATATATATGTATGTATGTATATATATATATATTTAATTTAATTAGAAAACAGTCAGCCTTAAGGGTCTATTGATTATATTTTATTTCCACAGGAAGGGTTTTTTTCTAGTTCATAAAATCACGTTTCCAAGGGTAAAATAATGGTTTTAAATTTACGTAAATTAAATTAATAATTGCTCTGGTTTGACATTGAGCTCTCTAAATTACATCCTCTTTGGGATTATCCATACGGATTACAAAATTTTCCCTTACCTAACTAAACATATATATATATATATATATATATATATATATATATATATATATATATATATATATATATATATTGCTTCACACATTAATTTAGTGAATACGCTATTCATTTTATTAAACAGCTTACGCAGTGGAGAAATCTTAGTAAGGAAAAATGCATCCCCTATCAGGGATTCAACCTGCGTCTCCCGTAACCGATTAAGTTGGGTTGCGTCTATGTAAAATATAAAGTAGTGTAACGGGTACCGGTGCTGGAACTGAAATCAGTGAAACATGTTCTTATTCCGATCGATTTACTTTCTTTTACTTCGTAATGATATCCTTGAAAAAGGCATGGATCTGTCTTACTGCAATTATGTTAAATATCAGGGTAGACTGGGTTTTCTTGCCTTGGGTGGCCACCAGTCTAGGAGACGAGCATATGCGAATGAAAAACTGTGGAGAAGGAATCGAGGAGTAGCAGCATCATTTCGGAGACATTCAAAGAAAAAGGAAGCTATGAAGAGCCATACTCGGCGCTTGTGTTGGTTAAAACGATCCAATAATGTGTGATAACGATTAGTAAACGTAGCTTAGACGTGGCGCAAGGCCAAACCCATGGGGCATCCAGTGTGGCCTGATATTTAAAAAGTAAAGGAATATTTTCATATAATATCATTCACGCTCTATTTTTAATACTGTTTAAATATTACTTTAATATTTTTAATAATAAGCACAATATATAAAAATAACGATTGTTTCTTAAATCTTATATATATATATATATATATATATATATATATATATATATATATGTATATATATATATATATATATATATACTTCAACATATATTGCTAAATATAACAGACAATGGATGTTTATTGTGTCTGATCATGAGCGGTTCTAAACTTCGTAATTACTCTAGAGATACATACTCAGTAACTACTGCACTACACCGCAACGACCAGACATTTTCTAAGGTTAACTTAGGTGTGGCACAAGGCCGGGAATATGGGGCACTGAATGAGGATCGAATTTGCTATTCAGTCGTAATTGATCCAGCGAGACAAATTTGCCAGCTATTAACACCGCGCCGACGTATCCGCAGATTTTCGAAGCGTACCTTAGATGTGGCATAAGGCCGAACGACTGAGGCACCCAGTGAGGATCGAACTTACTATTCAGTCGTAACTGAGCGAGCGAGATTAGCTTTCTAACCACTGCACCACGCCGAAATGCCTTAAAATGATTTTTAAGCGTACCTTAGATGTGGCACAAGGCCAATAGTAAGGAGCTCCCAGTGAGCATCGAACTCACTGTTCAGTTGTAATTGATCTAGCGAGATAAGCTTGTTAACCATTGCACCATTTCGAAGTGCCCTAAAATGATTCCTATATGTTCCTTGGATGTGGCACAAGGCCGAATGTGGTGAGCACCGAGTAAGGATCGAATTCACTGTTCAGTTGTAATTGATCTAGCGAGATAAGCTTGTTAACCATTGCACCATTTCGAAGTGCCCTAAAATGATTTCCTATATGTTCCTTGGATGTGGCACAAGGCCGAATGTGGTGAGTACCGAGTAAGGATCGAATTCACTGTTCAGTTGTAATTGATCTAGCGAGATAAGCTTGTTAACCATTGCACCATATCGAAGTGCTCTAAAATGAGTTCCTATGTGAATCTTCGATGTGGCACAAGGTCTAAAATCATTTTCAGTGTATTGATAGTATGGGGCACCCGATAAGGATCGAATTCATTACTCAGTTGTAACTGATCAAAGCTTGTTAACCATTACACTACGTCGAAGTGCTATGTGTTAAAGAGGTGTTTGTTGTTTTATAAAAGCCTTCTCTAGTTTTAGACGACACCACGGCGGTGTTCTGCGGGACGATAATTATTGGCAACCCACATTTACCTCATTTGATTGTCTCCCCCTGCAGGCGGTACAGAATACAAAATGGAGTCCACAGACATTTACAATCGATGAGACGAAGATTAGCGGAAATTAAATCGGACACGTCTTTGCTATAATTTTTCTTTTTTTTCCTCCACATTTTATGTGTTTTTTTTTCCTCGCAAATTACCGACAATAATTATATACAAATGTTCGTGGTGTTGCCAGTAATCACACAAAAACCTGGGCAAAACACACATACTTATTTTCGCTCTTTCTCTCACTTTCGTCTCTCTCACGCACACCTTTACCTACATTAATTATGATTTATAAACTTTCCCTTACTCTACGATCTCCGCCACCCTCTTTCCATTAAACCCTTACATACTTTAATCTATATATTTTAAAGTTATTTTTAAAGCCCTTTTTATTCCTCTTTTAATTTTAAATTAATATTTCATTCTTCATATAACCTCAAATTAATGCCAGGTTAATATTCGGGTTTAATTTTATAAAACTTCCCTTTAAGCCAAATAACTCCCACCGCCCTGTCTACTCCCTCGTGCAATTCGTCTGACTGAAACATTGAAATGGATAAATTCTGTATTAGTTTTTCAACTGTTGTTTTTTTTTTTCGTTTTTGTTTTTTTTTTGTTTTTTAGCTTTCACAGTTAAATTTGTATTTCTGACACGAACTCAATCCACACCGGTGTTGATAAGACAGACGACCGGTGTTTTCATTTGCCTAAATGGGCTATTCCTTCATATGAGGTCATTTGGGATTTTATTGTTTATTAATTATTTACTCTGTAATAATAAATACATTGAGCTTTTTTTGTAGATATTTTATATGACTAGGATCAACTTGGATAATATTCCAACGGATTTGTTACTTTTACTATATACGAGGGTCATTCAATAAATAAGTTGAATTTTTCGGTATAAGGACTTCTAATACAGATAGAAGCTTACTTTTTTTTTCAACGTAGTCTCCCAGCACTGTCATTTTAAACTTAATTTATATGATATAATTATAATTATATATATGATAAAAAAGATTCAAACAGTAATATTACATGGTTATAATTTATCACATTAGACTCGTAATCACGATCCAATTAATCAGACCTACAAATTCAAAAAGAAATCCGAAACTATATCTCCGGGAATAAAAAATAAAATTTTAGTGATAGTGTATGTGTGGGAGTGGGAAACAAGTGTGAGAGGGAAATGTACGAAAGCTCTAGAGAGAGGGTGTAACAGAAGAAAGAAGAACAGGAAGGCCTAAAGGTGAAGGTGGGGATTAAAATTTAACAGAGAGAAGTTTTAAAGAGAGGAGTTAAATAACGGTTTAAACGAGTGAGATACAGATAAATATGAATTATTTTTCGATGCGTTATTCGCTACCAAATCGCTGACCTAAATTAAAATTTAAAAACAGACACCGCAAACGTGTGTATACATTTGTGGCGACACTACGCATAATAAAAAACGATAGGATCTAAACTAAAATCCAGATGAGAGATAGAGGAAAAAAATGACGAATATTAGTGTTTGAGATTTTTTATTATATTATTACTCTGTCCTGGACATTGAGTTCTACCTGGATTCTATCCTCTTGGGAATTTATATATATATATATATATATATATATATATATATATATATATATATATATATGATAGAAATTATTAGGAGGATTTGATAATTATAATTAAGTAATTCATCAAGTCTGAAACCTCAACAGAATGCAGAAAGCACTGGACGGCCGTTTCTTCCTATATTTGGGACTCAGCAGTGCGCATCCACTACCGAGAATATATATATATATATATATATATATATATATATATATATATATATATATATATATATATATATATGTCTATTGACCACTAATATTATCTATCTATCTATCTATCTATCTATCTATCTATCTATCTATCTATATACACTGTAATATACACTGTATATATATATATATATATATATATATATATATATATAGAGAGAGAGAGAGAGAGAGAGAGGCGATAGTCTGTTTCATGCTAAATGCAATCGTCAGGCAAATGTTGACTTCTATGTTCACTTTTATATTTACACACGCTCTATCTCTGATATTGAGCACTTTATCCCATAAATATAGCACACTTTAAGACTATATTTCTACATATATATATATATATATATATATATATATATATATATATATATATATATATATATATATATACTGTATCAGTTAAGTGTCAAAACAACAGTAATGAATGTTGATTTATATACTTTGACCTAATCTTGTTTCCGTCTGAGCGAATCTCAGACCGCTGTTTTTTATATTAGAGAATAATAATGTTTTTTTTTGGGGGGGGGGTTGATCGAGCTTTTTGTAGTTTTACCTTGCATTGTAATTTCCTCAAACCCAGACATAAATATTGGGCCACATGCGTGATAATAGATGAATGTTGATTTCATTTTTAAATTTCGCCATTGTCAAGAACGTCAAACGCGAAAACAACTTGTTTGCAAAATTCTTCGTTTCATACGGATGCGTCTGTGGCCGTCGGATGAACAGCCAAAGTTCACCAAATGAATCATCTTCCTACGCACTTCAAATATATACACATGAATACAAGTAGAACTTTTTTTTAGAAACATTTTATTAGTGGTACAAAACTTAATAACAGTCATAAATAGACAAATTTCATTTTTGTTTTTAATACTACCACACATGTTAATAATTAAATAAAAAAATTGAAGAACGAGCTAGCTAACCGGTTTCGAACCTCGCTCAACGGAGGTTAATAAATATGTATATGGTGGACTGTCCCGTCGTATTCGACGCATGAGAGCCAAGCAGCTTAGTTCCTTATGTTTTTAAGATTGTGACCGCCAATAATGAATTCTGTTATGTCTTCTCTGTCTCTCTGAATTGCCTCACTGTTCAGTTGGAATAAGTCCGGTGAGAAGACACATCCTTGTCTTACACCCCTTTCTATTTTTGTATATAATGGTTTTGGTTTATTCTAATATCCTCCCCTAATATGTCAGGGTTAACGAATTGCCTCACTGCATAGGTTGAATAAGTCCGGCGAGAAGACACCTCCTTGTCTTACATCCCCTTCTATTTTTGTATATTTATTGAAAGTTTTCTTTCTGTATACGGGCGGTTTTCTACCAGTAAAGGTTTTGGTTTATTCTAATATCCCCCCCCCCCAAATATGTCAAGGTTAAGGACCAGTTCCAGCAGTTCCTTGTGACGTACTTTATCAAATGCTTTTACATAATCTATAAAATACAGGTACATATCCTTCTGTATTTGGGGGCCTTACGGTCACATCAGGTTGGCGTTAAGCAACATCGTGCCTGGCCAGTTCGTAGACCGCGTGGGTATGTCAGGTGCTGCAAGTCTGGATGAAATAGATAATGGTTGTCTTTTGGAATGTATCTTTTGCTATGCCAAATCACCATTGGATTTCAGAGTCTCAGTTTCCATCCTCGGTTACAAAAAATCTGCCCAGATATTTAAATTTGTGTACTTGTTTGATTTTGGTATCTCCAATTTGTAATTTGCGCGTTGAGCTGTTCCTTTTGCTAACAAGCACGCATTCTTGCAATTAATGTTTAGTTCTTTTTTTTCTCTCTGTCCTTCTATCGGAGTTTTTATTGTTTCCTTTCCATGTCTACTATCAACATTGTGTCATCTGCATATCTTATGTTTTTTAAGATTGTGATCGCCAATAATGAATTCTGTTAGGTCTTCTATGTCTCTCTGCATTGCCTCATTGTATAGGTTGAATAAGTCCGGCGAGAAGACACCACCTTGTCTTACATCCCTTTCTATTTTTGTATATTGCCTGAATTCAGGTTTCTATCTCTATACAGGCGGTTTTCTCCCAGTATAGGTTTTGGATAATTCTACTATCCGTCCCAAATATGTCATGGTTAACGAGCAGTTCCAAGAGTTCTTTGTGACATACTTTATCAAATGCCTCTACAAAATCTATAAAACGTAGTCGAGTGGTTAGAACGTTCTGACCACGAGACCCGGGTTCGAATCTCACCATGGTCGATTTGAAAGGAAGGAGACTTCCTAATGTTTATCAGATTGGAGGGTTCGATCCCAGCGTGCGGCTCCTTTGGAAAGTGTCTGAAAACCACACCACAGTTTGACCCAAAATTTATGAGTGAAATTGGGTAGACGGAACCCTTGTGGGCCGTCGATAGCTGTGCTAGCACGAAGTCACAAGTCATCGTGGCCGAGGGTTTGAGTGTGCTGGGTTTTGTCCAAAATGTTGATCACGCTCTTTACCAGAAACTGTAACTAATGTCTGCTCAGTATAGTTGCAGTATAAACCACAAATGGCCCCTGTAAGTGTTGAATAAAAAATGCGCCTGAGGAAGCGTCTGCAATAGGGATTGACTAACAGCCCTAGTAGATGTGTGTCCTCGAATACGAGGGCCCAGCTATATCTATATATATATACATATATATATATATATATGTAGTGTCATCCACAGACAGACTGTTTCGCTGTATCATAGCTCATCAGTGTGGCTGATCAGTGAGGCTCATGTGGTGTGGCTATACGTCCACTTGCCTCTAGCTAGGATGGAAACCCAACTGAATTGGCTTCAGTCAGAGATTCTACCACTAAGCCGTTGGCGCACGGCAGGGATGAAGTTGAATTTAAGCGTATTTATTCTTAGAAAAATACACAGTGACTGAGAGAACTCGATTCGATTTATCGAAGAGTCTTGGATTATTAGCCGTAATAGTCACTGTTTAAAAACACACACTTCCTCCACAGAGAGTTCAACCGAAATAAATTTTTCAGGAGCATATATATTGTCATCCACAGATATATATATATATATATATATATATATATATATATATATATATATATATATATATATATAATACACAATTACATATAATATATATATATATATATATATATATATATATGTATATATATATATTTACATATAATACACAATTACATAATATATATATATATATATATATATATATGCAATGTAATCCGGATATAAGAGAGTTGTCTCTTATATCCAGGTTTATCTTATATCCGGGTTTGGTCTATTTTGTGTAGGTAAGTATGGCTCTAATTTGGGACCAGAGAAAATCTCTCTTATATCCGGTTTCTCTTATATCCGGGTCTCTTATATCCGGGTTACACTGTATATATATATATATATATATATATATATATATATTATATGTAATTGTGTATTTAGACAGCAATACTTCATTTATGCATGTTTCATTAAAAACGACAGAGAAGTTACTACGGTTAGGCTTTTATTTAATTCTTCTTGTGTTCGCAAAAGACCTTTTGGGGGGGGGGGACACAGAGTGTGCAGAAACTGTCCAAATGTTCTGTGGTTCCGGGCGCTTTCGGCTACACATTTAGCCATTATCAACGATGATTTTATTTTTTCAGTTTTTAAATAAACAATTATATATATATATATATATATATATATATATATATATATATATATATATATATATATATATATAAAGAAGAAATGAAGTTCTCATGTGTGCTATATTTATGGGATAAAGTGCTCAATATCAGAGATAGAGTGGATGTAAATATCAATATAACAGTGAACATTCATGTCAACACTCAGAGGCGACAGGCTGTTTCATGCTAGACGCAATCGTCAGGCCGCCGGAGGATTGTGTCTAGCATGAAACAGCCTGTTGCCTCTGAGTGTTGACTTCAATATTCACTTTTATATATATATATATATATATATATATATATATATATATATATATATATATATATATATATATATATATATATATATATATATATGATATGTTTAACGTTCTTTTTATATATACAAGTATTTAAGCAAATGCTCTGTTTTATAATAAACAGTATTAAATAACATTTACCGGCCTGAATGTCCGAGAAATTTTCATAGAAAATTTTCGTTCTCCGACAGGAATCGAAAATTTCTCGGACATTCAGGCCGGTAAATGTTATTTAATACTGTTTATTATAAAACAGAGCATTTGCTTAAATACTTGTATCTATAAAAAGAACGTTAAACATATCATAAATGTCTTTAAATAAATTGTCGGACTATGTCCAATTCAAATATATATATATATATATATATATATATATATATATATATATATGTGGGCATGTATGTGCGTACATATATGTACAAGTATATAAAAAAAGGCTCTAATATATGTATATGCCTGGGTAGATGTGTATGTATGTACACATATATACAAGGACATAATATAGAAAAAAAGAAAACGTGAAAAATAAGAATAAATGTGAAGATACAAGAAGAAGAAGAAGAAGAAGAAGAAGAAGAAGAAGAAGGAGTTACAACTTAAAAAAAACAGGCAATTAAAATTTTTTCCATACACCTAATATATATACACACCTAATATATATACACACCTAATAAATAGAGTTTGGGGCGAAATGTATTTGCCTTAATAATACTCATTTTATTCGATCCATTCGTGACAATTTGGTCAAATTTCAGAGTTAGCATGTTAATATTTCTACATAGATTTATTCAACCACATATGTCAGTCATTTTACGCCAGCATTTCGACAACTTCTGATTTCATTCTACTAGAACATGCCATTTTTTCCATGTGATGATGTGGTCTAAATCGATTTTGCAGGCTTCCAGAGAATTGAACTTTTTCGGGGTCGAAATAAGTGGGAATCCGAACGTACCTGGCCAGGTAACTACCATCGGTGTAGTAAAACATCCCAACGGAGCTGCACCAATTTCGGCCGGTTCTCAAAACTGACGTGAAGTTTGGCCATTTTCGAACGCTTTTCAACGATCGGTACTTTTCATGGGACCAACTGGGAAACCCGGCTTGTCTGAAATGAATGGGTTTCATTTTGCAGGAGTTCGTAATTCCAAATGCCTTTCCAATCCCACCAGATACTCAGCGTCACGATTTCGCACCATATTTTTGTAAACGATACATGTTTCATCATCTGTCATTTATTTTTTTAAAAAATGGATCATTCAGCTTTGAGTTTTAGGCAGAGAATCGAAGATGGTTAATGAAATCAAGGAATTTCTAGTCTTTTTTTATCTTCGTTAGACCGCAAAGCAACCAAAAATTTAAATGATTTACTAAGCTCATGTATGTGGAATGCATCTGCAATGTTTCCTGTCATATGAACTGTTATTTTAATCGTCGTTTATAGAACTATGTGACAATTTGGAAGAATTGAACCCTTTGCAAATAATCCGGCATCGGCATAAAATAATTTTCTTTCCCTAGGTCAAATTCTACAAACGACAAACGAAATATTAAACGTTAGGTTTGAATTTATTTCCACTGAGTGCTTGATAATGTTTATTTTTAGTAAATTGTATTCGCTTCTTAATAAAAAAGATATTTGTGATCACAAAGTTCACTGGGTGAATTGTTTATTCTAGTCGGTTTTATGTGCGTAGATACTTTTCTTTAAATTTCAGAATATGTCATATATATATATATATATATATATATATATGTGTGTGTGTGTGTGTGTGTGTGTGTGTATAATGAACTCCCTAATGTAATGTTAATCGACATCTTCAGTTTCCTTGATCCCCGTTCTTCTTTTTAGCCTCTTCCGTTCTTCTATTTAGTTTTCTTCACCCCCCCCTATTCACCTAGTCTTTTCCCTGACTTACACTCTCTGTAGCCCCTGGGTACTAGTGACACTCCCGCCTAGCTTGGGGTGAACTGCCTAAAATATATATATTGCTCTTCAACCGAACTGAATTGAGCTCTCCGGGCCACTGACGTATTTCGCATTAAAAAAAAAACTTAATATTTTTCTCTTCCCACTCTGCCATGCGACGATAGCCTAGTGGTAGAATCTCTGACTGATACCAAATCGGTCGGGTTTCGATCCCGGCTTGAAGCAATTGGACCACAAGCCACACTGAAGAGCTGCGAAACAGTCAGTCTGTGGATGAATATATATATATATATATATAAAGTCATCCATATATATATTTGAAATTATTAGGAGAAATTGATAATTATATTTTTAAGTGATTCATTGAGTCTGAAAACTCTACAGAATGCACTGGACGGCCGTTTCGTCCTATATTTGGGACTCATCAGCAGTGCGCATCCACTACCGAAAATTGAAACCCTGACAGTTAGGTTGTGAAGCAAACAACATACCAACTGTTCCAACGGGCCTCGTATATATATATAATGAAGCAATTGGACGACTAGCCACACTGAAGAGCTGTGATACAGCGAAACAGTCTTTCAGTTGATGACAATATATATATGTATATATATATTGTCATCCATATATATATATATATATATATATATAAGCAAAAATGTAGAAAAATAGGAAAGGACTCGTTAGGTAAATAATCCGGGGTTCTCTAGTATTTTTGTTATTATTTTTAAAAAGACAGTGTTCCATAAAGAAGTAGAGCTTAAATTATAATTATTTAAAAAAAATATGATTTCTTCGCTACATAAAAGTTCTCGTGTTTCAAAAACAAGAACCAAAAAAGAATTCTCATGTTTTCAAAAACAAGAGCCAAAAATTTGAAATTAAATTGAATTAAAGATACTTTAATTCAATTTAATTTCAATAATTATATTAAGGTTTTTGGCTCTTGTTGTTGAAACATGACAACTTTATGTAGCGAAGGAATCCTTTTTTTTTAAATAATTATAATATATATATATATATATTAATTTCGGTTGAGCTCTCAGGTTTGAGGTGTGAATTTGTAAACAGTGACTATTTAAGCTAATATTGCACGACTCTTCGGCAGAATTGAGTCACTGTCAGTCACTGTGTGTTTATCTAAAATCTAAAAATAAACACGCTAAAATCCACCTCCGACGGCTTAGTGGTAGAAGTTCCGACTGACGCAAATTCAGTCGGGTTTCGATCCTAGCTAGAGGCAACCGGACGTCTAGCCACACTGATGAGCTGTGAAACAGCGAAACAGTCTGTCTGTGGATGACAAATATATATATATATATATATATATATATATATATATATATATATATATATATATATATATATATATATATAGATGACTCGCAATTAATTTCAATTATTCCCAAATTTATCTCCAAGCTATAAAAAAAATTATCGTATGAAAAATTCGTCGTAAAAATCGCTTCAAACATTTGCAGTAATGAAAACTTGGGAACCCAAAATTTCTGGATTGCGGGTTCGGATCTGGGTCGAAATGCTTTAATTTGTTCACGGAATCGGCTTTTCCAAAATGGTATGATCTGTTGCGCTACGGCGTAAAGTTGAAAAATGTGACACAGTGACATTTGCATTTATTATATAGATGGACTCTTCCATCATGTAAAAATTATACTTAGACGTCCATCCAACATAAAAAATATGGAGTTACTTTTCAATCATCCTATATATATATATATATATATATATATATATATATATATATATATATATATTAATAAATATAATTATACCTATGTTTGTAGTGCAACTTAAAGTTTCATGGTTTTTCAAGTCGTCAGGTACGATCTGGTGAATGAAACACTTATTACGGTTGTTTTTTTAAATACTGGGTCTCATGGGAGGAATGCCAAATTAAACGCAGATCCAAAGCTCGAAGTTTATTTCTGTCAGGAACACACTGAAAAATTTTCACTTCAAAAACATTCTCTCAAACAAACAATCAACCCCTTCAAAAATGTGCGTCTGAGAAATCTTCTTCGGTAAAGAACTTATCAAGTTAAATCGCGTTCATCTCCTTGGTGCTCACCTGCTTGCTCGGCCGCTGAACTCCATAGGAATCACTTCTTCCGCCTGTACTGTAGTGCCACGTCAGATTACAACAAACGTCTCTTTGTCTCTGCCCGTAATGAGTGCAAGCGTGTCCTCAATGAAGCAAAGTTACTATTTGATGATAGAAAGAAATAAAGTATTGCTTCTCGCAATTTTGGCTTTAAAATCTATTGGCGACTCTACGAGAGTCTGCTGAACAGTGGAACTTCCTTCCTCCTACTTGCTTCTCTGATAACTATAATCATCAAAAATTTAAATGTAATGTCAATCGACATCTTCTGATGCCTTGATGCCCGTTCTTCTTTTTATCCTTTCCCCAGCCCCCTCCTTTACCCAGTCTTTTCTCTTAATTTCACTTTCAGTAACTCCTTGCGTACTAGTGGGACACCCGTCTTGCTTGGGGTGAAATACTTAATATATATATATATATATATATATATATATATATATATATATATATATATATATATATATATATATATATATGAAAGAAGTAACGTTCCACGCGCGGCTTGCTTACAAACAGAATGGTTCATAACCATTGTTGGCTCTCACCAGTCGTGGTGCAACTAAATGCACTGAAACGAAGTTGCATCTTTATAGTGAAAAAAAAATACACGGACGAAACAATAATTATAGTCTGTTTTTGTTGTATTGTTTGAAATATTTGACAATGGCTTATGCAAGCCAAAAGCTTAGATTGGATTTAAACATGTATCAATATGGTGATTTCCTTTCGTCTTTCAATGATAATGTTATTAAGCTTATCAGACAATATGAAAGGAACTTACTTAAAATAAACAGACAAAACTTGTCTATATTATTTAATGAAACATGCATCAATGAAAAATTGCTGCCTAAATATACACAACACACACACACACACACACACACACACACACACACACACACATATATAGGGTGACCCAAAAAAACGGGAACTTTTTAACAATCTAATAAAACCAAGAGTGATGGAAGAAAAATATTTAATTCATAGTAATTGAAACCTTGAAACATGCCATTTAAGAAACAATGATGGAATTTTCATTTTTTTAAAATTACGTCCTGTAGATGGCGTCCTCCTGTACGAATGCATTCTTGAAATCTGCTGTTGAGATTCCTCATTGACTGCTGCAACATCTCAGCTGGGATACTGTGAATTTTATTCTCGTTACTAAAATGGCGAAATGTTTACTTGCTCAAGGTCACTGTGTCGCAATGTTGCCACTTGATCATGTGTGGCAATACGCACTGCAAAAATTCCCGTTTTTTGGGGTCACCCTATATATATAAATATATGTATTTGTACGTCTGTGTGAATACACTTATAAAATATATACACAGACTGTGAATAAAATACATACTTATACATATAATGCGAAATAAATAATGCTTCTTTCAGTTCATACAAGCTCGCTTGCTTGTTAAACACAGGCTAGTCAAGTGAATTTTTCATTTTATTAAAAGAGAGGCCGTCTTATTTAACTGAAAAATTTGACGTTCCTTAATTAAGCCATAATGTCAAACGGACCCACATCGGAATGAACATCTGTTCTCTAAAGAAAACGGCCGATTTTAATTAAAACTTGCTCATAAAGACATGGGATTTTTTTTCATTGTCGATTTTTCAGGACCCAGATAACACGTGTTAAATGACACTTCATATTAACTTGATAACATTGGTTTTCTAACGACCTTCTTAACTTTCTCTCCTATTCTCGACTCGAGTTCCTCTATCCATTTCTCACTATCTATATATCTCTGTCTATATCTAACGTATCTCTCTATATTTCTGAGATGAGGTATTATGTACACTATTTACATTATTAGGACTATTGTCCTCATCTTTGTTGCCATATTTATCACAACGTTTCAGCCTTTCAGTATCTCTCTATATTTGTGAGATGAGGTATTATGTACACTATTTACATTATTAGGACTATTGTCCTCATCTTTGTCGCCATATTTATCACAATGTTTCAGCCTTTCAGTATCTGTCTATATTTCTGAGATGAGGTATTATGCACACTATTTACATTATACGTAATATTGTCCTCATCTTTGTCGCCATATTTATCACAATGTTTCAGCCTTTCAGTATTTGTCTATATTTCTGAGATGAGGTATTATGCACACTATTTACATTATTCGGACTATTGTCCTCATCTTTGTCGCCATATTTACCACAATGATTCGGCCTTTCAGTATCTGTCTACATTTCTGAGATGAGGTATTATGTACATTGTATACATTATTCGGACTATTGTCCTCATCTTTGTCGCCATATTTATTACAAAGTTTCGGCCGTTGTTCGCTCCGGCCTTCTTCGAACTGAACCCTTTATTTCGCTCACTGGGGTAGACTGTCTAATGGATGTCAGTTATCAGTTATCTCCTGCTTAATTCCCTCTCCAAGTTCTCCACCGCCTTAACCAGACGAAAGGCACAAATATCCGTGTATAGATCTATCGTCCTCACCACTCTCCTAACGGTTCAGAGTCGTGGGTTACTTAGCGGCACCACCTACGACCCCTCAAAAGGTTCCACCAGCACAACCTCAGCACAATCCTTAACATACACCAGAAATACTCCGTCACCAGCATTGAGGCCATGCTGCTGAAGTCCCAGCTACGCTGGGCTGGACATGTTTCCAGGTTGGAGAATCATCGCCTACCTAAAATTTTACTATGAATATGGGTACGGACATCGCTGCAGAGGGGCTCTAAAGAAACGATTCCAAGATTGCTTTTGGTGCCTATCATATAGACCATTGCCAATGGTCGACCATAGATGAGAACCGTGACGGCTGTCGTCTCACCAGCAATAATACCGTCTCTTCCTTTGAAAATACCTGCAGGGCCGCTCTAAGAGTTGGGAGTGCTGCAGTGCTATATCGTCGAACCCAGCTCGGACCTTCAGTTGCAAGTGCTGCGAGCGTGTTTGCCTGTTCCGCATTGTACTTAACAGTCAAAAACATGCCTGCAAACGACGTGAACAAACTCTTTCTTGATGTTCGTTTTGCGAAGCCAAGCCATGATGATTATGATACATATATATATATATATATATATATATATATATATATATATATATATATATATATATATATATATATATATATATATATATATACTCTGGTATACTTAGCGTATTGAGCACTTTAAATTTTTCTTATTTACTCGACTGGTTTTTTTTCTTTGTACTAGAAATTACGATACTGGATGATTTTATTCAGCTTACTCGAATGGTTTTAGTCTTATCTTTTTCTTCCAAATTTTTTCCCAGATACCTATTTGTTTTATCTTCTATTTCAGAATCTTTATTTTTGTATGTGTGTCGGGAGGTGTATTTTCTTCTACTTATTTTAATGACTTGGTACTAAAATAATTTTTTTTTTATTAAAAATATTTATTGAACAAAGTAACTAAACAAAACAAAAGTCATTGAAACAAAGCAAGTTCAGTCGGCCAATGATGACAATTCCAGAACAACGTAACTACAAACAATTTTTTCTATCCTCTGACAGCCGCTATGATGGAGAAAGCATTACCTCGAACCGTCGCCAGCGAGACACGCTGCAAGAGCCACTCCGTTTCGCGAGGCTCGTTCCTTAATCGAGACGCAATCACGCCAATCCTCCGAAGGAACGCCATCGAACGAGGGCCAATAACCCCTGAAGTCTCCACTGCCACAGGAGTAAAAAAAAAAAATCTATAAAGAGAAGAATATCTAGCTATTTTTTTTTTTTTATCTCTGCGTCTCGGGCGACGAACCCCGGATCAACCGTGGACCTGATCAAATTACCGGCCGAAAATGTATCTGCACAGGTCGCATCCCAAATCAACGACTTACCCATTTTAAAAGGGAAAATGGTAATGCCATCCGGCCGCTTCCCATCACCTACGGTTTCGATTTCGGAATTTGTTTTATTATATTTTTATTTTCATATTGCGTTATCCGGTTTTATTTACACCAACCAAGTATAGTTATTAAAATTATATATATATATATATATATATATATATATATATATATATATATATGATGATTGTGTTCAGCATATTTTTTTGTCTCTGGCAAAATGAAAAGTTCTCGGATACTACATTCCTTGGTTCCGGAACTTCTAGGGGTTCAAACAATCACGGCTAGGACCCGCCATGCCACTTACATTGCAGCAAACCACCCACTGCATACCATCAGTGACGCGTAAGTTCCACTCGAACAGCTTCTTCCCGCGAACTACTGCTTTGAAGAAACGATATTCTATAGTGTGTTTACGCGATCACGACAATCTTAACCTGTTCAAGTCTAGAGTTAATCGTTATCGTCTCCACCTATTCGTATAAACTACCTCTAAATGTAACCGTATACCTTCAGAGCCCCTGGGCCTTATACAGGGTGAACCTTTCTGTAAAAACACGCACACAAAAAACAGAATCAACATTTACTTCCTAGAAATACTTCCCACATAATGGTAAGTGGGAGTAGTGTCTGCATCTAGCTATGGTCTTACCATTATGTGGGTGGTATTTCTATCACACCCTATGCAATGACTGCAATAGTTTCAGAATTTCTTAGAGTCTTTCCAATTAATATTAATTTTTGGTAAGTGCCAATGGCAGACTGGTTCTGAATATATTGTTAGTAGACAAAGACAGCCCCCTACCAACTACAATGCTATCATTTAATTTTCATAAGGAATAAAATTTAATTTTCATTACGAATTAATTTAATTTTTATAAAGAATCAAATTTAATTTTCATCAAGAATAAAGTTTAATTTTCAGAAAGAATAAAATTCTATTCTCATAAAGAATAAAATTGAATTTTCATAACGAATAAAATGTAATTTTCATAACGAATAAAATTTTATTCTCAAAAAGGATGAAATTTAATTTTCATAAAGAATAAAATTGAATTTTCATGACGAATTCAATTTAATTTTCATAAAGAATAAAATTTAATTTTCATAACGAATAAAATTTTATTCTCATAAAGAATAAAATTTAATTTTCATGACGAATTCAATTTAATTTTCATAACGAATAAAATTTAATTTTCATAAAGAATAAAATGTAATTTTCACAAAGAATAAAATTTAATTTTCATGACGAATAAAATTGAATTTTCATAACGAATAAAATGTAATTTTCATAACGAATAAAATTTTATTCTCATAAAGGATGAAATTTAATTTTCATAACGAATGGATTTAATTTTCATAAAGAATAAAATTTAATTTTCATAACGAATAAAATTTTATTTTCATAAAGAATAAAATTTAATTTTCATAAAGAATAAAATTTAATTTTCACGACGAATTCAATTTAATTTTCATAAAGAATAAAATTTAATTTTCATAACGAATAAAATTTTATTTTCATAAAGAATAAAATTTAATTTTCATAAAGAATAAAATTTAATTTTCATGACGAATTCAATTTAATTTTCATAACGAATTAATTTAATTTTCATAAAGAATAAAATTTAATTTTCATAACGAATAAAATTTTATTCTCATAAAGAATAAAATGTAATTTTCACAAAGAATAAAATTTAATTTTCATGACGAATAAAATTTAATTTTCATAACGAATTAATTTAATTTTCATAAAGAATAAAATTTAATTTTCATAACGAATAAAATTTTATTCTCATAAAGAATAAAATGTAATTTTCATAAAGAATAAAATTTAATTTTCATGTCGAATAAAATTTAATTTTCATAACGAATTAATTTAATTTTCATAAAGAATAAAATTTAATTTTCATAACGAATAAAATTTTATTCTCATAAAGAATAAAATGTAATTTTCACAAAGAATAAAATTTAATTTTCATGACGAATAAAATTTAATTTTCATAACGAATTAATTTAATTTTCACAAAGAATAAAATTTAATTTTCATAAAGAATAAAATTTAATTTTCATAACGAATAAATCTTTCGTAAAATACATATGGAGAAAAAAATGCATTTAAATTTTTTTGCGGAAAAAACCTTTGGTGTGAAGTAAGTTCTTCTTGCAACCCCTGCTCTGTAGAACCGACTCCCAAAAGAATGTTTCCCTGATAACTACAATCTTAACCCGTTCAAGTCTAGAGTTAACCGTTATCTCCCACTTCTATCCGCATAACTGCCTCTTAATGTAGTTATTTTCCAAGCGTAGCTTAGATGTGGCACAAGGCCGAAAGTATGGGGCACCCAGTGACGATCGAACTCACTACTCAGCCGTAGTTGTTCTAGCGAGACAAGCTTGCTAACTATTACACCGCCTCGAGGTGCCCTTTTTTTCCCAAGCGTAGCTTGGATGTGGCATAAGGCCGAAAGTAAGAGGCACCCAGTGAGGATTGAACTCACTACTCAGTCGTAATTGTTCTAGCGAGACGAGCTTGCTGACCATTACACCACCTTGAGGTGCCCAGCTGCCTCTTAATGTAACCCTCGACCTCAAGTGACCCCCTGGGCGTTGAACAGGTTGAACCTTACTGTTAAGTTAAGATTATTTGAATTTATATCATTCCTCTCCAAAAACTTCATTACTTCAAGCTGCCTCCTCGTCTGTGAGGAAATTGTCCAGCATTTACATCCACACCGGAAGATTGATACTGCGTCTCAGTTTACTGCAAGACAATATCAATCCTCCAATATGGTAGAGTATGAATTTAGTTGGCTTGAAAAATCTAGATCTTATTCTCAGAACTCTTTCGAAGTCAATATTTTTCCTACCAGTGACCAAACCGAAAATGACACTTTGGTTTTATACGAGAAGAATGGCTGACGGACAGTTACTTAAAGATATAAATCCATTTGACATAAAGCGGTCCGTGACAGTCTTGCGAGCGGAGTTTTCTCTCCCGGTGATCTTTCATGAAAAACGTTCTAGCTTACAGTATCAGCCATTTTGTTTTGGTTTTTCCCGCCAGCCGCGCATCGCAAGCGTCTGTCACGATGATAGGTCTTTCTCTCTTTCTTTTTCTTTTTTCTCCATCTGATCACTCTATCGTTTCTCTATCTCTCTCACTATTCGTTCTTAACGGCTGCACTTGATAGATTCAGAATGATCTTGAATGACACGTGGTGTTTTGGGGGACAAAACTTACTCAAACAATCAATCCACTTGAGCGATTTCAGTCGTGGAACGGAGAGACTAAAGGGTAGCATTTCGGTTAATATACGAAAAGGAACAGCCAGCACAAGAAGTATTTGCGTGATATTTCAGTCTGAACTTCCTCATCTTTGTCGTTATAGCATTTCGAGCGTTTTGTACTCCGGCCTTCATCAGGTAGATTTTGGTAACCTTCAAGGAAATTCGAAAGTTTGTATTTTTTATATATATATACAGTAAGTTTCGCCCTGTACAAAGGTGCCATTCAGATAGAGAGTTACGCTAGGGGGCAGTCTGTATAGATCGAAAGGAGAGAGGAAGGTAAGGTTTAAGCCTAGCTGTGAACATGTTAACATTGTAGTAATCGGGACAACCTTCTCTTGGGAGTCGGTTCTATAGGGCAGCGGTTAACGAAGAATTGTTGAGAAAAAGTAGGTCTTTAAATTAAATGGCACAAATTAACCGAAATTGCAGAGAAATAAAGACTTTAGTAACGTCAGACGGTTTGTGTAAAAAAAAAAGTGTTACTGTTTTTTATCCTTTTCAGCTCAGCGGTTAAAAGCCGTCATTTTTATTTTTTATTTTTTATTTTGTTAAAGATGCATTTCCGGTTTATGGAAAATATTTTTTTTGTATATACTGACCAATAAGAGACGTGGTCTCAAAATCTTATAAGAACGCGAATGGGGACCTTATGCGAGCCTCTTTTCAGAATAAATAGAATTCAGGTCAGTTGACGAGGGAGAATGCTTTTTGACAGCAAAGTGGGGACAAGGGAATTCAACAACAAGGGGCAGAAAGCATTTGACACCAAGAGAGAGCATCATAAAGGCACCAGTTACCAGCCAGCTGCAGAGACCAAAGAATTTTGGAGTTTATGGGGAAATTCTCCTGTGGTTGGACAACGAAGAACAATAAAGGATTCAAAGAAATTGAAGCACGAATTATTTGAATTAAAAACGGACTTTTCTAAAATTACTATACGCATTGTACCAAACCTCTATCTACCTTTTAAATTCTAGTGTTAACTGGCCTTTTTTTTTACTTTAAAGAAAACCGGATCTACACCCTTGTGCAAATTAATTGAAACAAAACGAGTAATTCCGTCATTTTTTGTTTTTTCGTATTTTTCCAATGAAAGATGACCCAGTGCACATTTCAGTACTTCGTATGTCCATTCCACGAATACATTCATTGCAGATTGACCACATGTACTCGATTGGATTTAAATCAGGAGAGATTCCGCGCCAGTCTATAGTACTTTGATTTTCGCTCTGGTAAAGCTTGCTATTGTGTTCCTGCAGCGTTACAATTTTCGTATGCTTCCTTGGAGTAATGTCCATTGTAGATAATAGCCGTAGGGCAACTAATCGACAGTCGAGACAATAGTGTCTGGGCGTGATGAAAATCTGATGCAAACACAGACGACGCAATATCTTTCAAGGCCAAACAAATTTCATCATACAAATATAGAAAACAGATTTATATTACTGCACAACACTGCAAGTGACCTAATCTGAGGAAAAATAGAAATCGATTAAACCCTGTCACTCCAGTGAGTCTGAAACTGACCATATGGGGGGCGGTTGTTTCAATTAGTTTGTACAAGGGTGTAATTCAAAACGTAGCAAAGATTTCAACTTTCTTACAACTTCCCCAAAACTATTCGCAAAAAAATCTAATTTTAATTTTTAGACTAATTTCGTTTGGAAGAAAGAATTGGTAGCGGCTCCCAGTGAGAATCGAACTCACTACACCAGTCTACAGGCTTACGCGATGGGCATACTTGCTTACCAATGCGCAAGAGTATGCTTCAAGATGTATGTCGTTTTCATTTATTCGGAATAAAATAATCACATGGCCCAGTGGATAAAGACGTTGGTTAGATTCAGTGACTTGACCCAAAGAATTGTGAGTTCAATACCAGGCCACAGCAGTAGTGAACCAAATCTTTCGGAAGAGGCACGGTACATGGAACTAGAATAATCTGCCCCGGTGGATGAAATAAAGGGTTCGGTTCGAAATTCCAATCACCTGAAGAAGGCCAGAACGAACAACGGTCGAAACGTTTTGAACAATGAGGATAACTAAAGCCGTTGTTTCAATTAATTTGAGTGTATATACCAGAGATGCTCATGGGGCAAGTAAACGTAGGTGCTTTCGTTATTTTTTTTTTCTGAAATGTTTTAATAGGCATCTGGAATTGTTTTCTGTTTGTCATATTCGAAATACTTGTCTTTTCCCAAACTGCATTTTTTCCCCCATTTTTCGATGGCAATCCTTTTTATCAATAATTGTTTTCCTGCCTTAATAGACACAAAAAAGGAAAACTTTCGTTCAGACTTTTTATTTGTACCTTTTTCGTAATTATGCAATAAACGTTTTCTTCCTTTTAAATTTTACACAGTAGTCTTACATTGTGAATTGTACTTTTGTGTACAATTCCCTGATCTGTCATCTCGTCTGCAGCCGCTCTCTCACAGACGCGACGTTGCCTCGCTCTGTCTTTTTTACAAATACTTTCACGGTAATTGCTCCGATGAGCTGCTTTCGCTGGTTCCTAGGCCTCATGAATTTAAACGTCCTACGAGGCTGGCATCCCGTTCCCACCCCTTCACCGTTGAAACTGTTAGATGTAGACGTCTCTTCTACTCCAATAGCTTCATGTCTCGCACATCTCGCCTGTGGAACTCCCTTCCTTATTCCTGTTTCCCTGACAAATACAGTCTCCAACTATTTAAGTGTAACGTCAATCGACATCTCCAGTTGACTTGATCTATCCGCTTCCCTTCTCCACATCCTTTCACCTTTCATTCCTATCTACTCTCGCTCCAAATCTTCTGTAACCCCCTTGCCTTGATCGATCCACTATCTTTCTCCACATCCTCTCCTTTACCACTCCTATCTGCTCTTCCTCCAAATCTTCTGTAACCCCTTGCGTGCTAGTGGCTTCCAGCCTTGCTTGGGGTGAAAAGCTTAAAAAAAATTGTATTTCTTTAATGCCTGAACCTCCAGGAATCATTTCAATGTGTCTATCGGAACATTTTCCATTTAATCCGAGGACTCCAACAGGAATTATCGATGTCCTCATGTGCCTAATTTTTGAGATTTCTACTTCAAGGTCCTTGTATTTTGAGAGTTTGTTTGAAGATCTTCAAAGATACATTCCAATCTGCAGGGACTGCCTTATCAATAAGAAAGCACATTCTGTTCTTGTGTTCCTTGATCACAATGTCTTGGCAATTAGCTTTCATTCTTCTCCCTGTGTGTATTTGTAAAGTCCCATAAATTTTTTACAGGTTCTAACTCTCTAAACGAGACTTAGCGGTGTTCAGACAAGTTTATTGCAGTTCTCTTCCCGTAAAAGTTTATATATTTCCTGCCAATTTTTATATTCAGTGTGTGCTAACACTGTGCAACCTGATACAAGATGCTTAATTGTTTCTGGATATTTATCGCGGAATGTGAATATCGGGTTAAGACAATTTTTCAGTAATGTGTGCTCGGTAATTTCTAATTAACAAGCGGTCTCACCTTTTAACCTTGCATTGCTGATGCTACCACTGATGGGTACGGGTTTTGTCTACATCAGCTTGTTTGGTCCGGGCAGAGTATTGACTAAGAACAGGCTTATCTTGCCATCGTTTCCTCATTTAGTACATTGCGTGTGCTTTTGTTTTCTTTTCCCAGGTTCTTTGTCACTGCAGTATATGTGTTATAGTTTATCTGCCCTTCATTCCCCATTTGAAATTCTCCATTGAATCCCTCGGATTCCTTTATTAGTGAATTATTTCTGTCAGGTTCTTTTGCAGAAATCATCATTCAGTTTTCTGTAGTTTACCGGTTTCTTTCAAGACTGATTGTTGTGGTTTTATTAGACAGTTCTAGTTGAACTAATTCTCTGCCTCCTTCGGACCTGGACACATACACTATTATTATTATTATTATTATTATTATTATTATTATTATTATTATTATTATCATTATTATTATTATTATTATTATTATTATTATTTCCTTTCATTCCTGATGTGTACTCATTTCTTTGCGGGTCCCGACTAGAGACCTAAAGTCAGAAATGGCATAATGACAGTTTCCACTGATCAAATAAAAAAAACCCACATATTTTACATAGATAAAGCCCTTTGTAAGGTGTAGGCTGTACCCGTGAGAATATTTTTTTTGTATTTCTTTAAGGCATAGACTTAAAGTAATCCCTTCAATGAATCTATTGGAATCTTTTCCAACCAATTCGAGGGTTCCAACTACAACTGGAATCGTTAATGTTCTCATGTGCCATATTTTTGAGATTTCGATTTCAAGATCTTTGTGTTTTGATGGCTTTTTGAAGATCTTCAAAGATACATTGCAGTCTGCAGGGACTACCATATTATTATTATTATTATTATTATTATTATTACATCTTCGTCCGTACGGTTTTCAGTTTTCAATTGTACGACCTCAAAAAGTTTCAAGCAGTACGATCTAAAAAATTATTATTATTTAAAATATAAACATTAGAATAATATCCATATATTTATTTTATAGTCCAAAGTAGGAAATACAAGTGAACTTAGTAATAATAAAAACTTCTATTACACCTGAATTTTACTGAATTTTACTCTGTCCGTAAGACGGGTTAGGCGCCATTTTTATTTATGACCAAAGACAAAATAGACGAGATGCAGTCTTCAGGGACGAAGACCAATTAAATCAAAATTATCGATTATTGACGGAATAATCTTGGAACATAAATTGGTGTTTTCAAAGATGGCGCAAGACTCGTCAAAATAATCATGGTCAGTGGCATGGAACTTTTCATATTAAAAGCGAGGCTGGTATTTGTCGCCGTTTGGTTTTATGTTTTGTTTATCTATAATGGAATTCCAGATCTCATATTTTCGTTTTGACGGAAATATGTCTGAGAAGAGATTAAATACGTTGTACGATCATTAGAGTTACATGGAAAAGTATGGCCGATATGCGGAATCATTTCTGTGAGTCCAATCTATAGTCCTGTCATATACACAAGGAGATAGATAGATAGATAGATAGATAGATAGATAGATAGATAGATAGATAGATAGATAGATAGATCTTAAGAGACGGTGATATATATGAACAGAATGAAATAGACCGATAAAACAGATAGATAGGTAGATAACAAATTAGATCGCTCGGTAGATATATACATAGATAGATAGTAAACTATAATAGATACATATATACATATATGATACATACACACACATATATATATATATATATATAGATAGATAGATAGATAGATATTAAAAGACTGTGATAGATACGAACAGAGATAGATAGATAGATAGATATTAACAGACTGTGATAGATACGAACATATATATATATATATATATATATATATATATATAGATATATAGATAGATAGATAGATATTAACAGACTGTGATAGATACGAACAGAGATAGATAGATAGATAAATAGATAGATAGACAGATAGATAGATAGATAGATAGATAGATAGATAGATAGATAGATATTAACAGACTGTGATGGATAAGAACATAGATAGCTACATAGAGAGATAGATATGTTTAATGCCCGTATAAATTTTTGGAGCAAGAATTTCTTGAGAATTTCGGATAACCGAAAACAAAACTCAACAGGCCGACCATTTTACTTGTAAACAGACAGATAAAAGATTTTGACATGACTGAAGGCGAAACCGATATCTACAGAGAATTATAGAAATCTTAAGCATTTTGACGGCATTGTGCTAAATTAATTTATTTCGTTTATACGCTTATTTTGATCCCAACTCTGTGCCTCCGAATCGTGTGCTCTCAGGGTCAGTAGCATCCTCTACATTGCTTTCAAATAATCTCCTGATTTTTTTAAAATTAATATTTCTACATATTATTTCTACTTTTATTTCTTTTCTTTTTATTTATATTCCTAGTCTGATTCAACCCTGGCCATTAACCTTACATATATATATATATGTATGTATGTATTTGTGTATATATATATATATATATATATATATATATGTATGTATTTTTATTTTCATACATTCTTTTTATAGATACATATATTTAGGTAAATGCTCTGTTTATAATAAATAGTATTAGTTAACATTTACCAGTCGGAATGTCCGAGAAATTTTCATAGAAGATTTTCGTCCTCCGACAGGAATCGAACCTTTTATCCCATACGGAACCGTCATATAGCCTGACGTGCCTAAACCGTTTCGGCCACAGAAGAGCGATCGGTTAGCAAGGTCGATTTTACTGTCTTTAAACTTTAATCTTCTATGAATCTCTTACGTACATTCGTAACTGCTCATGGCGTATCAAATGTAAACAAATGACGACACACATTATAAAATGGACAAAGTCAAAGACATTTTTAAGGTACGTCAAGCTATATGACGGTTCCATATAGGCTACAGTTTCGATTTGTATCTATAAAGAGAATGTATAAACATAAAAATGTCTTAAAATAAATGTCGGACTTTGTCCATAGCCAACATAGAAGTCAACACTTAGAGGCGACGGTCTGTTTCATGCTAGATGCCATCGTCGGGCCACGAATGCTGTTATTTTTCCCGGCTATTTATATATACGAGTCAGTGGTGCATTGTCGGTAGTCTATTTTGGCGGTTATTTTACCGGAAGTCGTTTATTTGTTTATTTGTGTCAAATTATTTTGCTTGTTTTTATTTAATTTATTTTTGTTTTTCATCCATTATGTTCATTTAATTTTTATTTTTTATTTTGATCGGTGTTTTTATTAACGTAGTAAAAATTTGTTTATATAGCTTATTGTGGGTAGTCTATTATGCCGGCTACC
>OZ038518.1:11768741-11771241 GCA_964036315.1 Acanthosepion esculentum
TCTTTTTAAGATTACGCGTATCTTCAAAACATTCAAGCTGTCTGCTTTCCGTTATTTGTTAATCAAATATGAAATATAGGACTGAATATATATATATATATATATATATATATATATATATATATATATATATATATATATATATATATAATATGGAGAAAACAACTGAAAAGTTGCAAATTAAAAAAAATTGAATGTTTTTTTTGTGAAAGTATTTATTTAATTTTTTTTTTATATATATATATTTGATATTTCAGATCGGCCACGATCTTTCATCAAAAATAACTGTATTCAGAATTTGTTTACAGGTAGCGTCAGTCGCGAGAAGCGGACGTCACGTGATGTGGAATGCAACTGTGTTTGAATATTTCTAACGTAAATCTAACGATAATAATATTTTAGATGTTTAAAAAGGTTTTTTAACTATATCTAAAAAAAAAATTTTTTAACTATTGAAATATTTATACAGATTTAAAATTCCCAAGTCTTTGTTTAACCCTAGTTTATATGTGTTTAATTTTAAAATCCAGCATTTTTCTTTTTTTCTGCGTGTGTATGTGGAACTGAAATCGGAATCTATCAATAAACATTTACAGTTGTCTAATGAGTGTCTTGATTGATTAAAGTGTTCAGATATGGGGGAATAAGGATTGTTTTGACGTATGGTTAGTTTATGATTGTTGAAGCGAAATCTAATAGATATATATATATGTTAAATAATTAAGAAAGTGACAAAGTTAAGCTTCCATAACTATAATTTATTGCCCCAGAAAAATATTTTTCCTGGTTCATCAGGTTACAGCTATTGTTGCAAAGGCAAATTCCTTTATAACTAAAGATGTGACCTGATGAACCAGAAAAAAATATATTTTGGGGGCAATAAATTATAGTTATGGAAGCACAAGTTTCTTACAAACAAGATGAATCCTCACTAAGACACATTATAAAGAAATACACTACCCCAATTGACCCGAATAAAAAAATCAAATTAATTATCTACTATAAAAAATTTAAGACAGCTAACCTCATTCTCAAAAATAAGGACACACCAGCTATGTCAAAATTACAAAGAACGAACATTATCTATGAGTTCAAATGCCCCTTTAAGGAACTGTGTTCCTGAACAAACAGGACTCATGAATAATTACATCGGTTACGCAAGTACATGCTTATCCAGACGTCTTTAGTTACACCTATCTGACCACAGCTCCATTAGAATGCATTTAAATACGCACACAAATTTACCGGACTCCATCAGAAACATACTCGTAGAAAACACAAATATATTAACTGCATCCATCTCCAAAAAAAGATTAAAAATAATGGAGGCTTTAATAAAAAAAAAAAGAAAAAGCCTACTCTTAACAATATTAACTACGAACAAAGCCACAACGTGCTAATCGTATTCGCAAATTAAAAACATCCCTACTACACACTAAGACATACACATAAAGCACACACTCAATTAAGCTGAAAAATCGAATCATACTTGATAATGGCTAAAGGTATAGCCGAAAGCGGTCGGAAACATAAAACATTTGGACAGTTCTTACACACCCTTTGTCCAGCAAAGAAAGCTCTTGTTCAAACACAAGAAAAATTAAATAAAAAGCTCAATCGTCGTACCTTGTCTGTCGTTTTTAATGAAACATGCATAAACGAAGGATTGCTGCCTAAATATACAACTCTTTCTCTCTCGCTATATATATATATATATATATATATATATATATATATATATATATATATATATATAAAGATATAGATATAGTTATTATAAATTTACTTATTTAAAAATATGGTTCCATCGCTACACAGTAATTACCATGCTTCAAAAACAGAAACTAAAAACTTCAAATTCATTTATAGAATTAAATTACAGTCCCTAGTCCTGTTTCATTTTCAAGCGAATTTTGGAATATCTTATTTTGAATATTACTGAGTTTTATAAGCACATACATTCATAATATTAGTTTTTAAGGATACGGGGAAATCCAATCATTTTGACTAGTTTTGGTAGGGTATTCATTTTCACTGACAACAATTATATCAAAATATGAGTTACTTTCTGAAGAGGTTAAGATAAGGTAGGGTAGGGGTGCCTTTTCTACCTCATGATGACATCGGTTCACAGCATGTCGTCTGGTCTTTTTTCGGCACGTTTGTTTCGCCGTTAAATTTGTAATTGAATACATAAAGATTTTTTCTAAAAGGGTTCTTTGTATATGAGTACGTTGTATTGAACTACAATTTTAAAATATTATTCCTAATTCTAATTTCTAATATACTATACTTTTTTAAAACAAATAAATGTATTAGAATTTACTTTATTATTTAAATGTTTTTATTAAATATCAAATATAAATATATATATTTCAGCTATCTTTTAATACATTATTTAAGGAAAATCTTTGACAATGTCGGCAAAAATAGCTATTTCATTTCTTTGATTAAGTAATTTTTTATTTTTTATAAACCTAATAATGTATAGTTTCTCATG
>OZ038518.1:11773741-11838741 GCA_964036315.1 Acanthosepion esculentum
GAAAGATACGTGGTCGCCTAAGCGTGTATCACGCATGGCACATAACTGACTGACTGACGTGCTATTACCCTTGGGAAAGATATGAATCGTCTTCTCCAACCTACCAGGACAGACCAGGTTCTATAGCCTTGGACGGCAACTGGTCTACCGCAGAAAGAAATGGCAACCTACTGCGGGAAAAAAAATCTGCCTCGTCAGTCAAGTATTGAAAGATACATGATCGCCTAAGTGTGTATTACGCATGGTACTTAATTGAGTGGTTAATCACGTACTACTATCAAGAAACACTATCCTAAATTGTATAGAAATAGAAAATGTGTACCGAAGATTTTCCAATCCAAAGTCTGGATTTAAATCCTATTGAATAGGTATAGGCATAGATCGATTTAAGAATTTTACTGAGAGATATAAATAAATCTGAAGAAGCATTACGACAATAAAGACAACTTTTTACGAACTTGGCAGAAAAATATTTGACTGATTTCAAACAAACAGCCCTAAAACTATTATGTATCTGTCTATAACTCTGGGATGAAGTATTATGATTATTTACATTATTTACATTATTCAGACTGATATCCGCATCTTTCTTCACAATGTTTCGGCCATTGTACGCTCCGGCCTTCTTTAGGTGATTTGAATTTCGAACCGAACCCTTTATTTCGTCAACGGGGGTAAATTGTTCTATTTCCATATGCTACGCCTTCAATATCTGTCTATATCTCTGAGATGAGGTATTATGATTACTTGCATTCTTTACATTATTCGGAGTGTTATCCTCATCTTGCTTCACAACGTTTCGGACATTGTACATTCAGGCCTTCTTCAGATGATTGGAATTTCAAATCGAACCCTTTATTTCATCCACGGGGGTAGATTGTTCTAGTCCCACGTGCCATGCCTCTTCCGGATGTCTCAGTTATTTCCCTTTAACTCAACTCTCCAAGCCTTTGGCTCACCACTGCTGTAGCCTGGTATTGAACTCATAAATCTTTGTGTCTAGTCACTGAATCAAACGAACGTCTTTATCCACTGGTCCAAAAAATCGGATTAACCAAAAACAAAATCAAAACTATAAAAGTTTATAAAAATGCATTTTTATAGTAAAAATACCAGGAATACATTTTTGTATAAAAAAATTACCAATAATTCATATTTATTGTAAAATTACCAACAAAGTCTATTTATACTAAAATTACCAACAAGGTCTATTTATACTAAAATTACCAACAAAGTCTATTTATACTAAAATTACCAACAAAGTCTATTTATACTAAAATTACCAACAAAGTCTATTTATGCTAAAATTACCAACAAAGTCTATTTATACTAAAATTACCAACAAAGTCTATTTATACTAAAATTACCAACAAAGTCTATTTATACTAAAATTACCAACAAAGTCTATTTATGCTAAAATTACCAACAAAGTCTATTTATACTAAAATTACCAACAAAGTCTATTTATACTAAAATTACCAACAAAGTCTATTTATGCTAAAATTACCAACAAAGTCTATTTTTACTAAAATTACCAACAATACATTTCATCCGTGGCTGGAGGCATACAGTTACGTTCAAAATATATTTATTTGAGGCCATAAAATTGTGTTTAAGATATTTACATTTTAGCAGTAAATAACCCATGGAGGTGTTGCTATGCCGCTAATCAAAATCAACAAACGAATAATAACTATTTATAGTAAAATGACCAACAATACATACTTCAAGCAAAATGAGCAAGAATACATTTTATCTGTAGTTGAAGTCATACAATTACGGTTAAATTTATTTAGTTGAAGCCATAAAATTGCGTTTAAAATATTTAGATTTAGGAATTAAATAACCCATAGAGGTGTTGCTATACCGTTAAAAAAAATCAACGAAACAATAATACTTATTTTTAGTACAATTACCAACAATAACTATATTATATTGAAATGATTAATAATACATTTTATTTTTAGTTGAAAGCATGCAATTACGTTTGAAATATATTTTGCTGAAGCTATAAAATTGTCTAAAATATTTCGATGTCAGCATTAAATAACCCATTGAGGTGTTGTTATGCCACTGAACAAAGGCAACAAACCAATAATAGTTATTTATATTTTTTCTATAGTTGAAGGTTTATGACTGTGTTCAAAATATATTCACTTGAAGCCATAAAATTGTGTTAAATATTTAGATTTCGGCATTAAATAACCCATAGAGGTTTTGATATGCCGATAAACAAAATCAACCAACCAATCAAATTAATTGATATCTGTAATGCATGACCTCATGATACACGACTCTTTCTTCCCTTTCTCTTGAAACAATCTTACTCTAGCTTGGGCCTTAGACCTTGAATCGGGAGGACAAGAAGTGAAGAAAAATGTTCTTAAATGAAAAAAAAAATATGTAAATAAATGGCAGCGGCAGAAAGAACAAGAAAAAAATTAAAATGTTCTCAGCTAAAATTCGAACTCCAAACGCTAATTTTACATTTCAGTTTAAACAGTATTACTCTAGTCACACACTGTTCGGCAGCTTCGCAGAATTCTACCAATCTTTAAATTGTGGCTTCCATATTAGCTTCGTTTTTTCCCCCTTTAGACAAAGAGGACAAAAATAGCCATTGAGTGTCGGTCGGAGCCGTTCTCAGAGCAACTCAGAGACGAACAGACCTATTATTGAACAAAGTGTTGTGTACACAAAAAAATACCCGCTGAGAATTGGGGACACACGGTCAGGGGTAACTTTCATGACAAAGCGTTACATGATTCAACAATCTATATATTATCGACCTGATCATATCTTCCGGTCGATCTTATCATGGCTATACGTATATCAATCTTCGCTTTAATATATTCAATATCTTCAGCATTAAATAACCCATAGAGGTGTTGTTATGCCACTGAACAAAGGCAACAAACCAATAATACTTATTTATAGTAAAATTACCAATCATACATATCTAAAGCAAAGCTACCAACAATATATTTTATCTATAGTTGAAGGTACCCGTTTGCGTTCAAAATATATTTAGTTGAAGCCATAAAATTGTGAAATATTTACATTTCAGCATTGAATTGTTGATATGCCGATAAACAAAATCAACCAATTCAACTGATATCTGTAATACATGTCCTCATGATACACGACTCTTTCTTCCTCCTGCCCTTTGTCTTACAACAATCTTACTCAGTAACACTCTAGCTTGAGTGTCCCTTAGGCCTTGAATCGGGAGGACAAGCAGTGAAGAAAATGTTCTTAAATGAAAAAAAAAATATGTAAATAAATGGCAGCGGCAGAAAGAACAAGAAAAAAATTGAAATGTTCTCAGCTAAAATTCGAACTCCAAACGCTAATTTTACATTTCAGTTTAAACAGTATTACTCTAGTCACACACTGTTCGGCAGCTTCGCAGAATTCTACCAATCTTTAAATCATGGCTTCCATGTTAGCTTATTTTTTCCCCCTTTGGAAAGAGAGGACAAAAATAGCCATTGAGTGTCGGTCGGAGCCGTTCTCAGAGCAACTCAGAGACGAACAGACCTATTATTGAACAAAGTGTTGTGTACACAGAAAAATGCCCGCTGAGAATTGGGGACACACGGTCAGGGGTAACTTTCGTGACAAAGCGTTACATGATTCAACAATCTATTTATTATCGACCTGATCGTATCTCCCGCTCGATCTTATCATGGCTATACGTATATCAATCTTCGTTTTAATATATCAATTTATCTTCCACGGTCCGATTCTCTCACTTTTCCTTCGTTTTAATCGAATGAACACCAAAACCGATCTTTCTCGTCAGATAGCAGCAGAAACGTTTAATTTTAACAGTGATTAATGGTAATATTAGTTGTTTTCTTACAAGGAAACATTCGCTATACACTGACTGAGAAGCTGCTTCAGATGCTTTTCTGCCCTCCTTAGACATGAGGCTGGGAATAAAATGTAGTATCTGATTTCCTCATCTCTAATAGTAATGGTCAAAATCGATTTGATTATCTATCTATCTATCTATCTATCTATCTATCTATCTATCTATCTATCTATCTAACTAATTCTGTTCCTATCTATCTATCTATCTCAAAGCGTTTCATATCTATCTATCTATCTATCTATCTATCTATCTATTTATCTATCTATCTATCTATCTATCTATCTATCTATCTAACTAATTCTGTTCCTATCTATCTATCTATCTATCTATCTATCTAACACTGTTCTTATCTATCTATCTATCTATCTATCTATCTATCTATCTATCTATCTATCTATCTATGTTTCTAACTAATTCTGTTCCTATCTATCTATCTATCTATCTATCTAATTCTGTTCCTATCTATCTATCTATCTCAAAGCGTTTCATATCTATCTATCTATCTATCTATCTATCTATCTATCTATCTATCTATCTATCTAACTAATTCTGTTCCTATCTATCTATCTATCCATCTAATTCTCTTCCTATCTATCTATCCATCTATCTATCTATCTATCTATCTATCTATCTATCTATCTATCTATCTATCTAATTCTCTTCCTATCTATCTATCTATCTATCTATCTATCTATCTATCTATCTATCTATCTATCTATCTATCTATCTATCTATCTATCTTGTATTGTCCTCATGTATCTATTTTTATGTCACGTTTTCTTAATCAATAAACATTTGGAATGAATCAGGGCCAAATCACACGGAACCACGGAAATCCATTTTCAAATACAAACACCCCCCCCTCTCCGAAAATTTTTGAACTGGAGTAGAGTTTTCTTGCATGTTTCCTGTTTCAGGATTCGGTTTCCGGTTTCTTCTAAAATCTGCTTCTGCTCTATACCCTTAATGCTTCTTCTTGCCTACACTGATTTAAGTCCACAAAGTAACCCTCTACCTTGAGTGTCTCTTGGGCCTTGTGTTGGGTGAATATTAGTAAAAAAAACACATTATCCACGAACAAAACAATAAATTAAGCACATACCATCTCCCCTATCGTTTGTAACCATCCATCGCATTAAAATAAATGTTTTTCAGCACTGAAGCCTAATTAGTGAAATAAAGCTTCATAAGCTTCTACTTGGGGTTGTTACTATATTACAAAGTTTTTCATCGCGTTCGGGTCGACCTTAGGCTTCCTGAAGCGTTCCAGAAAATTCCCTAACGTAACAGAGTTTGGCAATATTAACTCCTTAATATCTATAGAGTATCGTCTTCACAGAGATTGCTATAGAACCTCAACCAGAGGAAGGACAGTTTTTACACCAATCAAAATTGAGCAAATACAGTATGGAACAACACCGGACTGAATTAGTAAAATAAACCTTCATAAGCTTCTACTTGGGGTTGTTACTATATTAGAAACCATTTCATCTCGCTCGGGTCAACGTTAGGTTTCCTGAAGCTTTTCAAAAAATTGAAAATATAGCATAACAGATTCTGGCAATATTAACTCCTTAATCGTATCGTTTTCCCAGAGGTTGCTATTGAAGTTTAACCAGAGGAAGGCCAGTTTTTCCACCAATCAAAATTGAGCAGATAAAGTAAGGAACAGCACCAGACTGAGACTGCGAACGGCAATTTGGTCGCTTTTGAGATCGGTCCCGATTTACACGATTTTTGTACAGAGTAATCTCCGATTCATTATGGGCGGCTAAAACCTTAACAACATCAGATATAAAAATAGCAATTTGTTGATAGCAGACACAGAACGCACACTACAAGAACTCCTACAAAATGAAATGAAGTAAAATGAGAAAAAAAAAGAGTAAACATCAATTGTAAGAAGACAGAATGGTCGTCTGCAAAAGGGAACATCCCAACATGGAAATTACAGATTGGAAATACCGAAATCAAACATGTACAACAATTCAAATATCTTCGAAAAGTTAAGCAAAGAAATAAGAAATAGCAGAATTTCATTCGAAACAAAGAAAAGAGTTACTGAAGGGTTACGTAATGTCAGTCTTCCCGGATGGCGATGAATGCTGGACAATCTGGACTTGAGGCAAGAGAAACAAAGAAAAGGGTGCTGAACGGTTATATAATATCAGTCCTCCTATATGACAGTGAATGCTGGACAATCTCCTGACAGATGAAGAAGAGACTTTAGGCAAGAGAAACAAAGAAAAGGGTACTGAACGGTTATATAATATCAGTCCTCCTATATGGCAGTGAATGCTGGACAATCTCCTCACAGATGAAGAAGAGACTTTAGGCAAGAGAAACAAAGAAAAGGGTGCCTGACGGTCATATAATATCAGTCCTCCTATATGGCAGTGAAAAGAAAGAGAAAGAAAGCGTGCGAGTAGAAAGAGATAGAGAAAGAGAGAGAACAATTAGGAGAGACAAAAGGGAAGGAACGAACCGAGAAAATAGATACGGAGATGAGAGAAAAGAAGAGAAAGGAATCGAAAGAATAGAATGAGAAACAGTGATAGAAAGAAAAGAAGAGAGGCGAAAAGAGGAGAAAGAAAGGAAGTAAACAGAAAATACGTTCGAAAAGGGGGAAGTGTAAAAAAATGAAAAGAAAAGGGGAGTTCTATCGTTAAAACCGAAAGTGAGAAAGAATAAAAGGAAGACAAAGAAAAACAAAGAAAAGGGCAGAGAGTGAGAGAGAGATAGATAGTACATAAAGCCTTGGTGCTGCTGATTAATCTACCACGCAGCACCTCCCCATTGTACGCTCATGTGCAAGATCATAAAGCTTTTACAAGAGCCTGCTGCAATACGATAATAAAAATCAACAATTTTGGTTTCTGACTCACGAGCAATGTATGTGAGTTCCGACCATTAAGAAAGAATTGTACCACATTTGGTTTGTTGTGGGCGGTCGGTCGGTTGAGTAAACAGTGAAAGAGAGTAGGGGCGAGGGTGCAAAGAAAAGAGAAGGGAAAATGAGAGAGATATTAAGAGAGGAATGGGGAAGAGAGAGAAGGAAAGAAGAATGACGAGAACTTTTAAAGAAAAAGGAGTAGAGAAGGAGAGGAATGAAAAGGGTGTGGACAGAGAGAGAAAAGGGAAAGTAGTAACGATAGAGAGAGGGAGAGAGATGAAAAGAAATAGAAAAGGTCATAAATAAAGAAGGGGAAGTTAGTGGCGAAAAAAAGAAAAGAAAGGTATAAAGAAATAGAGAAATGAAAAAGAGTAGCGACTGAGAGAGAGAGAGAGAGAAGAAAAGGATTAGCGAAATAGAGAGACAGAAGAAAAGTATTAGACAAAGAGTGAGAGAGGAACTGCATCAAAGAAAGAGAGAGAAGAAAAGAATTAGCGAAAGAGAGACGAAGAAAAGGATTAGAAAAAAGAGAGAGGAAAATAACCAGAGAGAGAGAGAGAGAGAGGGGGAGAGAGAGAGAGAGAGAAAAGAAACGGATTAGACAAAGAGAGAGAAGAAAAGAACTAAAAGAAGAAAGAAGTAAAAGAAAGTGGTGAAAAAGAGAGAAAGATTTATAAAGAAAGAGAAACAATAAAAGAGACTGAAAGAAAGAGATGTGGGAAGAATTAGAGAGATGGGGAGAGGGGAAAAGAATTAGAGAGAGAGTGAAGAGAAAAGTATAAGAGAAATAGAGAGAGGGCGGAAAAGAATTAGGGAAAGATGAAAAGAAAGGGATTAGGGAAAAACAGAGAGGGTGAAAGGATTCAGAAAGAGAGAAGAGAAAAGTCTTAGAGAAAAAGATGGAGGGAAAAGAATTAGCGAAAAGAAGAAATGAAAAATATTAGATAAAGAGAGAGGGGGAAAAGAATTAGAGAAAGATAAAAAGAAAAGGATTAGGGGAAAACAGAGAGGGGAAAGAAGTAGAGAAAGAGAGAAAAGTATTATAGAAAAGGATAAAGGGAAAATAATTAGAGAAAAGAGAAAAAGTATTAGAGAAAGAGAGAGGGGGGGAAATATTTGCAGGTTATTTAAAGCCAGAAAATATATTTAGATCACAAGAATTTTAAAAAAAAATAATAATGATTTATTGATAGCAGTCTTACTAATTAACCCATATGTGAGGGGAAGTGAGGTGGATTTATTTAACTGGGCTATTACTCGTAAGTGATATAACGAACTCAACACCAGTTCGAAACCGGTTCTTCAATTGCCAATTCCCTACAGTAATTCATTACACCACTCGCACATCCAGGCTCACAGCACCTGATATACCCAAACAAATACAAGGCTCGATGTTGCTTAACTTTGGTGATCGTACGGGAACAGATGTATCGTCGTGATATGGCCGAAAAGACCTTTAAACCCGCACACCCAAGCTTACAACACCCTGGTCTTTCCAAGCGATCACCCATCTAGATACTGATCAGGCTCGACATTGCTTAACTTTGGTGATCGTACCAAGATCGGTGTTTCGACGTTATATGCCGAAAAGCACTTTATACAAAACCGCGCATATATGCTTACATCACCTGGTATTCCCAAGCGGTTGCCCATTTAAGTAATGATCAGTCTTGACGTTGCTCAACTCGCACAAGAACCGGTGTTTCAAAGTTATATGGTCGAAAAGCCTTTTATACAACGCGTATACATGCTTACATCACCTGGTATTCCCAAGCGGTTACCCATCTAAGTAATGACCAATTTCGATGTTGCTCAACTCGTACAAGAACAGGTGTTTCAACGTTATTTCATCGAAAATCCCTTTATACAACATGCGCATACAAACTTATATCATCTGGTATTCCCAAGCGGTTACTCATCTATGTATTGACCAGGATTGACGTTGCTTAACTCGTATGAGTAGCGGTGATTCAACGTTATATGTCCGAAAAGCCCTTTATATAACTCGCGCATACAAGCTTATATCACCTGGCATTCCCAAGAGGTTACCTATTTAAGCAATGAACAGGCTTGACGTTGCTTAACTCGCACGAGAACCGATGATTTGATCTAAAAGTCCTTTATACAACACGCGTATACATGCTTACATCACCTGGTATTCCCAAGCGGTTACCCATCTAAGTAATGATCAGGATCGACGTTGCTCAACTCGCTCAGCAACCGGTGTTTCAAAATTATATGGTCGAAAGCCCTTTATACAACGCACATACATGTTTACAACACCTGGTATTCCCAAGCGGTTACCCATCTAAGTAATGACCAGTTTCGACGTTGCTCAACTCGCACGAGAACAGGTGTTTCAACGTTATTTGATCGAAAAGCCCTTTATACAACATGCGCATACAAACTTACATCACCTGGTATTCCCAAGCGGTTACCCATCTATGTAATGAACAGGCTTGACGTTGCTTAACTCGTACGAGAAGCGGTGATTCAACGTTAGATGTCCGACAAGCCCTTTATATAATTCGCGCATACAAGCCTACATCACCTAGCATACCCAAGCGGGTACCCATTTAAGCAATGACCAGGCTCGAGGTTGCTTAACTCGTACGAGAACCGGTGATTTGGTCGAAAAAGTCTTTTATACAACACGCGTATGTAAGCTTACATCACCTGGTATTCCCAAGCAGTTACTCATTTAAGCAATGATCAGGCTTGACGTTGCTTAACTCATACGAGAACCGGTGTTTGTTTTTTTGTGATATGGGTGTAGGCCCAAGAAACAATGGAAAAATGCAAAGAGAGAGGGAGAGAAAGAGAGAGAGAGAGTGAGTGAGAGGGTAAGAAAGAGAGAAATGTTAGAGAAGGCAAGAGAGAGGTAATGATAAGGTGTAAAGAAAGACAGTAAAAAAGGAAGATGTAGATAAATAAATAAACGAAAGAAAATGTATTTTAAAAAAAGAGGAAAAGGAAAGAAAGTCTGGAGAAAGAGAGAAAATGAAGAAAAAGAAGTAAATTGATAAGAGCGAGAAAATGTAATCAAGGAGAGAGAGAGAGAGAAGGAATTAAAAGAACAAACTCAAAAACATGGCGGAAAAGATCTACGAAATGTCGAAAAAGCAAATAACTCATAAGCCAATGTATTTCCTCCGAAACAGTAATATTGAGGATTCATGCCCCAATTTCATTTCGGAATCCCCGGTATAATAAATGGTATGATGGCATCAGAAAGGTGGAACTCTATCAAGAATCTCCATAGGCTGTATTTGAACGGATCTAATGCTGAGTCCAAGACAAGACCAAATAAGGAGCATTAGATCTAGGAAGATTATATTGCCACAGTCTTCTAGTTAGAGTGCAAAACACACGCATTCACAAAATATTTTTTGGTTTCTAAGAACATCAATTATAGTTTGATTTGTTTCGTTTTACGGCATATAAACCTCAATGGGTTATTTAATGCCGAAAAAAATTTTATTTGCTGGTAAAATATTTTTTTTCAAAAATCTATTTCTGGGAATATTTTGTCCTTGAAGAAATCTATAGCTGGTCATATTTTTTCAAAGAATGTATAACTGCTTGTATTAATGTTATATTTTTAAAAGTATTGCTGATAATAATTTTTCCTTTAAAAATTATTGCATGTAATAATTTTTTTTATTACAAAGTATTTCTGGTATTAAAACCTATTTTGACACAAGTTTGGGTGTTAACTATTTGCCCATAGCTGGGACCATAACTAGTGCCAACACCCCGGGTCAGGGTGGACCTGGGAACACCAACAATTAAGATGTGGTTCCGCGCTCCTCAAAACTTCCTGATCAGAGGCCTTGCTGCTGGATGTAGTTTATCGTATTACCCAGGACGCGGATGCAGTTTATCGTCATACCCAGGACGAGACTTCAATATAGAATCAAATTTAAACACATGACTTTACCATTTTAGCGGAATAGTTTTAAGGCTGTCTACAAAGATTGAACCGTCTTCTTCTTCATGTACTATGTCCAATAATGACGTAGCCGATCATGGCTCTCCACAACATTGGAGTTCTTCAGTCAGTTATGTTACACGCTTATGCGATTATGTATCTTTCGATACATGACTGACAAGGCAGATTTTTCCACGCAGTAGGTTGCCATTACTTTCTGCGGTAGACCAGTTGCTATCCAAGGCTATAGAACCCGGTCTGTCATGCAGTTTACCCATAGCTGGGGAGAGAAGAGGATTCATACCTTTCCCAAAACTTGGCACATACATTGTACAATTTAAGAGATAGGTTATTAGAGTAAACAATCGATACTTTAAAAAAAATCAATAATCGATAAAACCGATCAAAAATCGATAAATGCAATCCTTTCCC
This sequence comes from Acanthosepion esculentum, assembly GCA_964036315.1. Lineage (NCBI taxonomy): Eukaryota > Metazoa > Mollusca > Cephalopoda > Sepiida > Sepiidae > Acanthosepion > Acanthosepion esculentum. The sequence continues at coordinate 11,784,875 of OZ038518.1, forward strand.
TCCGATTTCGTTCAAACTCGGTATGTAGGTTACTAATATCATGACGAGCTCAACGGTGCCTCGTTTTTATTTCTACCCCACTGAGTTTAGCGAAAAAACGCGTAAAAAACGAAAAACCGATTTGAACACAAATTTTTAACTAAAAAATCCCTCAATTTTCAAGCAATCTGATACAAACTTCTCTCAAATTGTAGCCAACAATAAGTTGATTGCTTAGCAGTCATTTAATTTCATAACTGAGTCCACCCATATAGTGAAAACCCGCGTAAATAGCGAAAAATGGCAATTTTTACTGGTTTCTTTCTTATTTTTCATTGATCTTTCAACTAATTTTCATCAAACTTAATTGCTTTATAAATGTATCTTCTGTTAGATCCCTGGTAGCACACTGATGAATTGAATTTCAAAAACTCCAAGATAATTGTGGCTTAAAGTGGGTCTTCATGTTGCCTGTTTTACACCTTCATGCCCTCAGCTAAATTCGATTGAATAAATACAGACTACTTCTGTTTTATCAGTAACTGCATTAATTCAAAATGTTTTTTAATGAAAGTACTTTAAAGTAATTGAAGAAGATATGCTCTGTTACAGTAAAACATGATGCTGTTTTTGCTCCATTCTAATTGAACGCTTTTTCTGATCGACCAGCCAAGTATGGCTGCTAGTCTCAAATAAATCAATGAATAAATAAAAATAAAATACCGTACAAAATATTTACATTAAATAACCTATAGAGGTTGATATGCAGCTGAAGAAATCCCATCGACAAACAACCAGTTGGAATATTAATAGGGATAAAAAGAGACTGATGGGAAATAAATAGTGCACCCTTAACCGTAAAAAGAAGGATCTGAATGCTTATTCTCTAAGATAAGTAGATTGATTTGATTTGGATTGTTTTGTTTTACGGCATATTAACCTCAATGGGTTATTTAATGTCGACTAAATTTTCATTGTTAGTAATATTTTTTTCCCAAAATCTATTTCTGGTGATATTTTTTCCTTCAAAAATCTATTTCTGCTAATTTTTTTTTTTCAAAAAATCTATTGCTGGCAATTGTTTTTCAAAAATGTATTGCTGGTAATTTTTTATTCAAAGTATATCTGGTATTAATGACGAATGACCAACAAGAAATCCAATTTTTTTGTCGATAACTCCCAAACGGTATGGTTTCTTCATAATTTAATTGTTAATTCGAGTTCAGCAAGTACATTTGCACGGAATTATGACGATTTTGGAAAAGTTTAATAGATTTTTAGCGCTGGCGAGTTAAAACCAAAATTTACCGAAAAATTTATTCAAAACTGTTGTGGTAGGATCCACCTAATTTGTATAGTGGAGTACAGACGATATAAATATGGTTAGTACCGGAAGACAGGGAGGCGAATCAAGAGATCCAACTAGAGACTCTGCCCGACTGCGACTTAGTCAACACATTCTCCAGGAACGGTCTTCCCAGAAATATACAAAAGACTAATGTAAATATTGTGTACACATTCTTGTGCAATACATTTTATTCTAAGTACTTTTTGTGTTTGCATTATTATTCCAGTCAAGTTTCAACAAAAACATTGAGTCCATTTTTGAAATATTACTTAAAAACAGGCAACTGGCGCTATACAATCTTGCTAACTGCCAGATTCCGCCCATTAGACGTTCTACAATGCGTACCTAGATATCTCTACGAAGGAAGAAGAAAGCGAAAAAAAATTGATGAATTAAATGCAGGCGAAAGTTGAAAGAAGAGAAGAAAGAGAGGGTAAAATGAACAATGAAGTGTCTTCTGGTGGGTAAGAAAGAAAGATTATTTTACGCGTGTGTCTATGTATGTGTATGAAAGAGTGCCCAAGTGTGTGTGTGTGTGTGTGTGTGTGAGAGAGAGAGAGAGAGAGAGAGAGAGAGATGGGTATAGAGGAGACAATTGTAATTTGCAAGTGAAAATTTGTATTGATCTCGTGCTGTTTGTTCTCTGGCTTGTTCCCTGTCCTTGGCGCGAATACAACTTGCTTCTCGCTGGCAAAGACATAAAAAGCAAAAAAAGTAAAAAAAAAAGAAAATATATATATATATAAAAATGGGTTCAGAAATCTGATATTCTTAAGCTCCCCACTAAAATCTACTAGTATTACGTTGTTCAGAAAATAATTCTTGTTAATTTCAACAGTGTCGAAATCAATCAAAAACAGGAACCTTGAACATCTATCCATTTCTGCCATCATGTTTATTTATGCCTTGACGATAAACCAATGATTTCCAACCTTTTCTCTGGCATCGATCAATTTCACATGGACAAATTTTCTTCTACCCACCTGTATAGTAAATATTTTTTTAGTAAACGTTTGTTACTGGTTCATAAACTAATGTAGTGAAGAATACCAAAGGGAGGTAACAAATAAAGCTGACATTCGGCTGCTGCTAATACAGAATTAAAAACAGAAACGAAAGCAAACTTGACCTTTGAAAAGTATATATATATATATATATAATTTAGTTTTCCTGTCACGGTTATTTTTATGTTTAAGGATAGCATTGCAAGTGTTGACAAAACATTAAACGATTTTTGTCCAAAATTATAAAATTAAAAAGAATTACAGCAATTAATAAAAATTTAGCAAATATTTTTTGTTGTGTTTGATTTTCTGGAAGAAAATGTTATTTCGTCAGAATAACTATTTGAATGCTAATGTCCCTTCTCAAATCTACAGAAAATACCAAAATATTCGTTCTTTGCAAGGAAAATTTATACCTTATCTAGGAATGTGAACCATTTATACTCACGTAGATTTTTTTTTATTATACTGGTTCTTTGTATATCTCCTTTCATATTTTTTCGGGTATCATATGTTGAAATACGTTTTTAATACTCAAAAGCTTAAATTGCCAACCAAAATTTCCGATTGCCCACTACTCCCTTGTAAAAATTAATTGGAACAAAACGAATAATTACGTTATTTTTTTTTTTCGTATTTTTCCAATGAAACATGACCCAGTGCACATGTTAATACTTCTTATACCCATTCCACAAAGACGTTCCTTGCAGATTGACCACACATTCTCGATTAGATTTAAATCAGTAGAGCTTCCGGGCCTATCTATAGTATTTTGATTTGCTGACTGATAAGGCTTGCCAGTGTGTCTGTGCAGCGTTCAAAATTCTCGTACGCTTCCTTGGAGTAACGTCAATCGGAGACAATGGCCATAGGACAACTAAACGACAGTCGAGACAATATGGTTTGGGTGTTGTGAAAATCTGATGCAATCACCAATGATGCAATATTTTTCAAGGTCAAACAAATTTCACCATGGATCCCGAACATAGATCTATATTACTGCAAATGACCTAATCTGAGGAAAAAACAGAAATCGATTACACCATGTCGCTCCAGTGAGCCTTAAACTGATCGTATGGTGAAAGAAAGGAAACTAAAGCGGCTGTTTCATGTTATTTGCCGAAAGGTGTATGTTCAGTAGCTAATCGCCCACTCAACAGTTGAAATCGCCCACCGGTTGGCGATATCTCCTAAGTTGGAAAACCCAGCACTAAACGTTGGAACTCTAAGAATTCTTTGAATCCTACAACAGAATGTTTTCTTTCTTTTATCATTTATTCAGTTTCCACATCTCTAGCTTAGCAGTGCATGGAAAAATTATTGTCAATTCAGCATGATATGATTATTCAAGCAAGTTTCCTTGACACATGGATATCGGGTACGGTTAGATACGGGTGATTTGCCGGAATGTAAGCCATCAGGAAATTAAAGACTACATCCCACAAATGGGAGCAAATATGCGTATGTCAGTTTATTCTACGACAAGTAGCGAGGAGAGAGGACTTGGAGATTTTGACACTTACAAGGCATATTGAAGGCGGAGAGGGCAAAGGTAAATAGCAATTAATATACTTAACGTGTAAGGAGACAAATATTAGGTAGATCTAGAAAATATAGGAAGTTGTGGAGCGCCATACTTAACGAGCTTGTGCAAATGAATGGCAGAGTAGGGTTTGGGAGGGAAAGTAAGGAGACAAATATTACTTAGAGCTACAAATTACAGGAAGTTGTGGAGAGCCATGATCAAACTACTTAACTAGCTTGAATAAATGCATAGTAGAGTAGGGTTTGGGAGGGATATTAAGTAGATAAATATCACTTAAAGCTACTAAGTATAGGAAGTTGCGGAGAGCCACGAACAGACTACTTAACAAGCTTGTGTAAACGGATGAAGGAACAGGGACTAGGATTGATAGTAAGGAGACAAATATATTTAGAGCTACAAAGTATAGGAAGTTGTGGAGAGCCATGATCAAACTACTTAAGGTACTTGGGCAAATGAATCCCAGAGCAGGGTTTGGGAGAGATAGTAAGGAGATAAATATTACTTATAGCTATAAAATATAGGAAGTTGTGGAGAATCATGATCAGCCTACTTAACTAGATTGTGTAAGTAGATGGCAGAAAAGGAACTCAGAGTGATAGTAAAGAGAAAAATATTACTTAGAGCTACAATGTATAGGAAGTTGTGGAGAGCCATTATTAATCTACTTATGGAGTTTGGGTAATTGGATGTCTGGGTGGGAGAGTAAGGAGACAAATATTTAAAGCCACAAAGTGTAGGAAGCTGTGGAAAGCCATATTCGCCGGCGGTTTCAAGATATTTAACATTAGATGTGTTAATGATATGACAATGATTCCACAAATAGATGCCAAAATGAAACTGGACAAATACTTGAAAATACTTGGTAGAAAGGGAGACGGAAATTTATCGACCGTGAAAGTGTTGGAAATGTTGAAATCTTTGACTTTCTGTGATCAGTTGTCCATGCTGAAAATATAAAATGAAGAAAGGAAATATCTGGTTTGGTTTGGTTTATTTTGTTTTACGGCATATCAAGCTCAATGGGTTATTTAATGCCGACATTTTTAGGATAGGTTCGTATGAATAGAATATGTATTCTTTGGTTTAAATTGGTTTGGTTTATTTTGTTTTACGGCATATCAACCTCAATGGGTTATTTAATGCCGACAACATTTTTCGCATAGATTCGTATGAATAGAATATGTATTCTTTGGTTTAGATTGGTTTGGTTTGTTTTGTTTTACGGCATATCAATCTCAATGTGTTATTTAATGCCGACAACATTTTTAGGATAGATTCGTATGAATAGAATATGTATTCTTTGGTTTAGATTGGTTTGGTTTATTTTGTTTTACGGCATATCAAACTCCATGGGTTATTTAATGCCGACAACATTTTTAGGATAGATTCGTATGAATAAAATATGTATTCTTTGGTTTAGATTGTTTTGGTTTATTTTGATTTACGGCATATCAACCTCAATGGGTTATTTAATGCCGACAACATTTTTATGGTAGATTCGTATGAATAGAATATGTATTCTTTTGTTTAGATTGGTTTGGTTTATTTTGTTTTACGGCATATCAACCTCAATGGCTTATTTAATGCCGACAATTTTTTTTTATTGCTTGTAATATTTCGTTTTGTCAAAAATCTGTTTCTGGTAATATATTTCCTTCAAAATTGTATTGCTGGTAATAATTTTTTTCAAAAAAGTATTACTGGTAACAGTTAACTATTTACCCATAGCTGCGACCCTAACAGGTTCTACCACCCCGGGTCAGAGTGGACCTGGGAACACCAGCAATTAAGAGGTAGTTCCATGCTCCTCAAAACTTCCTGATTAGAAACATTGCTGCTGGACGTAGTTTAACGTCTTACCCAGGACGTGGATGTAGTTTAACGTCTTACCCAGGACAAAGAAAGACCAGCCTCTACTATGCTCTGATCATCCCCATAAAAATGTATATTTCTGAAACGTTGACACTGAGAAAAGAAGGCATACGGATGTCTTCGAGAAGCGACTGCCTGGTAGAAATATCAGGAAAGGGAAGCAGAACGCCTACGCTAAACGGGGCGAGGAAAAACGAAATTTAAAGACAGACGTAATTACCCTAATTACAAAAGGCTAAATTGGTTTGACCATGGGGCCAGAAGATAGTAATTAAGCTTCGTGGACAGCCACGACAAAGACAGCTTTCCTGGCAAAGTACCATGTGGGAGTTCCTCTACGATAGCGCTTCTTAAACTCTGGGTCTCGACCCCATTTGAGGTCGCGAAGCGAAATGCTGGGGACGCGAAAATTTAGATTCAAACTCTTGGATTTCAGTTTATAGGTGATTTCGCAAACGTCCAATATTTGAAGTGTATGCGACACGTAAGCGCTGTGGCAATAAGACACACGTGCGGCGCCGTTGCGGTAAGTGAAGTGACAAAAGATGCATTTGGAGTTGGATAATACCTGGGGTCAGCAAAAAAAAAACCCACATCATTAAAATGAATATAAAAAAAGTTTAAAAAGCACTGATCTACGAGTTGGAGAATATGACACTAACACAACATATTGAGGGCAGTAAGGGCAAAGTCAAATAGCGATTTACTTAACGCGCAAGGAGACAAATACTCCTTAAACCTACAAAATATTGGTAGTTGGGGAGAGCCATGATCAAACTAGTTAACGAGCTTGTGTAAATGAATGACGGAGTAGGATTTGAGAGTGACAGGAGAGAAATCTTATTAGAGCTACAAATTACAGGAAGTTGTGGAGAGCCATGATCAGCCTTCTTAACAAGATTGTGTAAACGGATGGCAGAACAGGAACTAGGATTGATAGTAAGGAGAAAAGTATTACTTAGATTTACAAAATATAGGATGTTATGGAGAGCCATGATCAAACTACTTAACGAGCTTGTGTAAATAAATGGAAGAACAAGAACTGGGATTAATAGTAAGGAGACAAATATTACTTAGAGCTACAAAGTATAGGAAGATGTGGAGAGCCATGATCAGCCTACTTAATAAGCTCGTGTAAATGAATGTAACAACAAGGACTGGGATTAATAGTAAGGAAACAAATATTACTTAGAGCTACAAAGTATAGGAAGATGTGGAGAGCCATGATCAGCCTACTTAATAGGCTCGTGTAAATGAATGGAACAACAAGGACTGGGATTAATAGTAAGGAGAGAAATATTACATAGAGCTACAAAGTATAGGAAGATGTGGAGAGCTATGATCAGCCTACTTAATAAGCTCGTGTAAATGAATGAAAGAACAAGGACTGGGATTAATAGTAAGGAAACAAATATTACTTATAGCTACAAAGTAACGAAGATGTGGAGAGCCATGATCAGCCTACTTAACAAGCTCGTGTAAATGAATGGAAGAACAAGGACTGGGATTAATAGTAAGGAAACAAATATTACTTATAGCTACAAAGTATAGGAAGATGTGGAGAGCCATGATCTGCCTACTTAACAAGCTCGTGTAAATGAATGGAAGAACAAGGACTGGGATTAATAGTAAGGAAACAAATATTACTTAGAGCTACAAAGTATAGGAAGATGTGGAGAGCCATGATCAGCCTACTTAACAAGCTCGTGTAAATGAATGGAAGAACAAGGACTGGGATTAATAGTAAGGAGAGAAATATTACTTAGAGCTACAAAGTATAGGAAAATGTGGAGAGCCATGATCAGCCTACTTAATAAGCTCGTGTAAATGAATGGACGAACATGGACTGGGATTAATAGCAAGGAAACAAATATTACTTAGAGCTACAAAGTATAGGAAGATGTGGAGAGCCATGATCTGCCTACTTAACAAGCTCGTGTAAATGAATGGAACAACAAGGACTGTGATTAATAGTAAGGTGACTAATATTACTTAGAGCTACAAAGTTTAGGAAGATGTGGAGAGCCATGATCGGCCTACTTAACAAGCTCGTGTAAATGAATGAAAGAACAAGGTCTGGGATTAATAGTAAGGAGACTAATATTACTTAGATCTACAAAATATGGGAAGTTGTGGAGAGCCATGTTCAAACTAATTAGCAAGGTTGTATAAATAGATGACAGAACATGGACTGGGATTGATAGTAAAGATATAAATAATACTTAAAGCTACACAATATAGGATGCTGTGGAGAGCCGTTGCAAAAAATTACTTTCTATGTGAAACTTTCTCTTTATATTTGAAATACGGAGGGAATGACCGTGTTTTGACTCCGCCGAAGTGGCATAAAGTGTCGTAGTTGTAACGGTCACAACTTGTAGAAGTCACGAATGGAATGTTCATCTGAACATTTAGTATGGAAATACTGATAGATTGGTTATACTTTTCCGACATGGCATTTGTGGCAAAGAGTTTGTTGAATAAAAACTTTCTCCACAAGATAAATGATTCTGTCATGGTAAATGGTAAATGATTCTGAAGTCTATTAATGCTGCGAAGAGACCATAGAGCAGCCCGAGCTCAGATGTGAAATCAATACGCCATTTCTAGTCTAATTTAAAATTTTCAAACATGAAGATAAGGGGACACGTAGGAACACCGTTCGAATTGAGGAGAGCGCAGTTCGAATTCAAGTCGAGTTCTTTACTTTCACTTACGAGGTAATATTCTTGGGGAAGGTACTAAGCCACATCTTACACCAGAATTGGGTAAATAGCAGAAAATATTGGGCGCTGTAGTGTTGAGTGGCAACCAGTCTAGGAGAATGTAAAATCCGAATTCAAAAACAGCCTGGAAACTCCCCCTAACTATGAGTAGAATAGCAGGTAAGATTGGCTCCTATAGCCTTGGTTGGAACCAGTCTAGGATATTGTAAACTCCGAATTCACAATCAGCCTGGAGACTAACCCCCCAACACATGAGTAGAATATCAGGTGAGACTAGCTCTTATAGACTTGATTGGTAAAAAGCCTACGATAATGTAAGCTGCAAATTCAAAAACAGTCTGGTGACTCCCCTATGAGTAGAATATCAAGTGAGACTGACTTCTCTAGCCATGGTTGGCAACCAGTCTAGGATATTGCAAAATCCGAATTCAGAAACAGCCTGGAGACTCCCCACCTCCTATGAGTAGAATAGCAGTTTAAGACCGACTCCTATAGCCTTGGTTGGCGACCAGTCTAAGATAATGTAAACTGCGAATTCAAAAACAGCCAGAAGACTCCCTCTAGCTATGAGTTGAATAGCAGGATAGACTGGGTCCTATATAACCTTTGTTGGCAAGCAATCTATCGCAGAAAGAAATGGCAACCAATTCCAAGTATATCTTCTACCTAGTCAGTTATGAATCGAACAAGAATGCTCTCACGCACTGAATGTTGAAGCCTGGCACAAGGTGTCAGGTGTCTACTGGAGTGACAGGATGAACTGAATATTTTTTTTTTCTCACAGGATCTTTAGAAATGGATCGTTTATGAGAGCCAAATGCAATATGTTTTCTGTATGGAAGATTTGAAATATTTTCAAGCAACAGTTCCCGAAAGGAATATTTTATGCCAACCCGCTTTTTCTACGAGAGATTCTAGTCGAAGATTTTTTTTTTTTCACTCGGGACGTCTGCTGTTATAGATACAACAGCTGAAGGAGTTACTTATATGTGTCTTAAATGGTTTCGAATTAATATTGGAATCAATTCTGGGTTCGTGCCAAGAATTATTGAGTATCTCATGTGAAGTAATTAGTTTTCCTCGGAGAAAAAGTCTTCCAATAGGGCAATTTCATTTTTTCTTTATTACGTACATATTACTTCTTTTTTTTTATCATTTCACCACAAGCAGGAGAATAAAGCCACTAAGACGTTATTGGGGAGGCACGGTGGAGTAATGGATAACGGCTCGGACTGAGGAATCGTAGAGCCGAGTTCGAATTCCAGCCGAATCCGTTATATTCACTTACGTGCTAACACCCTTGGGAAAGGTGTGAATCCTCTTCTTCTCCCTCCAACTATGGGTAAATAGCCTTGAATTGATGGCAACTGGTCTAGGAGAAGGCCAACTCTGAATTCAAAACTATTCGGCGGTCTCTTGGTTACTCCTGTCTCTGCGTCTGTGGAAATAATGCGGCAAGTAAGAGCATATTCCTCCCTCCACTGTGATATAGCACGCGAGGTGTGGGGACGGAGTGTGAAGTTCAAACTCCCTTGTTACCGCCGATGGAATCGGGAATGGCTGTCGCTCGTTTCAGCATTGGCGACGGATCGCCGTGCTTGGTCGGCCTTCGTTCCGGACGCGGTGAATTCCTTGGAAGGAGCCGGCTTAACCGATCCAGGGTGAATGCCGCAACATACAAGGGGTTATGTGAGAGAATATGAGAAAAAGAAAACATGATTAAGTTGAGAAAACAATAAAATAACAGGTTGATTAATAAATTCGTTTTTTACAGCTTATCAACCCATTGCAGGTTATTTAATGTCAGAATATAGTGTCAGATTGTAAGAATTTTTTTTCTTTTCCGGTTCAGTGATAAAAGTCATAATGATAAACCCATCAGTCTTTCTTTATCTCTTGTACTATTCCGATTAAGGAGTCACGATGGAGTAACTGGTAGATTAGACTAGTTGCCAACCAAGGCTATAGAAGCCAGTCTCACCTGATAGCGGCTCGGATTGAGGAATCGGAGAGCCGAGTTTGAATTCCAGTCAAATCCATTACTTTCACTTGCGTTCTAATATCCTTGGGAAAGGTATGAATCCTCTTCTTCTCCCCCCAGCTATGGGAAAATAGCAGAGGAGACCGGGTTCTGTAGCGTTGGATGGCTACAAAAGATGAAAGTTACATGGCCGACTAAGCGTTTATCACGCATGGCACCTAAATAACTGACTATTCCGATTGTTCGTTGCTTAGCCGGTTTTGATTACCCGTATTAAACTCCGGTGGGTTATTTAATACCGAAACCTCCACAAAACCCGGTAAATACTTCTGAAGTCTATTAAAGCTGCGAAGAGAAGGTGTGAAAGCAATTCTCCATTTCTTGTCTAATTTGAATTTAGCAAACATGTATATAAGGAGGTACGTTGGAACACCGCATAGCGGATCGGACTGAGGAGGGCCGAGATCGAATTCCTTTCGAGTTCTTTATTTTCACTTACATGCTAGTAACCTTGGGAAAGGTATGAATCCACCTCTTCCCCAGCATTGGGTAAATAGCAAAACATTATTGGGCCTTATAACCTTGGTTGTCAACCAGTCTAGGAGAATGTATACTCTGAACTCAAAAACAGCCTGGAGACTTTCCACAGCTCTGAATTGAATATCAGTTGAGACTGGCTCCTAAAGAATGGGTTATTTAATGCCGAAATCTAGATATTTCATACGCAATGTTATTTTATTTATTTAGATTTTCTGATACAAGTCATACTAATTAAGCCATAGTTTTGGGGAGAGAAGAGATGGATTCATACTTTTTCTCAAGGTTATTTGCACGTTAATGAATATAAACGAACCCGACTGGAATTGGAACTTGGCTCTATGATTAACTATTCTAAGCCATTATACATTACGCCATCCAAGCTTACATCTGGTGCTCCCAAGTGGTCACCAATCTAAGTACTGACTAGGCTCGACGATGCTTAAATATAACAAGAATGAAAAGGGGAAGAAGATAACGATTGTTTGCATTATTTACATTATTCAGACGGTTGTCCTCGTCTTCATTGCCATATTCACAACGTTTCGGTCCGGCCTTCTTCAGGTGATTGAAATTTCGAACCGAACCCTTCATTTCGTCCACCGTGGTAGATTGTTCTAGTTCCACGTGCCATGTCTCTTTCGTATGTCTCGGTGATATTTTTTTAAAACTTTATTTGCCTTTAAATAATGCAAGTAATCTTAATACCTCATCTCAGAGATAGAGACAGAGATAACGATTGATACTGTAATTAAATTTTTGAAGCTCAAACTTGACTGGAAAACAAGAGGCTAGAAGTGTGTTCCACAAGGGAAAAATGCACTTGAAGAAACTGTTAATATAGAAATTACGGTTACATTTAGCTATTTTAACTGTCAAATGATGAGAACTTGCCGCCAATATAATACTGCGACTATGTTTTGTACACCTGAGATAAAACAGGTTATACAGTAGATATATAATCACCCACCCGAGAGTAAAGAAGAAGAAGAAGAATTAATGAATTTTCTTTTATAACAAATAATCTATTTATGTCTCTCTTCATCTATCTCAGTCTGTTTATATCTATGTATAGGGTGCAAAACAAAATTGACAGAAATCGGGTAACAGCAAAATTGTCCAATTGCTAGATTAAGCTCTGAATCGTTGTATCTCAGAAATGATTAATGATATCTTACTGGAATTCTCTGTGGTTTCCATAACCCTATTGGCCTCTACTACTCTAAGCTTAACAAAAGTGTCGCGAATAAACGAATATGACTTGTTCATCATTAATTAATCATAGCTAAAGATCTGAAGCCAAAATAAAGTATATATATATATATATATATATATATATATATTATTATTATTATTATTATTATTATTATTCCAGAATCATGTTCAAACTTATTCAAGATGATCTTCACCCTCTCTAACCGTCTAACTTTCTGTCCTGGAGTAACAAGATGCCTCAGAGGTTTCACGTGGGATTTTATTTTGATGTCTTTCTTCACTGCTCTTTGGACTGTCATAGTTGAGACTCCTCTCTCACATGCCAAGCGTCTTATGAATTGAGTTGGATCTTTTCTAATTGATCCCTTTAGCTCTAAGTTGAAACGATGATCCCTCTTCCTGTTGTAACCTCCTGATCCAGTTTTCCTCTCTACTGTTGCCTCTTCTTTAAACTTATTCACCATTCTCTTGATGGCTGTTGAATGGACTTTGAAGATGGAAGCCAGAGTATTCAAACTGAATTACTTAATTATAATTATCAAATCCTCCTAACAATTTCTATCATGTCTATATCATTGCTTGATCCGGCTTCTAATGCTTCAGTTTGAGCGGCTTGGTGATAGTAGTCGTGGCTCCGGGGGGGGGGCACAGTCCTATGGTTACAGAGAATTTCAGTTGAGTTCCACCACGGAATATGTGGGCGAGCGGCGCAATATTGAGTCTGATTTGCTACCTCTTCTTCACCGCGGCCCGTTGGGACGGTTGGTATGATGTTTGCTTGATAACTCAACTGTCAGGGTTTCAATTCTCTGTAGTGGATGCGCACTGCTGATGAGCCCCAAATATAGGATGTATATATAGGGTGACCCCAAAAAACGGGAACTTTTTATTAATCCAATACAACCAAGAGTAATGGAAGAAAAATATTTAATTCATAGTAATTGAAACCTTAAAACATGCCATTTAAGAAACAATGATGGAATTTTCATTTTTTTTAAATTACGTCCTGTAGATGGCGTCCTCCTGTACGAATGCATTCTTGAAATCTGCTGTTGAGATTCCTCATTGACTGCTGCAACATCTCTGCTGGGATACTGTGAATTTCATTATCGTTACTAAAATGGCGAAATGTTTACTTGCTTAAGGTCACTGTCTCGCAGTGTTGCCACTTGCTCACGTCTGGCAATACGCACTTCAAAAATTTTTTGGGGTCACCCTATATATATATATATATATATATATGCGCGTGTGTGAAAGAGAGAGAATACATACATGTATAATGAGAGAGGAACATAATTAAGAGAGAGAGAGGGAGAGAGAAAGAGAGAGAGAGAAAGAAAGAAAAAGAGAGAGAAACAGACGGAAAGCCAAAACAGAATTCAGATAGATAGATAGATAGATAGATAATGAACTGACTGTGGTAGATTAGATTAGTTTGAGATAGATAGATAGATAGATAGATAGATAGATAGATAGATAGATAGATAGATAGATAGATAGATAGATAGATAAGAAAAGACTGGGATAGATAGATAAAAAGACTGAGATAGATAGATAGATAGATAGATAGATAGATAGATAGATAGATAGATAGATAGATAGATAGATATGGACAGATTGTTCGTCACGAGTTGTTTTAAGTGAATCATTAATTGAATGAATTTGTATAACCGGTTCATTTTTTTAAAAACTTTTTTCCTCAGAAGATCCTCATTGTAATTATTCATAAATAACTTAATTACTCTTTCAGAACAAGTACATTTTCCCTCCTTTTACCAACTTTGGGCCGTTAAAATCAAAATGCATTCCATCTATCAGAGCGAAACCGTTGGCCTTTTTTTTTTCTTTTTTTTTTTTTTTTTATATTTTAACCAATCATCGATTCTTGTCGCGTGGGCAGTTAAAAAAAAAAAGACCTGTTTGAGCAAACACCATAAATAATAGTCATGGAGCCATTTTTATTACAATTTAATTGTCGGTCGATACTGTAAAAAGCTTTTCTGTTTTTGTAGTTCATCATTTTGCGTTATGAGATCAATTAATAATATTTGTATCGCGTTCTCTGTTGCCTATAACTTTCGGTTTAAAAACTGAGAGCGAAAGAAAGACAAGATATACCCAACTTTTGTTCAGGTTATAATTAACTAATGTTAACTTAATTTGACATGTGGCTATAAATTATGTCCTGAGTTGTCAGATGGAGTGATGACGTCATCGGGAGCGGAAAAGACGGTTCGTTTGCTTCTGGTGGAAAACATGAAAATTTGATGTGGAGACGATGTGATTACGAAACAAACTGCAAACCAAAAGTCTTATTCCTTCTTCAGAATTTAGCAATCACAGTAAAAAAAAGAAAGAACCCTATGTAAAAATGTACAACTTATATCAGCGTCAAGTATTAGAGAAAGAAATATTTAAAAAAAAATCCAGTTCTTACAGATAGATAGATGTTAACAAGTAGAGTGAAATATTAATGTATATAGATGTGAACATACTTATATATATATATATATATATATATATATATATATATATATATATATATATATATCAGGTCATCCCATAAGTTCTGTCCGAATTTTGAATAAAGAAAACAAGTGACCAAATGTAACACTTAATTACAGATTCAATCAACAATGTATTTTCCCTGATTATCTATGACTTCCTTCCATCTATTAACAAGCTTGCTAATTCCATTAATGTAAAATTCTTTTGGCTTTGATTCGAAGAACTCACAAATGTCAATTTTAACCTCTTCCTGCGTTACAAAAGCTGTTTCTACCAAATGATTCTGTAAGCTAAGAAACAAATGGTAGTCTGAAGGAGCAAGGTCGGGAGAATAAGGTGGATGAGGAATTTTCTCCCAACCAAGTTCTTCGATCTTTTGTGACGTGATTCTTGCTGTGTGTGGTCGCGCATTGTCCTGATGAAATATCACCCGTTTTCGATTCACTAGAGCAGGTCTTTTTTCCCTCAAAGCTTGGTTCAAACGCTATAATTGCTGACAGTATATTTGAGCATTAATTGTTGCATTATGTGGCAAGAATTCAAAGTGGATTATTCCTTGGCAATCCCACCAGATTGAAAGAAGAACCTTTTGCCCATGAAGTTCCCTTCTCGGCTGTGGATGGGGTCCTTCCCCTTTACCAAGCCACTGTCTACGACGCTTAACATTTCGATAAAAGATCCATTTTTCGTCGCCAGTCACAAGTCTATCCAAAAAAGGTGAAACAAGTTGGCGAGAATGGAGAGAAGAGCAGATGTCAACTCGGGATTTGAGGTTGTTTTCAGACAATTCACGAGGCACCCATTTTCCAAGTTTAGGAACTTTTCCAAGTTGTTGAAGATGACGGTGAACAGTTGTATGGTTTGAACTGAGAACCACTGCCAATTCCTCAACTGATAAAGCAGGATTTTCTTCAAGGGCTGCTTTATTATAAACAGAGCATTTGCTTAAATACTTGTATCTATAAAAAGAATGTTAAACATAAAATATGTCAGACTTTGTCCATTTCATAATGTGTGACGTCATTTGTTTACATTTGATACGCCATGAGCAGTTATGAATGTACGTGAGAGATTCATGGAAGATTGAAGTTTATAAGCGGTAAATTCGACCTTGCCAACCGAACGATCCTAAGTGGCCGAATCGGTTAAAATACACGTCAGGCTATATGACGGTTCCGTATAGGATATAGGTTCGAATCCTGTCGGAGGACGAATATTTTCTATGAAAATTTCTCGGACATTCAGGCCGGTAAATGTTATTTAATACTGTTTATTATAAAAACAGAGCATTTACTTAAATACTTGTATCTATAAAAAGAATGTTAAACATAAAAATGTCTTTAAATAATTGTCGGACTTTGTCCATTTCATAATATATATATATATATATATATATATATATATATATGTATATTGGCTCCTGAAAAATTAATTTCGGTTGAGCTCTTTGGTTTGAGGTGTGAGTTTGTAAACAGTGACTATTTAAGCTAATATAGCATGACTCTTCGGCAGAATTGAGTCACTATCAGTCACTCTGTGTTTATCTAAAAATCTATGAATAAACACGCTAAAATTCACCTTCATCCCTGCCGTGAGCCGACGGCTTAGTGGTAGAAGTTCCGACTGACGATCGTAGCTAGAGGCAACCGGACGTCGAGCCACACTGATGATCTGCGAAACAGTCTGTCTGTGGATGACAAAATATATATATATATATATATATATATATATATATATATAGTGGATTCTCCTATCGTGAACGATAAACGTGGGTCAACATTTGTTTTACACTTGCTAGAAGTGGCTATTTTGGAGAAAATCAGTTAAGGAAAAGACGTATTTCATTTGTGCTTTTTTAAGTGTGTTACTAGGCTAGACTTGCTGCGGGCGACAAAGCCACACTGACAGATGAAATTTGCTAAAGCAGGATGTTGATGGCATCTCTGCTTCAGAGCTTGACGAAGCTGATCAAGGTGCTTCAGTCTACTGTCTTCAAAACCCTTTAACTTAATGAAACATGTCTTACGCTATTTCTTTCGGGTTGATGCTTGGGCTTTCCCGGTTTTCAGATCAAAGTTGAGTCGTTTCAAGTTGTCTTTCAGTTTGTCTTTATATATATATATATATATATATATATATATATATATATATATATATATATATATATATATATATATATATATTAGGTTGGTGCAAAAATAATGTCGTTTTTTGACGTTCAACTTCATGTGAGAAAACGACATTATTTTTGCACCAACCTAATATATATATATATAAATTTACTGTCAAATCTCTTGAATGTATCACTTAAAGAAGTTGATCTGTGAGTTTTACTTTGAAATCCGAAATAACATGACATGAATCGCAGAAACAGAAATGAAAGAAATAAAAGAGAAAAAAAGTGAAACTTTTTTCTCGATTTGCATAGGGGCCTTGATCAAAGATTAAATTCCAAAGAGACAAATCCAAGGCGTATGGAGAAAACGAACTTCTTATAGAGGCAAAATACTCACTTTATTACCAACTAGAAGTATAACCCGTCTTTGACCGGCTGTTTCATTATTGGGAATTTTTGCCGTTCAATTAGAGCAGTTTAAGTTTAAAGTCAGCCCACCCGAAAATCAATATCACTAAAAATATTTTGGGCGCAACCGAGGCACACCCCCAACCGAGGGTTAAAAATTTGAATGGGGTGGCCCTGAAAAGGCAACTGTATAATAATAAATAATATTATTGTAATAATTTAAACTATTTATTTTTATGAAAGTTTTCTCGGGGAGTGAGGGAGTACAAAATCTTTCATAATTTTAATTATCCCAAGTGCTTTCAGCCACTTCTCTCTGTCTGTCTGTCTGTCTGTCTGTCTGTATATATATATATATATATATATATATATATATATATATATATATATATATATATATATATACAGGGGTTGGACAAAATATTTGGAACACTTGTTAAATTCAAAGAAAATGTATTTAATATAGAGTTAGTCCTCCTTTAGCCTCACATACAGCTTTAATACGTCTAGGAATGGAATCATACAGCTTCCTGACTTTATCCAGAGGAATTTTCAGCCATTCTTCCATTAACACCTGCTCCAGCTCTTTAAGACACGACGGTGGAGGATAGCGGCTCCTAAATTGTCGCTCCAAAATGCACCACAAATGTTTAATAATATTGATATCTGGAGATTGGGGAGGCCATTCCATGTGTTCTAGCTCACTTTTATGCTCTTCATACCAATTCTTAACCACTCGAGCGGTTTGTATTGGAACATTATCATCTCGGAAGATGCAGTCACCATCAGGAAATAAAGTCTGGGCCATTGGATGAACATGATTTTCAAATATGTTCAGGTAATATTTGCTGTTGATTCTACCATGCAGGGCAACTATTGGACTGAGACATTTGCATGATATAGCGTCCCAAACTATCACTGATCCACCTCCATGCTTCACTGTTGGAAGAAGGCAGTCAGGGTTGTAAACTTCTTTGGGCTGCCTACACACATGAACTTGCCCTTAAGTTGGGAAAAGAGAAAAACTGGACTCGTCTGAGAATATGACTTGCTTCCATTGGTCTGCAGACCAGGCATTGTGATCTCTGCACCACTTCAACCTCTTTTGAATGTTGCGAGTGGAGAGAAGAGGTTGTCTTACGACTTGTTTTTGACTATTAGTACGAACCAGAACTTTGGTTACCATTTTGACACTAGACGTTTTATTTGACTCTAGAGCACGTCAGTCATTCAGTTATGTGCCATGCGTGATACACACTTAGGCGATCATGTATCTTTTGATACATGACTGACGGGGCAGATTTATTTCCCGAAATAGGTTGCCATTTCTTTCTGCGGTAGACCAGTTTCCATCGAAGACTATAGAACCCGATCTGTCTTCCTACTTACCTATTGCTAGGGAGAAGAAGAGGATTCATAACTTTCCCAAGAGTATTAGCTCGTAAGCGCGTGTAATGGATTTGACTGGAATTCAAACTCGAACTCTAGAGCAAACAAGATATATATATATATATATATATATATATATATATATATATATATATATATATATATATGTTGTTTGCTCTTTCTCTCTCTCTCTCTATATATATATATGTGTGTGTGTGTGTATATATATATGTTGTTTGCTCTGTCTCTCTTTCTATATATATATACATATGTGTGTATGTTGTTTGCTCTCCCTCTCTCTCTCTCTCTCTCTCTCTCTATATATATATATATATATATATATATATATATATATACATGTTGTTTGCTCTCTCTCTCTATATATATATATATTGTTTGCTCTCTCTCTCTCTCTATATATATATATATATATGTTGTTTGCTCTCTCTCTCTCTCACTCTCTCTCTCTCTCTCTCTCTCTCTCTCCCTATATATATATATATATATATATATATATATATATATATATATATATATATATATATATATATAACCGGACTTTTTTTCCTTTAAAGGAAACCAGATCTACACCCTTGTGCAAATCAATTGAAACAAAACAAATAATTCTGTTATTATTTCATTTTTTTTTTGCAATTTTCAATAAAACGTGACCCAGTGCACATGTTACTGCTTCGTATGTCCATTCCAAGAAGCTGTTCCTTGCAGATTGACCACAGATTCTCGACTGGATTTAAATCACGAGACATCCCGCGCCAGTCTATAGTACTTTGATTTACTCACTGGTGTGTTTATGCAATGTTACAATTTTTGTACGTTTCCTTGGAGCAACGTCTATCGCAGACAATGGCTGTATGACAACTAATCGTCAGTCGAGATAATAGTGTCTGGGCGTGAAAAAAATTCGATGCAATCACGGATGATGTAATATTTTTCAAGGACAAACAAATTTCATCATACACTCTGAAAACAGATTCATAGTACTGCACACCACTGCAAATGACTTAATCTGAGGAAAAAATAGAAATCGATTACACCCTGTCACTCCATTGGGACTAAAATTGACCGTATGGCGAACGAAAGGTAACTAAAGCGGTTAATTCGCACAAGGATATAGTTCAGTGGGTTTTTTTAGATACTGAATATTTGTTGGATGGATAATAATGCTGCTACACGATTTTTACAATGTTGCTATTATATCAGGTATATATATATATATATATATATATATATGTGTGTGTGTGTGTGTGTGTGTGTGTGTGTGTGTGTGTGTGTGTGTGTGTGTAATTTGGCAGCAACTTTTCTTTTAAACATGTTGTGTTGAATGTTAAAGACAACATCGTCCTGCATATTTTCTTTTGAATTTTCTCATATTTTCTAATGAGACTTTTTATTTGAAAATGATATCGAAATAAGTATTGTCCGTACGATAACCTAGTACTTTCGAACATCATTGTTCATCTTCAGGGTCAAAATTTTTTTTAGTCAAAATCTTTTAAAAACATTTGCCAATTGTCTTGTAGTGGAATCATGTTGCTACATTTTTTTACAAACTAAATAAACGTTAAAATCCTTTTAATTTCAAAAGACGCGATGATGTTATCACGTGCATGTCGAAGATTTTTAATCAAGATTTACAATATATATAGATATATATGTGCCGTGGCAGTATTTCGCGCCACACTTAATAGAATTGGGCGCCACACTACGTGCCACGGCACTACAATGGAGAAGCACCGCTCAAGAGAAAACCAGATTTGTATCTACCTTTTTTAATTCTAGTGTAAACCGGACTTTTCTTCTTCCTTTAAATCAAACCCGATATATGTCTAAATCTTTGATTCTAAAGAAAGAGAGCTATGTCAATAATTTTAACTCCCGTATAAATCGAACTATGAATTAATTGATTGTGATTTTTGTTCTATTAGACATATATTCGATATTACATAACTCAACAATGGTTGATATTCTGGTAAATTAATGAATGGAAGAAAACTAGGCTGTATAGTTTTGCAGGAGGCTAATACGTTAAATGAGCCATACATTCGTTTCGTCTTCAAATGCATAGCGTTTGAAAAGTGTTGTTAACGACCTGTGAAATATACTTGTAACACTTGAAATTGGTTTTCTCCCCTGAACCTAAAGAAACACAGATAGTAGTTTTGTTCACAACTTTCCCGAGAAAATGCACTTTTAACATCACTCTTTCTGTCTTCTTTTCTCCCGCACTGTTCATGATACTATCTATCTATCTCTCTTCCTCCACTCTCGCTCTGTCTTTTCTCTATCTCATTCTTTCTCTCTCTTTCTTTCGCACTCATTCCCCCACTTTCTCTCTCTCTCTCTCTCTCTCTCTCTCTGTCTCTCTTTCACGGACATTCTCACTCTTTCTCGCTTTTCCTTTTCTCGCCTCTCACTATCTCACTCTTTCTCCTCCTCTCTCTGATTCTCTCTCCCTCTTTCTCACGCCTTCCCCCACTCTCTCTCATTCTCCCATTCTGTCTCTCTCTCTCACTCTACTTATTTCTGGTTCTCTCAGTCTTTCTCCTCCTCTAGCTCTTTCTCTCACTTTCCATTTCTTTCTTTCTTTCTTTCTTTCTTTCTTTCTTTCTTTCTTTCTTTCTTTCTTTCTTTCTTTCTCACTCTTTTCCCCCTCTCTCTTTCTCTCTATCTCACTCTTTCTCATCTCTCTTTCTCTTTTTCTATCTTTTTCTCACCTTTCTCCCTCATCTCACTCTCTCTTTCACACTGTCTTTCTCACTCTTTTTTCCTCTCTCTCTTTCTCACTCTTTTTCCTCCTCCTCTCTCTCTCTTTATCACTCTTTCTCCTCCTTTCTCTTTCTCTCTTCCATCTCTCTCTTTCTCACTCTTTCTTCCTCTCTCCCTATCTTTCTCTTTATTTCTCACTCTTTCTCCTTTCTCTTTCTCAATCTTTCTCCCCTCTCACTCTATCTCTTTCTTTCTCACTCTTTCCCACCTATCTTTTTCTCTCTTTCTCTCTCATTCTCACTCATTCTCCTGTCTCTTTCTCTCTCGCTTCCTCAATCTTTCTCCTCCTCTTTCCATCTCTCTGTCTCTCTCTCTCACATACGCATACTTATTAATAATACAATTTCTCTGTCTCACACCTACTCAGAAAGTGACAAATGAAATTACTCGGATTCATAACGAGAAAAGAAGGCTCGGAGAAATTGACACCCACAGGACATACTGAAGGCAAAACAGAATGGAGGAGGCAGCTGGACGGTTATACGGATCTGGACCCGCAATCCTGAAATTTTAGATTTCCAAGATTTACAGCGAATGTTTTAGATTTCCAAGATTTACAAGATTTACAAGCGAATGTTTTAGATTTACAAGATTTACAAGCGAATGTTTTAGATTTACAAGATTTACAAGCGAATGTTTTAGATTTCCAAGATTTCCAAGATTTCCAAGCGAATGTTTTAGATTTCCAAGATTTCCAAGATTTACAAGCGAATGTTTTAGATTTCCAAGATTTCCAAGATTTCCAAGCGAATGTTTTAGATTTACAAGATTTCCAAGATTTACAAGCGAATGTTTTAGATTTACAAGATTTCCAAGATTTACAAGCGAATGTTTTAGATTTACAAGATTTACAAGTGAATGTTTTAGATTTCCAAGATTTACAAGCGAATGTTTTAGATTTCCAAGATTTCCAAGATTTCCAAGAGAATGTTTTAGATTTCCAAGATTTCCAAGATTTACAAGAGAATGTTTTAGATTTACAAGATTTCCAAGATTTACACGCGAATGTTTTAGATTTCAAAGATTTACAGCGAATGTTTTCGGTGATTTTGACGTGAGATTTGCGATGAATTTTTTGTATGATAACAATTGTTATAAGTTAGAAATAAATTTGTAAATAAACGAAATTAACTGCGAAATCCAGCGAAAGTCACCCACGAAATAAAAATGAATGCTTGTACACAATGTAAGGCCCTACGTACATCAACTTGTCTTTAAATTAATTGGTGGCAGAAGAATTATCATTCAATTTTTAAAAGATAAGCTTAAATATTAACGCAATACTAAAATGCTGCGATCAATTTTGAGTTCTTCTGTAGTTTCTTAATGTCTATCACGTCTATTGATTCCTAGCTGTTGTTATTATGAACAAGACAAATGAAATACTCATTAACGACATAGGCATGTCTTTCAGATTTATTTACATTCTCTGGAATATAAATGTATTAAAACTACTGTGGCCACAAAAGAGGGATCAATTTATATATTGATCTTAATATAGAATTGGTCCCCCACTTTATATCAACGTTATAATTTCTTGTTTGTTGATAAGCCGTAGAAAACGAATCAATCAATTAATGAAATACTGATTAGCTACACGGGCATGTCTTTTATATTTATTTACATTCTCTGGAATATAAATGTATTAAAACTACTGTGGCCACAAAAGAGGGATCAATTTATATATTGATCTTAATATAGAATTGGTCCCCCACTTTATATCCACGTTATAATTTCTTGTTTGTTGATAAGCCGTAGAAAACGAATCAATAAATTAATGAAATACTGATTAGCTACACGGGCATGTCTTTTAGATTTATTTACATTCTCTGGAATAGAAATGAATAGAAAGTAATCTGGTCACAATGTGAGGGATCAGTTTATATATTAAGTTTAATACAGAATTGATTCCCGACTTTATATCCACGTTATAATTTCTTTTAATTTTTGTCAAATTCTGATTAGGTATGAATCATCTGTTCTCCCCCCGTTATGGGTTAAGTGTATCGCTCAATCATTACTTCCCCCCCCCAACAAAGAAATTCTTACATTCTATGTAATAAATGCGAATCCTAGTACATCACTGTGTCACACTTTTTCATATTTACTCTTAGAGGCTGTAATGCAACGTATCAGATCATTTTGGAATCAGGCCGACTCCATGAGCAAGTTAAAAAACATTCCATGCTGGATCTGGGGCAGCGATTCTAAAATTTTGCATTCCCAAATTTTCATTACAGGGATTCTTTCCGACGAATATTTTTACGTGATTTTTTGCGACGAATTTTTTTTATACGATAAACAATTTTTATAACTTGGAAATAAATTTGTAAACAATCGAAATTAATTGCAAAATCCAACGAAAGTCACCTATTAAATAAAAATAATTGTTTATACGAAAAGTAAGGACCTACGTACATCAAATTGTCTTTAAATTAAGTGCTGACAGGAGAATTATCGTTGAACGTTTAAAAGGTAAGTTTAAGTATTAGTGCAACACTTAAATGCAGCGATCAATTTTGAGTTCTGTAGTTTATTGTTGCCTATTGCATCTTCTTCTTCCTACCTATTGTGATGAAGGCCCATCTAGAACCCTCCACGGGATCTAGCTTAAATGCCGCCGGATATGGCAGCTTTTAAGCTAGTACTAAATAAGAAAGCGAAAGAAACTCTGAATTTAAATCTCCTCTGCTTACTCTGCATTTATATCTCCCAATTATGGGAAAGACTTCAGGAGTAAACCCTGGGGACGAACTCTGCGACGACACTGGTGCTATCTATCTCGGTACTTGTCGGCAAGTTTTCCCTTATTCGTCTCATCACCTTACTTTTGCGCTATCCGATGACCATTTTTTCTGATTGTTTCAGTAATCTTTTACAAAAGATACTGTGGAAGACTGCAAAGGACACCTAGAATTTGTAATTTATTCAGAAAAACAAAACTAATCGTAGTAGAACTGTATCATGAAGATCCTTGAAAAGTAGCAAATGTCACCCATTACAAGGCCTGAGAGCCACTCATAGTAGAAGATTGCTGTCGAGATGTTAATAATGAATGGAAAATGTGATAGTTAGAAGCGAAGACTATGAGAATAAGATGGTGATTGACTCTTGACGAAGACATCACGATTGAAGTGTTAGGGGAAATAGCCACGCGTATATCTGCTTCTCATAATTGCAGTTCTTGAGGAAAACAAGAAACGTTGAAATTTCTCTTTACTTGTGGAACACGGAGGAAATGAAGATGATTCAACATCGTGGAAGCAACATTGCGTATTTTAGCTGTAAGGCTAGAACTAATGAATTTCTCTCACCTGAACACTTGCGTGGAGAGAGGCGACGTGTTGCATGGGCAACCGCCGATTTCTCATAAATCCTTGCCCAGGCATTGAGAGGACACTCCAGCGTCGCTTCACTGTGAAGGCAAAACACGGGAAGCCACAGTCTACTGATGGGAGGATTCTAAAGGTCCTTATCTATGGGGTACTGGCCATTGGCAAGAGGGCAACCCCATCTTCGCTTCTAGGACATATAGAAAAATGGTATGAGAACGATGGCATGGACGTCGATAGGTGGGAAGACATCACCAACGATTGCTCAAGACTGGAGACGCTATTTACACCGAGGTCTGCAGCGAGGAGAGAAGAAATTAATTGTTGCCGCCGGGGTGAAACGTGCTCGAAGGAAAGACATCATCACGGAGAAATCGACGGAGAGTGACTTCATGTGCATTCGTTGCAATCGAGACAGTCACCTCCATGTGAGCCTGTACAGTCTTAACTATTGTTACGCCAACATCAGCAGCTGAGGCATAACTTTTTGAGTACAGATGCATGGCCTCTCGAGACCAACGGATGCTACCCCCAATAAATAAGGTACCAAAACGAGCTCTCTCTAGGTATGGACAGCAGGATGATAACACGGGTCAATATGATTTTTGGCGCCATGAGACTAACCACCTTTTTTAGGCAATATCTGTCTGTCTGTCTGTCTGTCTGTCTCTCTCGCTCTCGCTCTCTCTCTCTCTCTCTCTCTCTCTCTCTCTCTCTCAAACATTCGCTTGTAAATCTTGGTGCTGATTTCGAAAATGACCTTAGTTTTTCATAGCTCTCATTTTTGCTGTATTGAAATTATTCATTTTTAGAAAAAAAAATCAATTTATTATCTTAGCTGATCGCAAAATTATAAAATAAAGGTCGTAGAAACCAATCAATTTTCAGGTACGCTGATCAATTTATGTCGGCCATCTGCAATCAAATATTTTTATAAGAACAAATTGTTTTTGAGTCAAACATTTTAAACTTGAAGTACCGAATTTTTCCAATTTGTCGCCAAAATTCAAATTAACTGATAAACTTTATCAGTAATACACTTTAGTAAACTTAAAAGTAATTAAGGTGACATCAAAATGAAACCCTAAAATCTTCGGTTTGATATTCATAAATATATCCCATCACTTTTAACCCTTCACTACAGAAGGAAACCAAGAACACTGAGATCATTTTGTTTTCACAATTGGAAAGAAACGCTAAATTGAATGCACCTATTCCATTGTACATGATACTGCTGGAGTATCAAAAGGGACTTAAATAACATTGAACATGACAGACAATCAAGAAAGAGAAAACTTTTACCATAGTTCATGAAGGTTTTTATTTTTGCTGTTAGTTTATTAAATGATTTGATGAAAATATTTGTTGGTCTTTGTATATTCAATCGTGTTATTTTTAAAAAATTAGGGTCTGATTGTTATTGCAAAAATGGTATTTCTCTATAAGCAGACCGATATTTGTTGGTTTAAATACGAATTGGGAGGTTTCTACGATTTTATTTTGAGAAATATTGCCATTGGTCAATAACATATATACAGAAAACAAATGAAGAAAACGCTTTCTTTCAAAAATGAGGCATTTCTTTACCGCAAAAATGGTAGCTAACCAAGAAAAAAGTAAGGTCATTTTCAGATTCAGCGACGCCAAATTAGCTTAAAAAAAAGATGTTTGGTGTCTCGATAACATTTCACTTTTCTTTTCTTTTTTTTTTTTTTTTTTTGAGCAGTGTAAGCAGTCTACCTCAGTAGATTAAATAAAGAGTTCAGTTCTGCTGACATCCGGGAACCCGCGCGAGCAAAACGACGTGATAGTAACAACAAAGATGAGGACACTAGCATCTGTGAAAACAATGTAAGTAACAATAACTCCTCATCTCAAAAATGCATCTGGGAAATGTTCCCCCCTCTCTCCTCCATCTCCTCTCTCTCTCTCTCTCTCTCTCTCTCTCTCTCTCTCTCTCTCTCTCTCTCTCTCTCTCTCTCTCTCTCTCTCTCTCATATACACGTGTAATAAGTGTCCTTTCTCTCCCGACAACTCCATCAGTAACACTCTTTCTCCCTTGAACTCTGTCTATCTGTCTGTCTGTCTGTCTGTCTCTCTGTCTGTCTCTATTTCTCTTTATCTCTCTCTCTCTCTCACACACACACACACACACACACACACACACACACATACAAACACAAACACACAC
Organism: Acanthosepion esculentum; assembly: GCA_964036315.1. Lineage (NCBI taxonomy): Eukaryota > Metazoa > Mollusca > Cephalopoda > Sepiida > Sepiidae > Acanthosepion > Acanthosepion esculentum. The sequence goes on from OZ038518.1 coordinate 11,811,814, forward strand.
ACACACATATCAAACCCAATAATGCATAAATAATTATACCATTTCTCTCTCTTTCGTTGAAACACCGGTTCTGTTACTATTTTTGAAGTTAAGCAACGTCGAGCTTGGCCAGTACCTGATGGGTGATCATGTGGGTTTATCATGTGCTTTGAGAATTGCGGTTGGTACAATGGATAACAACTCGGAATTGGAAATCGGAGAGCCGAGATCAAATTCGGGTAGGGGACTTATATTTACTTACGCGCAAATACCATTGGGGAAGCTATGAAACTACCACTTCTCCTTCTGCTATGGGTTAAATAGTAAGACAGTAAATATCAGTAAATCATTATTACCTAAAAAAAACATTCTTCCAATCTGAAATTATTTTGCGGCTTTAAATAACCTGCAAAAGGTTGATACCCCGTAAAAACAAATCAATTTTTCTCTTCCACATTCTCATTATTTCTGGAACAAGACTAATAAAACATTATAACAATCTATCTCTGACTCGCACGTTCACCCCCAAAAATAATAATAGTTTTTCTCTCTCTCGTGCCCAGACGCTATGATTTATAAACTCTTTCTTCCTCTCTTACTCATTCTCCCACACTTGCTCACCCATACCATTAATAAGGCTCTATCTCTCCCGCATGTTCTTCCTCTTTCTCCCATTTTCTCTCACTCTCTCTCTCTCCCTCATATGCTCACCCACCCCATTAATAATCCTCTCTCTCTCCTAAATGCTCGCACTCTTTCTCCTCCTTTCTCTCTCAATCTCTCTCATGCTCACCCTCCCCATTAATAATTCTCTCTCTCCCAAATGCTCTCCCTCTTTCTCCCACCCTCTCTCTCTCTTATATGCTCACCCTCCCCATTAATAATCCTCTCTTTCCCCCACACGCTGTCACTCTTTCTCCCCTTTCTCTCTCACTCTCCCTCTCATGCTCACCAGCAACATTAACAAGGCTCTCCCTCCCAAATGCTCTCAATGTTTCTCCCAACCTCTCTCTCTCTCTCATTTGCTCACCCTCTTCATTAATAATACTCTCTCTCCCCCACATGATGCCACTCTTTCTCCCCCCTCTCTCTCTATCTCCCTCTCACACATGCTCACCCGCCTCATAAATAATGCTATCTCTCTTTTTCTCTCTCTCTCTCACGCACCACTCATAAATCTTAGCGTCAGGCACGCGCAATCGATAATAACAACTCTTGCACGCGTGTACACGCACCTAATTGACAATACATTCTTTCTCTCTCTCTCTCTCTCTCTCTCTCTCTCACGCACGCACGCATGCACGCACGTATGCATGCACACGAACATGATTAATATTACACTCACGCGCGCACTAGGCTAATGGCACATTCTTTCAATGACGCCTACGCAATCAATATTAATCAGTCTCTCTCTCTCTCTCTCTCAAGCAGATGCAAAATTAATAAGAATTCTGATTAATAATGATTTTCCCGATCTCTCTCTCTCTCTCTCACGCATGCTCGCACATAATACTACGACGCAAACGACATTTTTTCTCAAACGCCGATGCAATCAATATAAATCTCTCTCTCTCACTCTCTCTCTCTCTCTCTCTCTCTTTCTGACGCATGCAGACGTACTCTAATAATAATAGTTTATAAATCCCCCTTGCACACATCTATAACTAATAATATATTTTTTCCATACTCTCTCTATATATATATATTTCTTTCTCTCTCTCTCTCTCTCTCTGTCACGCACGCCTATCCTCTATTCTTAAAAATAGTCTCTCCCTCCGTCGCACATATATCTATGAGTAAAAACAAATTTCTACCACATATTTCTCCCTCTCTTTGTCTCTCGGAAACACAGGCTCAAGTAATAATACCTTTCTCTCACACAACTAATAACACTTTCTTTCTATCTATCACGCCCATAGAGTGGCTTGGGGTTTAGGGGTTTAAAATGAACAGTTGATTTACTAAGACCATGAAGATTAATGAAGGCTTGTAATGACGAGGAAACACACGCGAAATTTTAACAAAACAACATAAGGAATTTATTTACGAATTTACACGTTTAAAGTTGTGTCAGTTAATCGTTTCCGGAAAATAAATCAGAATTCTTAAAGTCCATAGTTTCAACGAATTCTGATGAAGTGGGAATGTTCAGTATCTGTCTAAGATGAGGTATTATGTACACTATTTACATTATTCGGACTATTGTACTCATCTTTGTCGCCATATTTATCACAAAGATTTGGCCATTCAGTATCTGTCTATATTTCTGAGATGAGGTATTATGTACACTATTTACATTATTCGGACTATGTCCTCATCTTCGTCGCTATATTTATAACAACGTTTCGGTCGTTTTACGCTCCGGCCTTCTTTAGTATCTGTCTATATTTCTGAGATGAGGTATTATGTACACTATTTACATTATTCGGACTATTGTACTCATCTTTGTTGCTATATTTATTACAACGTTTCTGTCGTTTTACACTAAGGCCTTCTTTAGTATCTGTCTATATTTCTGAGATGAGGGATTATGTACACTATTTACATTATTCAGACTATTGTACACATCTTTGTGGCCATATTTATTACAACGTTTCGGTGGTTGTACGCTCCGGCTTTCTTCAGGTGGTTGGAATGTCGAACTGAACCCTTTATTTCGTTCACTGGGGTAGACTGTTCTAGTTGCACATGCCATGTTTAATGGATGTCAGTTATCAGTTATCTCCTGTTAATTCCCCTCTCCAAGTTCTCCAGGTATTGAACTCACACTATTTGGACCCTGCTACTGGATCTAACCAACGCCTTTATCCACTGTGCCATATGTCCTTGACGACACATGGCACAGTTGATAAAGGCGTTGGTTAGATCCAGTGACAGGACACAAAGATTGTGAGTTTAATACCCTGTTATGGCAGTGTCGAAAATCACCTTAACCTCCCCCCTCTCTCTCTCTCTCTCTCTCTCTCTCTCTTACACACCTAATAACCCCATTTTACGTCAGTCTTACACGATCACCTCCCTCTCTCTCTCTCTCTCTCTCTCTCGTCGTTATATTCATTTTTTCCCACCCCCCCTCCAACTTGCAGTTTCGCAAACACAGGTATAATTATAAGCACGTGCACCTATATGGAACTAATTAAATCTACCTTAACAAGTGTTTGCAGTTTTATCTGTTCTCGTCTAATATTTTCTTCCAGATTTTAAGCTCTGTTAATAACAGTTAAAGAATCTGGCAGTTAAGTCCATTGATAACTTGGATAGCTCGCGGAATTAACTGGCACGTTTCTTGAAATTCATTCCTTAAATTCCGAATTCGCCAAGACGAAGATCTACGATTATAGCCATCAAACATTTGGACATGGATTAATTTCTCGATGAGGAACCCATTCTGAAGTTTCAATGAATAACTAAACATTCCAAGAATCACGCAGACAAGTCTGCTATTCGTGCATAAATTGAATATTACTGTAACACTTGGTCTGCTATTTCTGCTATGCATTTAGAAATTCCTGATGGACTACAATGTAGATTCTGCAATGTTATTGGACCTGACCTGGCATCTCGGCTTCAGTCAAGTTCCCACCGCCGTAAAGTACCTGCCGTGTGACTTTTACATATATATTTTCATGATAATTATTCTGAGGAGCTTTCCTCTTTCTTTAATTTAATCATTGTAAATATTCATTAGGGTTTCATTTTTCAATGTTGTTATTTTTATTACCCCTACCCATCCACAGGCAAACTGTACAAACGGGAACTATTTAGGAATACATAGAGACCCCGTGGTATTATGGAGACTGTATTAAGATTGGTTAGTAAGAATGTGTTCTTTTGGTGTAAGGAATACTGTGATATGATTTGGTTAGTAATCATGGCCATCTAAGTTTAATATAAGACAGACTGAAGACCAGTTTTCCACTATCCCTCCTTTTCGCCTTATGCCACCCTTTTTTATTATTCATAATAAATATTGCATTCCTCATTGGAACCTGGACTTCACGTATTTAAGCGCGGTACTAAATTGGCCGCAAGGTCTCATGATTTTACAGTGGAAATGGCTAGATGTAACCGTAAGTTCTATGCTAACAGTTTCTTCTCTCTCACCGTATTACATCCACGGCCTTATAGATTGGCGACAAGGTCTCATCATTTTACAGTTGAAATGGCTAGATGTAACCGTAAGTTCTATGCTAACAGTTTCTTCTTTCGCACTTCTAGCAAGTGGAAATCTCTTCGGGATTCTTGCTTTCCACGCAATTTTCCTCTTGAAAAATTTAAATGTAATCTTAATCGTTATCTTTTGTATTCTTAATTTCTGTTCTTTTATTTTTTTTTCTCCTTAGTAATGTTTCTCTTTCCTCATATTCTTCGCGTCTTAGTGGCTTTCTTGCCTTGTTTCAGATGAAATGATTAAAAAATATACCTGGATGATATAATGGTTCAAGTAGTTACGTATATCCGACCGTCGGCTAGGCTCGGTTTCACGCCCATCTAATAGGCCAGTGTTTTCCTTCTCCTAATATTTCAGTGTCAGTTAATAATTACATTATTTTTGTGAGAAAAACGTTATCAAAAACATGACGTGGGAAAAATATATCAACATTTTCCTAAGGATCAAAAAACAAAACCAGGAATATAACTGTGGCCAGAAGATATCTTTTTAATTACAGCTTTAAGAAATGCTTTGCTGGTCACTGAGGTATGAAGGTGAATTTTTCTTTCGGAGTTTTCAAAGATGGAATTTGAGATAATACAACGAAAATGGTTTCCGCCAAAGGCTATATGACCAAGGCTGTACTGCTGTATTGAGATCCTACAAACAAAATCGGTTGCCACCCAAGTTGTACTGCTATTTTGAGATGCTACATTCGAAACCCGTTGCCACCTAAGGATATAGGACCCAGTCTGTATTACTCTTTTGAGATCATACAAAGGAAACTGTTTGTCAGCCAAGAATAGAGGACGCAAACTGTATCTCTTTAAGATTCTACAAAGGATAACGGTTGCTACCCAAAGATATAGAGGGCTCAGTCTGTATTGCTATTTTCAGATCATACAAACAAAATCGGTGGCCACCCAAGAATATGGGACCCAGACAGTACTGCTATTTTGAGATCCTACAAAGTATACCGGTTGCCACCGAAGGCTATAAAACACAATCTGTGTGATGAGAAAAGATGGATTCATACCTTTCCCAAGGGTATTAGCAAATAAATGTACCCGACTTCAATTCGAACCCGTATCACTAATTTCTCAGTCCGAGACGATATATATATATATATATATATATATATATATATATATATATATATATATATATAAAAATATAAGGTAAGGTAAGAACGCTGACCGGAACACTACCGCAGTTTCGACTGCAAGGGTCTCGTCGGGTGCTTTCTTCAGTGAATAAATCAGAGGCAACGCAAGACCTTAAATGCCTTCTTTCGACACCGGAATTGATAGAGGGAGTTGTAGTGGGAAAAAAATAAAAAATATAAAATTAAATTAAATTAAAATGAAAGGCAGAAAAAATACAAATTTATCCAGGTTCGTATAGCCCCAAAATTAACTGCCTGGCATATCTACATTTGGCCATGATCTCAGGCCCTTCCCACCTTCTAAGACTGAAGAAACGCAATTTACTTCCCAACATTTCGTATTAATTTCTAGCAGAAGCAACTAACTATAAAACATACCCTTTTGAAGAGGAAATCATTGTTTAATTGTCTACGGATTATCAAATCTTTGCAGGTTATTTAAAGACAGGAATTTTTTTTTTTTATTAAATTGTATGGTTTTCTTTCTTTTCCGATAATAAATGGAATTAGTGATACAAGTTTTACTAATTAACCCATAGATGGGGGATAAGAGTTAGATTCGTTCCCAAAATTATTTGGCCGTAAGTGAATATAACGAAACAGACTTGAATTGGAACTCGGCTCTCCGATTAACAATTCCTAGCCATATCCATTACACCAGCCGCATATCTGATTCGTGTAGACAGGGAACCAGGGAAAAAAAGCTCGTCAGAGCAGTTGCTATAAAAATATCTGTAGCAAAGTCAAAAGGAAGCCACGTTACGTCGGTGAGAAAATGCGAGATGCGGGATCAGGATCGATTACGTTATAGATCTTTCTTTGGATTTTGTCAAGAATCTTGAGACCAGTGATAATAAGTTTACTAATAAGACGTTTCCATTGATCTCCTGTATCAAGTTTTCCTTTAAAGTTTTTTTTTTTCATACATTCCCCAAAGTTATTTGGCCGTAAGTGAATATCACAAAACAGACATGAATTGGAACTCGGCTCTCCAATTAACAATTCCTAGCCATTATCCAGAACACCACCAACATATTCAAGCTTACTGTACTTAGTATTCCCAAGCAAACACCCATCCTGGTATTGCCAAACTTGACGTTGCTTAACATGTGATGCAGCCGTAAGCCTTTCATGAGGAACGCTACACAATCTAAAATCTTTTTTCTCTCTGTGCAAATAAATATGAATAAAATAGGCGAGTTTCAGGTTGACGAGAGGCGGAACACAATCTACCGCCAAACGGTTTGGATAATCTTTAGACGAATATGCACATTTTTCATGGGCTTCGAAATTATTTATTACTTTCTCTTTTGTATGTTCTGCAATTCCAACCCATCTAGCGTTTTTCCTTCCCTGGCATTCCGAAAGAAAAACTCAGCATTATACCTGAGTGACCAGCGAAGCATTTTTTTTTTAAAGCTGTAATTGAAAAGATATCTTCTGGCTCCAGTGATATTTCAGTTTTCGTTTCATATATCCTTAAGAAAATGTTGATATAATTTTTTTTCCACATCTGTTTTTAATAACGATTCTCTCACAAAACTAATGTAATTATTAACTGACACCGACATATTGCTCATTCCGACATCTGTTATTCTCCTGTGTACACACACACACACACATATATATATATATACATCTCTCTCTTTCTCTCTCTCTCTCTCTATCTATCTATCTGTATATATTATAAATTAACTGATTTAAAATGTTTTTTTCGCTACACAGTAATAAATCAGTTAATTTATAATATTAATGCTCTGTAAATTTACATTGAGCACTATTGTGTAAAAATAAAAATATCTATAAGGACACCGGGTTATATATCTTACTGTTGTTTCTTTACATATATATATATATATATATATATATATATATATATATATATATATATATATATATATATATATACCCAAGTTTAGGATTGGTATATACGGAGTGAAATCCAATAACCAACAATTACAATTCTTTAAAGAGTGCTCAATACAGAGTAGAGCGGATATAATTATTTATTTGAATATTACAACATAAATATGTTATAAAATCACGACAAAAGTAGCCATTTTGTTTCAACACTTCTTGTGTCTTGTCAAGTGATGATATAGAATATAGAATAAATGGTTTTAAAAGTTTCAAATTAATCAACGATCCTTAGCTAGGAGTAAACGCTGTTACATAAGCTAGAGTAGCCAATCAAGATACAAGTATAGGGTGATTCGAAAAATTTGACAACTAAGCAAGGTTATCATAGATATTAAAAGATTTATAAAATTTGAAATTAAAATTAAAAGTAAAAAATTAAAAATTACCTATTTAGAAATCTAAATCAAATCTCTATTAAGTTTTAGATTGTAGAATTACCAAGGAGAAAAAATATAAAAATAAAAATAAAAGATATATATGCTATTTAATTTGTATTTTCATTGAAATTATGTTGAAAGGGATGTTCAGAATCCCAGACAGAAATGTATACACTTTAGTTTCATTTCAACATGTTAGTCGCCTCTCAAGTGAAATCATTCGAACACACGCATGTTAAGCGCTCAGACGTATTTAGATATATACACACACATACAAAAAATCAAACCACACATAGGCAAATGCACTTTACTTACACATACACATCGATACACACAGGCACATACACCTACATTCAATATGATCTAGACGGTCAGATGTCGAAGCTATTCGTGGCTTAATATGTTATTAAACGAATTTTAACTTGAAATATAGCTAAACCGGTCAAATATACATAGATAAAATTTAAACAAATATATATATATATATATATATATATATATTGTTTATACGTTATTTTTATGGATACAACTTATTTGAATAAATGGTCTGTTCTTTAATGAAACACAAATAAGTTGTATCCATAAATACAACGTATAACCACAAAATATATTAAAATATTTGTCGGATTTAATCCATCACATATAATATATATATAATGAAATGAACAAATTCCGACAATTATTTTAAGATATTTTTATATTTATACATACTTTTTATAGATACAAATAATTAAGTAAATACTCTGTTTTTATAATAAAGAGTTTTAATATTGGCATAGAAAATATTCGTCCTTCGACAAGAAACGAACCTGTATCCTATACGCAACCGTCATATAGCCGGACGTGCCTTAACCGATTGAGCCACAGAGGACAGTCCGGTTAGCCGTGTCGATTTTACTGCTTTTAAACTTCAATCTTCCATGATTCTCTCACGTACATTCATATCTGCTCAAAGCGTATCCATATTGTAAACAAATGACGTCACACATTATGAAATGGACAAAGTCCGACAATAATTTTAAGACATTTTTATGTTTATAGATTCTTTTTTATAGATACAATTATTTAAGTAAATGCTCTGTTTTATAATAATCAGTATTAATAACATTTACCGGCCTGGATGACGGTTCCGTATAGGACACAGGTTCGATTCCTGTCGGAGGACGAATATTTTCTATGAAAGTTTCTCGGACATTCAGGCTGGCAAATGTTATTAATACTGTTTCATGAAATTTGCACTACAAATGTGTATTTATTAATATACACTTCATAGCTCTGCTTAACTACATTGAGCACCATAAATTAAAATAAGTTAAATATTTATTTGCGTATCTGCCTATACAGTTGCTAATATCTCGTTTTATTTTGCTTATAGTCACACTTATACATACATACATACATAACATGTTTATGCTATAATTTTCGAATATATATATATATATAATTGATTCGAATCAATGACGATTGCACTAGCATGAAACAGACTGTCGCCTCTAAGTGCTGACTTACATGTCCACTTTTATATTTACACACGCTCTATCTCTGATATTGAGCACTTTATCCCATAAATATAGCACACTTTAAGACTATATTTCTTTATATATATATATATATATATATATATATAATTCATCACAAGCAAGAGTCATGGAGGAGTGAAAGAGAATGAAAATCACTTTAGAAGGGAGCCGAAAGCCAATCCTAAACTGGAAACAAGAGATAAATCTCTACTGCTGTGCAAAATACAAGGGAGGAGTGTGAAGAGGGCGGTAGGCGAATCTATCTACTCCTATTAAATATTGAGCTGAGTTAAGCTACAAGTAATTTCCTCTTTGGGGGGAACCAGTTTAAGGATGAGCATATCATGCTAACTAAACGTTCTTTAAATATCTCTTGACATGTAAGGGAAAAATAAGTTACATATGACAATGCTCAACGCAAAAGGTAGTCGATTCACAAGAGTAAACCAGCAGGTCTTAGATCGTTCGCGGGACACAAAATGCACATTTATTCGTCCAGCATCTGCAACCTATCCATAAAAGTTTGGTTAGGTTGCGCCCTCTGCTAGTCAATAAGAACAATTTGGTTCTCATATATGGCAACACAAGACCCGCATGAATAACAGAGGGAAAACATTTGACTCGGTTGATATTTTCTGCTTCAACCACCATATTCATCTGACCTTTCACCAAGTGATTATAACTTTTTACGATGTCTGCAAAACGATTTGCTTGGAAAAAAAACTTTAAAGGAAACTTGACACAGGTGTTCAAAGGAAACGTTTTATTAGTAAACTTATTATCACTGGTCTGGTGATCCTGTTGTGCATCTCGAGATTCTTGACAAAATCCAAAGAAGGATCTGTAATGTAATCGATTCTGACCAAGCATCATATTTTCACCGACTACATGAATTTAAGAGTGCTACTGTTGGCATATCTGCTCTGGTTTCTCCTGTTGTACACCTCGAGATTCTTGACAAAATCCAAAGGAGGATCTGTAATTCAATCGATTCTGACCAAGCATCTAGACTTCAGTCATAATCTCACCGACTACATGAATTTAAGAGTGCTACTGTTGGCATACCTGGTCTGGTTTCTCGTGTTGTACACCTCGAGATTCTTGACAAAATCCAAAGGAGGGTCTGTAACGTAATTGTACGTAAGCTTGAATATGTTGGTGGTGTTCTGGATAATGGCTAGGAATTGTTAATCGGAGAGCCGAGTTCCAATTCATGTCTGTTTTGTGATATTCACTTACGGCCAAATAACTTTGGGGAATGTATGAAAAAAAAAAACTTTAAAGGAAAACTTGATACAGGAGATCAATGGAAACGTCTTATTAGTAAACTTATTATCACTGGTCTCAAGATTCTTGACAAAATCCAAAGAAAGATCTGTAACGTAATCGATCCTGATCCCGCATCTCGCATTTTCGCACCGACGTGACGTAGGTTCATTTTGACTTTTCTACAGATAATTTGATAGCAACTGCTCTGATGAGCTTCTTTTCCCTGGTTGCTCGTCTACACGGATCAGATGTGCGGGTGGTGTAATGGCTAATGGCTAGGAATTGTTAATCGGAGAGCCGAGTTCCAATTCAAGTCTGTTTCGTTATATTCACTTACGGCCAAATAACTTTGGGAACGTATGAATCTAACTCTTATCCTCCCATCTATGGGTTAATTAGTAAAACTTGTATCACTATTTCTATTTATTACCGGAAAAGAAAGAAAACCATACAATTTAATAAAAAAATATATTTCCTGTCTTTAAATAACCTGCAAAGGTTTGATAATCCGTAGACATTTAAACAATGATCTCCTCTTCAAAATTGTATGTTTTATAGTTAGTTGCTTCTGCTAGAAATTAATACTAAATGCTGGGAAGTAAATTGCGTTTCTTCATTCTTAGAAGGTGGGAAGGGCCTGAGATCATGGCCAAATGTAGATATGCCAGGCAGTTAATTTTGGGGCTATACGAACCTGGATAAATTTGTATTTTTTCTGCCTTTCATTTTAATTTAATTTAATTTTATATTTTTTATTTTTTCCCACTACAACTCCCTCTATCAATTCCGGTGTCGAAAGAAGGCATTTAAGGTCTTGCGTTGCCTCTGATTTATTCACTGAAGAAAGCACCCGACGAGACCGTTGCAGCCGAAACTGCCGTAGTGTTCCGGTCAGCGTTCTTAATATGTTAGGATATTAAATAACTTGTGCAATTTTAATTGTTCTACTTGAAATTCAGCACTCTTTAACGGATACGATTTTAACAAAGATTTCAGTTTTTGTTTATTTCGGCGTATATATATATATATATATATATATATATATATATATATATATATATATATATATATAAGGAGTCACGTTGGAGTAATGGATAGCGGCTTGGATTAAAGAATCGTAGAGCCGAGTCCGAATTCCAGTCGAATCCATTACATTCACAGGACAGACTGGGTTCTATTGCCTTGGATGACAAAGGAGAACTCTGAATTCAAAACCTGCGGAGGGTCGTTTGGGGATCTTGTGGCACTTAGTGCACCAGGTCGCTGTATTCGGCCCTTCAAAAAGTGTGGATGGTCCTGCACGAAACCTTCACCACTATAATCAAATCTCATGTGCTGTCAGTTTCATCGGAACTGATGTGCTTGACCCTCATACGTCGAATTCGATGGGAGAATCGAGTATATATATATATATATATATATATATATATATATATATATATATATATATATATATATATATATATATATATATATATACACTGAACACTAATATTATCAATATATATATATATATATATATATATATATATATATATATATATATATACTCAACTCTCCCGACTATATACACTGAACACTAATATTATCAATATATATATATATATATATATATATATATATATATTTCCAAGAGAATAGAATCCAGGTAGAGCTCAATATAAAAGACAGAGGAAAAATATAATATAAAGTCTCAGACATTGATATTCTGTGGTTATAATTCATTACACTGGAATCGTAATGACGATCAAAATCATCAGACATACAAATTATATATATATATATATATATATATATATATATATATATATATATATATGATGTGTGTGTGTGTAAATTATTTTTATATAGAGTGTATCAGTAAAGCAACAAAATACAAATATGTTGTGACTGATTTTTTTTCTACTTCTTGATAAATATTCATGAACGGGCTAAAATTTAAAAGCCTTGATAAACCAATAACATCCTTGCTTTTGTCTATGAATAAGAATATAAGAATAGTTGTCTTTTTATTCATTTATGTGTGTGTGACTTTTATATATATCGGCTAAGAATAGATTTCCTCTTGTCTTGTAAATGTATTCTTAAATGTATTCTTAGAAGATGTGGCTCGTCGTCTGAGGAACCTTATCAAGGCAAATATAGAATTTATTTTGCTGCACGTATTTATATACAAGTGCAAGGATGCCATTGGTTTATCAAGACTTTTAAAACCGTTAAATCTATTAGCTCATTCTTTTTAACATCTACAGCACATACGTCTATCCCAAATGATTACGATCAGATTACAATTTAAACAATATTCATTTATTAAAAAATATAAAATTCATGAATATTACTCGCTTACGGCTGCCTTACCAGACTTTGAATTATGGCACTTTGTGTATTCCATATGTTTTGACTGATTTTTCAAGTCCTTGATAAATATTCATGAACGGGCTAAAATTTAAAAGCCTTGATAAACCAATAACATCCTTGCTTTGGTCTATGAATAAGAATATAAGAATAGTTATCTTTTTATTCATTTATGTGTGTGTGATTTTTATATATATCGGCTAAGAATAGATTTCCTCTTGTCTTTTTATTTATATGTATGTGTGTGTGTTTGTGTGTATGTACGTATATGCGTATAAATATATATATATATATATATATATATTTGCATGTGTGTTTTGATGTGTGTGTGTGTGTGTGTGTGTGTGTGTTAGTGTTTTTATATATTCATATATGTTAAAGTAATATATCATTCCTTTGAGAAGAGCTCGTAGTTATTTTTTTTGCTTCTTTTTATTCATATCCTATTCCCGTTTTTTTTTTCCCAAGATAAATGCCAAGGATTATAACTAAATATATTTTTTCATACTGGTAAAAAAAAAAAAAAAAAAAAAAAAAAAAATCAGAGTAAACCACTTTTGTCAAAATTCCATATTTTTGCACAGAAAAAAAATAAAGAACTGACAGATAAATGCTTGGAATGTTTCTGAAACTCTGTAAGCATTTTGGTTAGAAAATACCGCCAGAGTTACATTTGCGATACGGCGAATCACACATCCACAATGTTTCTTCAGGAGTTCAGTTTGTACATAAGGTGGGGGTGGGGTTCGCTCACTTCTATTCTTGGCGCATATAATTAACCTCAGATAAAACGCACACCCCACAAACTGTCTATATTTCTGGGATGAGGTATTATGTACATTATTTACATTATTCGGACTATTGTCCCCATCTTTGTCGCCATATTTAAAATCTCCTGAGTCGACCAAGCATAGAAATGAATACAATATGGGAACCAGTAATAAGGAATGCCAGAGAAAAGCGATAATAACAACATAATTGCAATATGAGCTCTGGTAAAAACATGTAATGATAACAGCACAAATTTCAATATGGTAAAAAAAAAATGGAAGCTGAAGACATTAGGTTGATAATACCTAGAAATTCGTACACAGATGTCCTCAAGGACATGGCACAGTTGATAAAGGCGTTAGTTACGTCCAGTGACAGAACCCAAAGAGTGTGAGTTCAATACCCGGTTAAGGCAGTGCAGAACTTTCAGAGGGAAAATTAACAGGAGATAACTGATAACTGAGACGTCCATTAAACATGGCACGTGGAGCTAGAACAGTTAGCGAAATAAAGGGTTCAGTTCGACATTCCAAAGACCTGAAGAGGGTCGGGGCGTACAACCGCCGAAACGTTGTAATAAATATGGCGACAAAGATGAGGACAATAGTTCCAATAATGTACTCCAATAGCTTCATGTCTCGCACATCTCGCCTGTGGAACTCCCTTCCTTATTCCTGTTTCCCTGACAAATATAATCTCCAACTATTTAAGTGTAACGTCAATCGACATCTCCAGTTGCCTTGATCTATCCACTTCCCTTCTCCACATCCTTTCACCTTTCATTCCTATCTGCTCTCGCTCCAAATCTTTTGTAACCCCCTTGCCTTGATCGATCCACTATCTTTCTCCACATCCTCTCCTTTACCACTCCTATCTGCTCTTCCTCCAAACCTTCTGTAACCCCTTGCGAGCTAGTGGCTTCCAGCCTTGCTTGGGGTGATAAGCTTAAAAAAAATGTAAATAACCCCACAAACTGTTCTCTAACATGCATATTTTTGATTATCCGATGTTTGCTCTCAGAAAAGAAAAATTAACTTTATTCGACTATCAGAAGTTTTTTAGTTGGATTATTTTCATCAAAAATTATTTGATGAGTCATTCTTTCACCGATTTTTTAATTTTTAATTTTATTATCTTGGCGACAAGTCTGTTACGGGCGATGGCTGTCAAAGTAACTAAGAAAGAAATATCGCTACGGAAAATGGAACCGAAAAACCGATTTCAAATCAAGCGTCAGTGTGTTACATTCACTTTCATTCACAAATACGTCTGGTAAAGACATGAATCACCCCCAACTCTTCTGCCAGTTCTAGGTTAAATGCCAAGGGATATTGTGCTCTATGTCTGAGAGAAGGAAAATTCTTAATCCCGAATCTTGGAGAAGGCAAGAGGAAACCACTCCTCAATCTCCCAACCACCAAATTCCCCATCTATGCTAACAGTTTTTCTGTCGCAATTCCCGCTTGTGGAACTCTCGTCCACGTAAAATTATATAAATATCAACGACGGGATATGTTACGTATAGCTATCAGTATCCGAGTGCAGTTTTCGTCAAGATTAAACTCTGGAGTTTAAAATTTCCGAAATATTAACGATATGTCCATAGAGATGTGATTTACTTGGATGTTACGTTCAAGAGATATATTAAATATAGCTCTCGTTATCCGAATTCCGGTTCCATCATGCTCAAACGCTAGGGGTTTAATATTGCAGAAATATTAACGAAGGGTCCATGGAGCTGTAATTTAGTTGGATGTTGCGTCTAAAGAGATTTTAAATATAGCTCTCAGTATGCGAGTGTAACTTTCATCAAGCTGCAACCCCAGTGTTTAAGACTGTAAATATAATAACGAAGGGTCCATAGAGTTGTGATTTAGTTGGATGTTACGTCCAAGAGGTTTTAAATATAGCTCTCAGTATCCGAATCCATGTTCCATCAAGCTTAAACGCTAGGGTTTTAGATTGCAGAAATGTTAACGAAGAGTCAATAGAGCTGTTATTTAGTTGAATGTTACGCCCAAGAGATGTTAAGCATGGCTTTCAGAAACCGAGTGTAGGTTACATCAAGGTTACACTCTAGGGTTTAAGATTGTAGATATATTAAAGAAGGGTCCATATAGCTGTGATTTATTTGGATGTTACGTCCAAGAGTTGTTAAGAATAGCTCTCAGTATCCGAGTGTAAGTTCCACAAAGCTTAAACTGTAGGGTTTAACATCGTAGAAATATTAACGAAGGCTCCAAAGAGCTGTGATTAAGTTGGTGCAGCGTCCAAGGAATGTTAAGTATAGCTCTCAGTATCCGAGTGAAGGTTCCATCATGCTTAAATCCTAGTATTTAAGATTGTAGAAATATTAACGAAGAGGCTATAGATCTGCGATTTAGTTTGATGTTATGTCCAAGAGATGTTAAGTGTAGCTCTTAGTATCTGAATCTAGGTTAGATCAAGCTTAAACGCTAGTGTTTTAGATTGTAGAAATATTAATGAAGAGTCCATATAGCTGTGATTTTGTTGAATGTTGCGTCCAAGAGATGTTAAGCATGGCTTTCAGTATCCGAGCGGAGGTTCAAACAAGCTTAAACTCTTGGGTTTAAGATTGTAGAAATATTAACGAAGGGTCCACAGAGCTGTGATTTATTTGGATTTTACGTCCAAGAGATGTAATGTATACCTCTCACTATCCGAGTGTATGTTCCATCTTGCTTAAATCCTAGTGTTTAAGATTGTAGACATATTGACGAAGGGTCCATATAGCTGTGATTTAGTTGAATGTTGCGTCCAAGAGAGGTTACGTATAGCCCTCAGTATGCGAGTGTAGCTTTCATCAAGCTGACACCCTAGTGTTTAAGACTGTAAAAATAATAACGAAGGGTCCATAGAGTTGTGATTTAGTTGGATGTTGATAGAAATATTAAACAAGGATGCATCCTGCTGTGATTTAGCTGGATGTTGTGTCCAAGAGATATTAAGTATACATCTCAGTATCCGAGTGTAGGTTCCATCAAGCTTAAATCCAAGGTTTTAAGATTGTAGAAATATTAAGGAAGGTTTCATAGATCTATGATTTAGCTGGGTGTTTCGTCCTAGAGATGTCAAGTATAGCTCTCAGTATCCGAGTGTAGGTTCCATCAAGCTTAAAATCTAGGGTTTAAGATTGTCGAAATATTTACGAAGGGTCATTAGATCTGCGATTTAGTTGCATGTTAGGTCCAAGAGATGTCAACTATAGCTCTCAGTATCCGAGTGTAGGTTCCATCAATCTTAAATCCAAGGTTTTAAGATTGTAGAAATATTAAGGAAGGGTTCATAGAGCTATGATTTAGCTGGGTGTTTCGTCCAAGAGATGTCAAGTATAGCTCCCAGTATCCGAGTGTAGGTTCCATCAAGCTTAAAATCTAGGGTTTAAGATTGTCGAAATATTTACGAAGGGTCATTAGAGCTGCGATTTAGTTGCATGTTACGTCCAAGAGATGTCAACTATATCTCTCAGTATCCGAGTGTAGGTTCTATCGAGCTTAAATCCAAGTGTTTAAGATTGTAGAAATATTAACGATGGGTCCATACAGCTGTGATTTAGTTGGATGTTGCCTCCAAGAGATTTTAGGTATAGCTCTCAGTATCCGGGTGTAGGTTCCATCAAGCTGCAACCCTAGTGTTTAAGACGGTTAACATATCAACGAAGGGTCCATAGAGGTGTGATTTAGTTGCATGTTACGTCCAAGAGATGTCAACTATATCTCTCAGTATCCGAGTGTAGGTTCCATCGAGCTTAAATCCAAGTGTTTAAGATTGTAGAAATATTAACGATGGGTCCATACAGCTGTGATTTAGTTGGATGTTGCCTCCAAGAGATTTTAGGTATAGCTCTCAGTATCCGGGTGTAGGTTCCATCAAGCTGCAACCCTAGTGTTTAAGACGGTTAACATATCAACGAAGGGTCCATAGAGGTGTGATTTAGTTGCATGTTTCGTCCAAGAGATGTTAAATATAACTCTCCGTATCCGAGTGTACTTTCCACGAAGCTTGATCTCTAGGCTTTAAGATTGTAGAAATATTAACGAAGGGTTCATAGAGCTGTGATTTAGTTGGATTTTGCCTCCAAGAGATGTTAAGTACAGCTCTCATTATCCGAGTTTAGGTTCCATCTAGCTTAAACGCTAGGGTTTAAGATTGTAGATATAATAACGATGGTCCCATAGACCTATGATTTAGTTGAATGTTGCGTGCAAGATATGTTACGTATAGCACTCAGTATTCGAGTGTAGGTTCCACAAAGCTTATACTGTAGCGGTTAACATTGTAGAAATATTAACGAAGGTTCCATAGACCAATGATTTAGGTGGATGTTTCGCCCACGAGATGTTAAATATAGCTCTCTGTAAGCGAGTGTAAGTTCCATCAAGCTTAAACACGTGGGTTTAAGATTGTAAAAAATATTAACGAAGATTCCATAGAGCTGTGATTTAGTTTGATGTTATGTCCAAGAGATGTTAAGCATGGCTCTCAGTATCCGAGTGCAGGTTCCATCAAGCTTAAATACTAGTATTTAAGATTGTAGAAATATTAACGAATCGTCCATAGAGCTGTGATTTAGTTAGATGGTACCTCCAAGAGATTTGAGGTATAGCTGTCAGTATCCGAGTGTAGGTTCCATCAAGCTGCAACCCTAGTGTTTAAGACTGTAAAAATATTAACGAAGGGTCCATAGAGGTGTGATTTTTTTATACGTTACGTCAAAGTGATGATAAGTAGCTCTCAGTATCCGAGTGCAAGATTAATCTCTGGGGTTTACGATTGCAGAAATATTAACGAAGGGTCCATAGAGCTGTAATTTAGTTGGATATTGCGTCCAAGAGATGTTACGTATAGCTCTCAGTATCCGAGTTTAGGTTCCATCAAGCTTAAACCCTATTGTTTAATATTGTATAAATATTAACGAAAGGTCCATTGACCTGTCATTTAGTTGAATGAGATTTTAAATTTAGTTCTCAGCATCCGAGTGTAAATTCCATCAAGTTAAAACTCATGGCCTTTAGTTCATATCTATTGCCCCAC
This sequence comes from Acanthosepion esculentum, assembly GCA_964036315.1. Taxonomy (NCBI): domain Eukaryota; kingdom Metazoa; phylum Mollusca; class Cephalopoda; order Sepiida; family Sepiidae; genus Acanthosepion; species Acanthosepion esculentum. The sequence continues at coordinate 11,830,378 of OZ038518.1, forward strand.
ACCAGACATTAATACCGCCTCTACAGTGCCTTGATAGAATATCCGTTTGAGGTCGTCTGGTAGATCAGTATCCAGATTACATCCATTTAATGCAAGGCGTCCTAGGCTTTTTCTATGTGTATTTTCACATCGTTTTCAGAATTAATTTTACGTAACAAATATTTATTTTAAATCTTTTGTTTTTTTAAATGAGTATAAGTGAGTATTAAACAATGATTAGTTTATGAAAATTCTTTAATTCGGAAGCAGTTTTAAGTTCCATGTCCCTTCAGGAAATGTCTCTTGACAGATTCATCTTTCTTTTAAATTATCTGTGAATTACAATATTTTTAAATCATTTCACCCAAGAAAGGCGGTCAAGCCACTAACACGCAAGAGATTAGCGAGACTACGAGAAAAACTACTCTTAAGGAGGGAGGACAATAAAAGAACAAGAAGTAACAAGACAGAAGATAACGATTGAGAATCCATTTAAATATTTGACGATCAATATTGACTGGGAAACAAGAAGCTGAAAGAGAGTTGCAGGAGAATTGCCATAGAAGAAACAGTTAGCATAGAACCTACGGCTGTAAAACAATGATACCTTGCCGACAATCGAGTATTGTGGCATAAGGCCAAAAGGAGTATGTAGGAATACAGATCCCCATTCTGTCTTAACTTAGCAAGTCCCAATTATTGACCTAAACATACCACAATCTTCCTTACACGAAAACAACACAGTCTTACTTATTATTCTTACTACAGTCATCATAATACCTCCGAGTCTCTATGTAGTCCTAACTAGATCACATATATACAGTAACATAGGAGACAGTTTATCAGAACAATTACCATGAAATGATTTAAAGAAAAACGCAGTAAAGCCACATTACGACGTGAGAACGGGGCTGAAGCCGAGATGCTACTTCAGAACCAGTAATACTGCAGATTCTTTTTATTTGATCAAGAATCTCTAAATATTCAAAGCATGGACGAACGTTAGGATTTTAGATCTATAAGACAAATTCTGTCGAGAAAAATTATAAGAACAAGATTTAAGAAGTCAGTAGATCACAGTCATCTCATTTGTGTTTTTATAGACCAAAGTTGGCTTGGAAGCAAGAAGCCGGAAGAGAGGTTCACTAGTGAGAAGTGCAACAGAAGAAACTGTTAGCATAGAACTTACGGTGAAAATCGTTGAGATGGGGGTGTTAGAGATAGAGGAGTAGTTTCTTGTTGCCTTATCCATGGTTCGGAATTCTTCTTCTCTCAGACGTTGGGCACATTTTACCCTGGCGTTTTGGTTATTGCTGGCGAGCAAAACAAGAACTCACGGGAGATCTACTGATCTGGACACCTAGATATGGAGCAAGACTAGTTGGTCGCCAAGCAACCAACCACATTGACCAGTTATGCTATGACACAGACTGCCACCCTAGTGACCTGCCGACTTTGACGCGTAACAGACTCATAAATGTCCGATCTAACTCGACCGAATAATAAAGTAATAAAATCAATGATTTTTTTTCATTTGTATACCGATGGTTTATATATTAGAATTTGGTCAGATTTTTACTAAGTAGATCAGGTCAACAACTTCTACGATATAAAGAACTTTTACCAATATGGTCATGGTGATTTAAGGACTATGTAGTCCCTAATATATAGCAAGATCGCTAGATTTGACTACTTCACATTTGAATGTAAAGAAAGGGGGTTGTGCAGCAGTCGCCTATAATACACCTTGTCGAAAGCCTTAGTGACCTCAAAGGCAATTGCTCTAGTGTGGATTTATTATTAAGCGCTTAACTAATTCTGAATACAATGACAGTTAAGACATCAGCAGTGGACCTAGAGGAGCGAAATCTATACTGTTTGTTGTTCAGGTGGCTGTTACTGTTGAGGTGAATGGAAAACTTCTTGGTGATGAAAACCTCAGAAAACCTCAATATTTTCATTTTATTTTCCTTTGATTTCAAGTGTTTACTTATTTCTTTCTGAGACCCGACCAGAGATCTAAGGTCCACAGTGGTTATTAAATGAAATCACCACTGGTTAAAATTCACAGGCCCAAATTAACCCCTAGTAGGAAGGAAAATAGTTCATCACCTGCAGGGAACAAGCTTTTGAACTTTTACAGTGAGGGTTGGGCAGTTACTCGGACTGTTACCCTCATCCTCATAGCCATATTAACAAGGTTTCGGCCGCTTTACGCTCCTTGAAATGACCTTCTTCAGGTGGTTGGAATTTCGAACCGAGCCCTTTATCTAGTCTACTGGGGTAGATTGTTCTAGTTCTATGTTCCATGCCTCACGCTCAGTTATTTCCCTTTAAATCAACTCTCCAAGTTCTGGTTCTGCTGTGGCCTGGTATCGAATTCACAACTATTTGCCTCTTGTCACTGGATCTAACCAACGTCTTTATCCATTGGGCCATGTGTCCTTGATTTTATGTGACTTACAAATCTAATGTCTCAACAACTATTTATTTTTTACCAATATATAAACCATCGGTATACAAATGAAAAAAAATCATTGATTCCATTTTTTTTTCTCTTATTACGATTTCATTTTTTACCAGAGCTCATATTGCAATTTTTGTTGTTTTACATTGCTTTTCTCTAGCATTCCGTATTAGTGGTTCCCATATTCTATTCATTCCTATGTTTGGTTGGCTCAGGAAATTTTTTGTGAAAACGTTGTGAAGATGGCAATGAAGATAAGGATAACAGTCTGAGTAATACAACTAATGTAAGTAATCATAATACCTCACCTCAGAGATCCAATCACCTGAAGAAGGCCTGAGCGTACACGGGCCGAAACGTTGTGAATATGGCAATGAAGATGATAATAACACTGCGAGCAATGTAAATAGTGCAAGTAATCGTAATACCTCATCTCAGAGATCCAATCACCTGAAGAAGGCTGGGGCGTACAACGGCCGAAACGTTTTTGAATATGACAGTGAAGATGAGGCTCACAGTCCGAGTAATGTAAATAATGCAAGTAATCATAATACCTCATCTTCGAGATATAGAGGCCGAAACGTTGTGAATATGGCAATGAAGATGAGGATAACAGTCCGAGTAATGTAAATAATGCATGCAATCGTAATACCTCATCTCCGAGATATAGAGGCCGAAACGTTGTGAATATGGCAATGAAGATGAGGCTCACAGTCCGAGTAATGTAAATAATGCATGCAATCGTAATACCTCATCTCCGAGATATAGAGGCCGAAACGTTGTGAATATGGCAATGAAGATGAGGATAACAGTCCGAGTAATGTAAATAATGCATGCAATCGTAATACCTCATCTCCGAGATATAGAGGCCGAAACGTTGTGAATATGGCAATGAAGATGAGGCTCACAGTCCGAGTAATGTAAATAATGCATGCAATCGTAATACCTCATCTCCGAGATATAGAGGCCGAAACGTTGTGAATATGGCAATGAAGATGAGGCTCACAGTCCGAGTAATGTAAATAATGCATGCAATCGTAATACCTCATCTCCGAGATATAGAGGCCGAAACGTTGTGAATATGGCAATGAAGATGAGGATAACAGTCCGAGTAATGTAAATAATGCATGCAATCATAATACCTCATCTCCGAGATATAGAGGCCGAAACGTTGTGATCATAGCAATGAAAATGAAGATAAGTCTGAATAATGTAAATAATTCAAGTATTCATAATACCTCATTTCAGAGATCAAATCACCTGAAGAAGGCCGGAGCGTACAACGGCCGAAACTTTTTTTTTTTAAAGGCAATTCACCGGAAACGTAATCATAACACCTCATCCCAGAGATATAGACACATTCTTTTTTTCTTTCTTCTTTTACAGACATTAAAGTAAAGGAGAAGATGTAAAATCTGCTACATTTTCATAGAGAAGCGGTAACAGATTTCGAAAAAAATCTCAAAGCTAGTAGAACGGGGGAGCAAACGCAGGTAGGGCAGAACTGCTTGGCGGGTAGGCGGTATTATTTATTTTGTATTGCAAATTGAAGAAAGTTTTAAACACTGAGACACCTTTGTTATTATTATTATTATTATTATCTTTAGGAGTAGTAGTAATATTTATCTTTTTTATTGGCTTCTTGTCGATTTCTCAGAGGACCCGCCCCCGCCAGAAAGAGCAGTTTCTGTCTCGAACTTGTCTTCTTAGCGTCTGTCTTTCGATTGACTCCATCTATACCGACAACATACAGAGACTCCGCCTCCAACATCATCAGAAAAAAATATCTTTTTCAAAAGAACGAAAATTGATTTAGTGTTGCAGTCAGTGGGGAAAAAAAAGATGGGATGGGGGGAATGTCGGGTAAGAGTGGCGTCAGGAGGAACGGAGGTCGCAAAAAGAGGACAGAAAGAAAGGTTCTTTTTTAATATATCGACGGCATAATTCAGAATTGAATCACTCTCACACCAGATAGATAGATAGATAGATAGATAGATAGATAGATAGATAGATAGATATATAGATAGATAGATAGATAGATATGGACAGACTGAGTGAGCTAGCTAGATTGAAATCGAAAGATACATAGGCTCCAACTGACTTAGATAATGAGTGGTAGAAACTGACTAATATATATGGAGATAGATAGATAGATAGATAGATAATGACTCGTAGAAACAGACTGATGTATATATATATATATATATATATATATATATATATATATATATATATGTATGTATATATATATATATATATATATATAGGGAGAGAGAGAGAGAGGGATAAGTACAAACATAGATATGGACTGAGATAGATATGGACATAGATAGATAGATAGATAGATAGATAGATAGATAGATAGATAGATATAAACAGACTGAGATAGATAGATAGATAGATAGATAGATAGATAGATAGATAGATAGATAGATAATGAACAGGCTGAGATAGATAGATAGATAGATAGATAGATAGATAGATAGATAGATAGATAGATATGAACAGACTGAGATAGATAGATAGATAGATAGATAGATAGATAGATAGATAGATAGATAGATAGATAGATATGAACAGACTGAGATAGATAGATAGATAGATAGATAGATAGATAGATAGATAGATAGATCGATATATATGAACAGACTGAGATAGATAGATAGATAGAGAGATAGATAGATAGATAGATAGATAGATAGATAGATATGAACAGACTGAGATTATAGAAATGTTCTTTCTTTTCATTTTGCTGAGAGATATTTGGTTCGAAACAAATTTATAAATCGTCTTACAAATAATGGATGATATATATGAGATAATCCAATTTATCGTCTAATGCCCTGACGAACGCTTACCAATATTACGAATCTCGTGGCCGTGAAAATCTTGCTGAATATTTCATATTTTTACTAAGACACGTTAAATATACACACACACACACACACACACACACACACACACACACACACACACACATATATATATATATATAATATATATATATATAAGTTTGGTTATTGAATGACATCTTGGAAAAAATCCGATGTAACACATTTCGTCAACAAGAGAGTCATCCTCGGACTAAATTGTTGTTATATATTTATAGGAAGAGGTTATATATACATATATATATATATATATATATATATATATATATATATATATATATATATATATATATATATATATATATAGGAAAATATCTCCGTTCTTATAAAATTAAGTTATATTAGGCCGATGAAAGAAATTCGAAAGAGAAAGACTAATAATAATAATAATAATAATAATAATAATAATAATAATAATAATAATAAAGCTATCAAAATAAAATGACCTTGAAAACGAAATATCAAAAATGTGGCACATGAGAACATCAACAACCCCATTTGTAGCTGAAGCCCTCGGATTGATTGGAAAAGATTCCAATAGATTCATTGATGGGATTCCTGGAAGTTTATGCCTTAAAGAAATACAAAAGATTGTTCTCACGACTAACAGCCCACACCTTACGAATGGCTTTATCCATGTAAAATATGTGTGTTTTTCTTAATGTGGAAACTGTCTTGATGACATTTCTGAAGTTAGGTCTCTGGTTGGGACCCGGAATTAAATGAGAACACTTCAGCAATCAAAGGAAATATTATAATAATAATAATAATAATAATAATAATAATAATAATAATAATTTGTGTCACCACAAAATGCAGAATCTGTGATGTATATGCAGAAATAATTGGCCAAATTGTATTAGGTTGCACGGTTTAATCATCCATTGAATATAGCACTCAGCATGATAGATTAGGCCAGTATCTGTAGTGGAAATTATGCAACTTTTACGGGTTGGGGTGGGGGGCTGCATGTCACTGGTATGAACATCCAGCAGACTTGGATCCAGAGATAGCACCTTTAACGATTTTATTGGGCTTTACAAGACACACAGACAGAACAATCAAGGGTTAATCGTGCAGACAACGTGATCAAAAACCACAAGAACAGAACTTGTTTTCTTATTGACACGAGTACAGACTGTAATGTCTGAAGACCTACAAATCATCATAAAAAAAACGATGATCTTGAAGTGGAAATCTAAAAAAATGAGTCCCATGACCATATCAGTAATTCGACTTGTACTTGGAGCTCTCAGATTGACTGGAAGAGGTTATGATAGACATATTGAATGGATTGCTGAGAGCACATGCATTACGAAATACAAAAAAAATGCTTCTCATAAGTACAGCAAACACATTACAAAGAGCTTTACCTATGCAAAAAGTGTGTGAGCTTAGGTTGTAGTGGACCGTGGGAGTGAAGATGTGAAGAGATATCAGAAGGTTAAAATTTCCTGCTAGCCGGTCCAGCTACATGAGAATGTTGGACTTTAATTAAGTACAAAGAATGCAAACAAGACTTATATATATATATATATATATATATATATATATATATATATATATATATATATATAAACAAATATATATTAATAACGAGTTACACAAAGACATGAAAAGTTACATAGAGTTTGTGTGGAGAGATTATGTGTGTGTGTTGTGGTGAGTGTTCGTACGTACGTGTATTGTTCTTAGCGTGTTCCCAGAATTTGGGAAACGCTGTAACTGTGAGAGGTCACATATTGGTGTTAGTTGAAAAGAGAGATTTTACCCCACCTCGACGCGAGGTGGCGGCCCATGGCCTAAGTGGAAAAGAGAGATCGAAGCGAATGGTCAGCCAGTATTTATAGCCAGGGGAGAAAGACGCCTGTTGAAGGATTAAGGAACTGAGGAGGAGCTAACCCCGACAAGGTTAATAAAATGTTATGTGGGAAATGCCATGAGACCATTACTGACCTTAGTTCTCCGGTTGGGACCTGGATGAAAATGAGTACACAATAGAAATCAAAATAATACTTCTACTACTACTACTACTACTACTACTACTACTACTACTACTAATATTAATAATAATAATAAATGTGGCACATCGGAACATCAGCTATCCCTGTTGTAGTTGGAGCCCTCAGATTGGTTGGAAAAGATTCCAGTAGACTAAATGAAGGGATCCCTGGAAGCCTATGCCATAAAGAAATACACAAAAATGTTCTCACGATCACAGTTCACACGTTACGAAGGGCTTTATCTATGCAAAATATGTTTGTGTGCTTTTTTTTTAATTGGTCAGTGGAAAATGTCATGATGCAATTTCTAACCTTCTGTCTCTGGGCGGGACCCGGAAAGAAATGAGTACACATCAGTAATCAAAGGAAATAAAATAATAATAATAATAATAATAATAATAATAATAATAATAATAATAATAAAGCTATCAAAATAAAAGGACCTTGAGATCGAATTATCAAAATTGTGGCACATGAAAATTTCAACAATCACTTTTGTACATGGAGCCCTCGGATTGATTGGAAAAGATTCTAATAGATTCATTGAAGGGATTCCTGGAAGTTTATGCCTTAAAGAAATAGAAAACATTGTTCTCACGAGTATAGCCCTCGCCTTACAAAGGGCTTTATCCATGTAAAATATGTGTGTTTTTCTTAATGTGGAAACTGTCTTGATGACATTTCTGAAGTTAGGTCTCTGGTTGGGACCCGGAATTAAATGAGAACACTCCAGCAATCAAAGGAATAATAATAATAATAATAATAATAATAATAATAATAATAATAATAATAATAATAATAATAATTTGTGTCACCACAAAATGCAGAATCTGTGATGGATATGCAAAAACAATTAACCAAATTGTATTAGGTTGTACGGTCTAATCATCCATTGAATATAATAGCACTCGGCATGATAGATTAGGCCAGTGTCTGTAGTGGAAATTATGCAACTTTTACGGGAATATCAACTACCCCTGTTGTAGATGGAGCCATCGGATCGGTTGGAAAAATGAAGGGATTC
>OZ038518.1:11841241-11848741 GCA_964036315.1 Acanthosepion esculentum
GTTGGAGGGAGAAGAAGAGGATTCACACCTTTCCCAAGGGTATTAGCATGTAAGTGAATGTAATGGATCCGACTGGAATTCCAACTCGGCTGTCCGATTCCTCAATCCAAGCCGTTATCCATTATATATATATATATATATATATATATATATATATATATATATATATATATATATATATATATATATATATCTTTTTATTATATTTTATTACTATGTTTTCCTTTGTTCCGCCACACATTTTTGTAACCCTAACCGCAGCCCATGTGTCTGAAATGGACTAGTTATTCTAACTAGAGCCCATCGTTCTGAAATAGACAACTTAGACGAACAATTTTCGGCTAAACAGACCACACGCGAGACGTCTTCTCCACCCCGCAACCTATAACTCTCTCCATCCATGTTTACGATATCCATCCCCCACTCCCACCACTAATAATAATAGACTAACGCTTTTACACCGATCAAAAATTTAAATTTGAGTTTATTTTCATAAAAACTTTCGCACGTCGAGGAATCAGACAGATATTGGACTTTTGCTAGTAATATGATCTCCACCAGAAAATACACCGTCTACAAAAACATCTGACGATAAGTAATTTCCATTTCTCTGTTTATTCCTCAGTTCGTTGATGAAGGACACAGGCGTGTCCGAAAATTCCGAACTTAAAACCTTTCTTTCCGTGCTTCATTTCTGTCATACGGTTAATAATTACTATTTAATAAAAATTTATCGTTCTGGTTATATTGGTAGGTGTTTAGTTTGTCATCGTTTTATTAACTAATCTATCTATTTTACATAGTAAGAAACATAGGTGGACCCTTTAAAACATATACATACATACACACACACACACACACATATACATATATATATATATATATATATATATATATATATATATATATATATATATATATATATATATATATATATCAGAGAAATAACATTTATATATATTTGTATATGCTTTTACTAATAGACACATTGTTTTAACATTTTAAAAATAATTCGCATATCTGCGCATCCTCAAAAACATAAACTTTCATTTAAGTTTATATTTTAAAATCTATATTCATTCTTCTCTCTCGATCCCTCTTTATGTCTCTCTCTCCCTAAATACATATATATATATATATATATATATATATATATATGTGTGTGTGTGTGTGTGTGTGTGTGTGTGTGTGTGTGTGTGTGTGTGTGTGTGTGTGTGTGTGCAAAATATATGAAATAGATACGTATACGTATTGGTATTTGAAAAATTATTTCGGTATGACGACTGTTGTTCAGTCGACTGTAATGTAACAGTTGACTAGACATGAAATTCTGGATGTATTTATTGATTACATAAAATCACACGGAAACATTCGCGCAAAGGATCACACCCGCCGACACGAACAAACATTCACACACACACGCACAGACAGACACACACACACACGCACACACACACACATTTGACGTATGTATATGTGCGTGTTTGAGTGAGAATTTAAATTTGTCATAGGTTGTGATAAAATGTTAAAACAATATATTACGTTTACATAGATAGATAGATAGATAGATAGATAGATAGATAGATAGATAGATAGATAGATAGATAGATAGGAATAGACAGAGGTGGATAGATAGATAGGGATAGATTAAGATAGATAGATAGATAGATAGATAGATAGATAGATAGATAGATAGATAGATAGATAGATAGATAGGAATAGACGGAGGTGGATAGATAGATAGGGATAGAATAAGATAGATAGATAGATAGATAGATAGATAGATAGATAGATAGATAGATAGGAATAGACGGAGATAGATAGATAGATAGATAGATAGATAGATAGATAGATAGATAGGGATAGAATGAGACAGATAGATATGAATAGACTGAGATAGATAGATAGATAGATAGATAGATAGATAGATAGATAGATAGATAGTAATAGACCGAGGTGGATAGATAGATAGGGATAGAATAAGATAGATAGATAGATAGATAGATAGATAGATAGATAGATAGATAGATAGATAGATAGATAGATAGATAGGAATAGACCGAGGTGGATAGATAGATAGGGATAGAATAAGATAGATAGATAGATAGATAGATAGATAGATAGATAGATAGATAGATAGATAGATAGATAGATAGATAGGAATAGACCGAGGTGGATAGATAGATAGGGATAGAATAAGATAGATAGATAGATAGATAGATAGATAGATAGATAGATAGATAGATAGATAGATAGATAGATAGGAATAGACCGAGGTGGATAGATAGATAGGGATAGAATAAGATAGATAGATAGATTGACAGATAGATAGATAGATAGATAGATAGATAGATAGATAGGAATAGACCGAGGTGGATAGATTGATAGGGATAGATTAAGATAGATAGATAGATAGATAGATAGATAGATAGATAGATAGATAGATAGATAGATAGGAATAGACCGAGGTGGGTAGATAGATAGGGATAGAATAAGATAGATAGATAGATAGATAGATAGATAGATAGATAGATAGATAGGAATAGACCGAGGTGGATAGATAGATAGATAGATAGATAGATAGATTAGGAACAGTCTTCGATAGATAGAAAGATATATAGATAGAAACAAAGAAAAGAAAAAAGGAAAAATAAGACGGAACTAGATACCTGTAAATTAATAGTGATATGAATAAGCTGATAAATATTCACATGTGCCATTCCTCGTTCCATGTGTCTGTCCATCCTCAACGCCATGTCGTCTGCGTATCTCATATTGTTAGAATTGTACCCACAGATAACACATCCTGGCAGTGTGTCCAGCTCCTACGTTTTCGACGCTGACCAAATCCGATGAAACGAGGCTGGGATGCCGTTATATGGTTTTATTGGAATGTAATATGTCGAGAAATTCATTAGTGGAATTAATGGTATTAATTTGGACTTAGCTGCGTAAAGGCAGTTGTATCAATAATCAGAATCATTATTTTATTTCATCGTAACCAGATGCACATCAATCATAAACAGGATGAAAAAGGTCAATTTACATGTAATTCGTTGGTACATATCACTTAACGAAAATTCATACATTGGCCACACATTCACAACACTCTCTCGTGGGTTAACTTGTCACTTGTCGAAACTTGGTACAATTCGTACACGTATCGATCAGCACATCACGAACAACCGAAATACAGCGATCAACATAATACTAAAATACTCTACAGCAACCAAATGCGCGGATTAGTCAAACTTTTAGAAGCTATTAGTCGGCAGCATATGAAAAAAAACACGTCCTATGTAAGACGATAAACTAGGTCCAACAGCAAGGCCTCTGATCAGGTGGTTTTGAGGAGTGTGGAACCACCTCTTAATTGCTGGTTTTCCCAGGTCCACCCTGATTCGGAGTGATAGAACTTGTCAGGGCCCCAGCTATGGGTAAATAGTGAATCCCCAAACAAAAACAAACACCGCCCTGGGTAAGACGATAAACTACGAGGGTCATTCAATAAATAAGTTGAATTTTTCGGTATAATGACTTCTAATACAGATAGAAGCTTACTCTTTGTTGTGGTGGGATCCACCTAATCTGCATAGGTGACTACCAACTATATAAATAATGGTTGATACCGGAAGACGAGAGAAAGGAATCACGAGATCCAACTAGAGACTCTGATCGACTGCGACTAGTCAACACATTCTCCAGGAACTTCTTCCCAGAAATATACAGAAATACTATATGTACTTATTGTGTACACTTTCTTGTTATAATACATTCTTGTTCCAAGTACATTTTGTGTTGCATTTTTATTCCATGCAATAGGCGAGATTCAACATTGAGTCAAGACTCAACAATGGCGACGAAGATGAGATCATTGTTGAGTCTTGACTCATTGTTGAATCTCGCCTATTGCATGGAATAATAATGCAACACAAAATGTACTTAGAACAAGAATGTATTATAACAAGAAAGTGTACACAATAAGTACATATAGTATTTCTGTATATTTCTGGGAAGACGTTCCTAGAGAATGTGTTGACTAGTCGCAGTCGATCAGAGTCTCTAGTTGGATCTCGTGATTCCACCCCTCGTCTTCCGGTATCAACCATTATTTATATAGTTGGTAGTCACCTATGCAGATTAGGTGGATCCCACCACAACACTCTTTCTTTTTGTTTTACTTCTTATTAACATGTATATAATTTCTTTTGCATATTAAAACAAACTTTGTGTTTTGGCGATTAACAAAGATGGCCGACCAAGAAGCATGCTCCATGATTGAACAGCGGTCAATTATCAAGTGTTTTTGGTTGCTGAAGGGTGCAAACCAGTTGAAATTCATAGGAGAATGTCAACTGTATGGTGCCACATGTTTCAGCCAAAAAAATGTCTACAAGTGGGCTAAATTGTTTACAAAAGGACGGAGCAGTGTTGAGGATGAAGACAGGCCTACAGAAGTGAAGTCTCCTGAGGTGATCGAATCAGTCAATGACCTCATTCCGTCTGACAGAAGGGTGACAGTGGATGACATTGCAAGGACTTTGAGCTTATCTGTTGGGACAAACGCAGGAGTCATCAGTCAGAAGGAGTCATCTTGCATCATGACAACGAAAGGCCTCACACAGCAGCCCAAACGGTGCAGACCATCCACGAGCTGGGCTGGGAACTGCTTCCTCATCCCCCTTACAGCCCAGATCTTGCCCCTTCAGACATTCACCTGTTTGGACCCTTAAAAGCGTTCACGAGAGGCACGAAGTTTAAAAGTGACAATGAAGTCAAAAGTGTTGTGAGCAACTGGCTGAGACATCAGTTCAAAGATTTTTACGCTGAGGGAATACGGAAGCTTGTGCACAGATGGGAAAGGTTTGTAACAGTGCTGGGAGACTACGTTGAAAAATAAAAAAAAGTAAGCTTCTATCTGTATTAGAAGTTCTTATACCGAAAAATTCACCTTATTTATTGACTGACCCTCGTATATCCAACAGCAAGGCCTCTAATCAGAAGGACATGAAGAGCGTGTAACCACCACTTAAATGCTGGTTTTCACAGGTCTATACTGACCCGGGGGGTAGCACCTGTTAGCGTACCAGCTATGGAGATATAGTTGACCCCGAAACGAGCAATACATTTTTGAAGAAAAAAATATTACCTGTAATAAAAATGTTGTCGTCATTAAATAGCCCACTGAGGTTGATATGCTGTAAAATAAACCAAAGCAAACCAACCAGACCATAAGTGGAACGATCCATCGTTAAATCTATAAAAATCTTGTCGGCATTAAATAACCCATAGAGGTGTTGATATACCTCTAAACGAAATCAACAGTCAACGAACTAATGCAAACTTTTTTACAAAAATACGACAATGAAACCTGATCTACAAGCTGATTTCTTACAAAGAATACATATTCTATTCATACAAACCTACCCTAAAAATCTTGTCGGCATTAAATATCCCATTGAGGTTGATATGCCGTAAAACAAAATTAATAAACTAATGGAACCCTCTTTACAAAAATACTCCAATGAAACCTGATTCGTAAACTGATTTCTTACAAAGAATACATATGCTATTCATAGTCCGCCTTAAATAACCCATTCAGGTTGATATGCCGTAACACAAAATAAACCGAACCTAACCTAAGAAAAAAACATTAACTAATAATAAACAAACAACATTATATAATTAAATATCTCCCACAAGAAAAGGTATCTTGAAGTGTGTGTATAATATTTAATATGCGTAATAATAATATTAATATGGGGCCAATAAAATGTAGGCTATCAACACCTTAGCTATACCCTTACTAATAAACAGCTCCAACATTATTAAATGAAAGTTGAATGACATTAAAAGATTGGACGCCAAGACCAGAAAAATGCTTACCAAAATAAGGGTGCGCCACACGAAATCTGACGTTGATAGGCTGTATGTACCAAGAGCTTTAGGAGGCCGAGGTCTAATCCAACTTGTACTAACTCTAAAAACTACAACAATCGGATTGAAAACCAATCTCACAAAAAACAATGACTCTCTGCTACAAATAGTAAAACACCAAATCCACCCCATCAACAAAGAAGCTGAACTGTTCAGGAAACAGCTTAATATACCTGAAATCCTACAAAAAATAAGAAAAATCGAAGCGAATACTATCTACCCAATCGAGTTAAACGGAAAGCAAAACAACTTGGCCAAATGAAATTAAAAAAAGAAAAAAGAAAACTGGGAGGACAAGGCGTTGCGTGGCAAATGCCTAAAACGAACGAAAGAAGCAGATGTTGACCAACAGAAAACACATCAGTGGCTGAGGAGCACCGGGCTGAAAGCTGAGACAGAAGACCTAATTATTGCTGCCCAGGACCAAAGCCTCGCAAGCAGATCCTATCACTTTCACATAATCAAGGATGGAACTAACCCGAAATGCAGGATCTGTGGAAAATATGATGAAACTGTCCAGCATATTATCTGAGAATGTCCGGAACTGGCAGAAAATGAATATACACACAGACATAACAAGGTAGCGATATATGCACACTGGAAGATATGCAAGGAGCACAAAATCGAAACCACTGAGAGACGCAGTTACCCAAAATAACGATGTAACTATCCTCTGGGACATGCCAATTAAAACTGACAGGGAAATAAAACCCAACGGATCTGATATTATCATAAAAGACTAGAAATTCAGGAAGTGTATGCTTACTGACATAGCAGTACCATCTGAGAGAAACACCTTCATGAAAATTATCCAGACATTGGCCAGATACAAGGACCTGGAGATCGAGATTAACAGGATGTGGGGAATGAAGACTGAGACTGTACCAATAGTAATCGGAGCCCTGGGCCTCGTGAGAAAAGGAATTGACAATTTTACTAACATTGCCCCAGCTAACATCAACATAAATTTGCCCAGAAGATCGCCCTACTAGGAACATTCCATATAGTAAGAAAAGTGCTATCAGTTAAATGACATTTCTCCTAACTGACCTAAGGGCAATAGTTTGGACCCGGCACTACAGGATACAAAGCAGGTAACATAACATACACAAATAATAATAATAATAATAATAATAATAATAATAATAATAATAATAATAATAATAAATCTGGTATGAACATTAGCCAGACCCGGTCACAGAGATAAGACTTGTAACAATTTTATGGGACTTTACAATACACCAAGACAAAACGATCTAAGCTAATCGTGCAGACATCGTGATCAAAGAACACAAGAACAGAACGTGCTTTCTTATTGATATGGCAGACCCTCTGCAGATTGTAATGTATCTTTGGAGATCTTGAAAAACTATGAAAATGCAAGGATCTTCAAAACGTGGCACCTAAGGACAGCAATAATTCCAGTTGTAGTTGGAGCCTTCGGATTGATTGGAAAAGGCTCCGATAGACTCATTGAAAGGGATTCCTGATAGCCAATGGCTTAAAGAAAATCGTACTTACAAGGACAGCACAGACATTACGAAGAGCTTTATCCATGCAAAA
>OZ038518.1:11853741-11893741 GCA_964036315.1 Acanthosepion esculentum
TATCATAAAATACAGGCCCAATTTTCATACTTAATTTATACTCGCATTTTAATAAGGAAATTCCTGTACAGAATCCTGTGAAAATAATGCCGCCTAATAGATAGATAGATAGATAGATAGATAGATAGATAGAACCCAAGAAGACACCATGATTAATGTAAAAAAGATGTAGAAGAGCAGCCGTTCAAGATAACCTTCATTTCGTAATTTTATTAGAAAAATGAATCAAATCCAAAATTCTCTACCACTTTCTCTACCACAACTGATTTAATATTGATTCAATATCATCTGTGAACCTGGAAGAGGTATTAATAAACAATCACCTCACAATCAACACTCGTGATCTTATTTCTCATATCTCCAACATTCTTAATACCAGTAGCAGTATGATGTAACAGTCGGGTGATGAATAATGTTCCACCCTACAACCCCTTTCCTCACAGACGAAATGTTGCTCTATTGCTATTTCCATGGAAAGTGTTCAGACGAATAACATTCCCAAGTTCCACCTGATCTAACCTTCATGACTAAGGCTCGTTATGCCACATACATTGTAACAAATCAAGCTCATTCCCTTCATTTTCTATATCTTTAAAATATGAAATTGTTAAGTTTTAAGTTATATCTTTAAAATATGAAATTGTTAAGCTATAAGGTATATCTTTAAAATGTGAAATTGATAAGCTGTAAGGTATATCTTTAAAATATTAAATTGATAAGCTGTAAGGTATATCTTTAAAATATTAAATTGATAAGCTGTAAGGTATATCTTTAAAATATGAAACTGATAAGCTGTAAGGTATATCTTTAAAATATGAAATTGATAAGCTATAAGGTATATCTTTAAAATATGAAATTGATAAGCTGTAAGGTATATCTTTAAAATATGAAATTGATAAGCTGTAAGGTATATCTTTAAAATATTAAATTGATAAGCTGTAAGGTATATCTTTAAAATATGAAATTGATAAGCTGTAAGGTATATCTTTAAAATATGAAATTGATAAGCTGTAAGGTATATCTTTAAAATATGAAATTGATAAGCTGTAAGGTATATCTTTAAAATATGAAATTAAGCTATAAGGTATATCTTTAAAATATGAAATTGTTAAGCTATAATAATGTCTATAAAATATTAAATTTTAAGGAAGTCTACTTATATCTTAAACTTCAAGTCAAATTCATGATTAAATTCTAAGATCTATAACACATATAGTCTCTCAGTACTGCTTTATGGCATGGACTGTGTAAACGGGGCTATAACACTTCTTAAGAGAAAACATTTCAAAACCACATCATGTGAGTCATGACCAACCACCTAACGGATTACATAAGGATAAAAACCTTTCTGGACATAATTGGCCTTACCCCAATCATTCCTTTAATAGAGAATTAAATCCCTAAGTTATATGGTCACATCAAATGGAACAAAAAAGTAGTATAAAAAATATGCATTGAAAGGATGGTTACTGGAAAAAGAAGTGAAGTGCTCAACAAAAGTGGCATGGCGAAATAATTAAATGAACACAACTCTATATTGGATTCTTAAACTGGAGACTGTGAACTATGGAATTAGTTGAGTCATGTGGGTGTACATTGTGCAGAGAGAGTGTTCTATGATGATGCTTTGAGTTAATTATTTAAAGCCCCTAACTTTAAAATGTTAGCAGTGAGAGATCTTGTACTTTATGAATATTTCTGTTTATATTAAATTGTTAAGCTATAAGCTATATCTTTTAAAGAGCCAGATCAGTCTTCACTTTCCAGTCCTGATAGAGTCCAAAAGCATATCCATCTCCTTGTGGGTGATGAATTATTTTCCACCCTACAACCCCTTTCTCACAGACATATGTTGGAAGCCTCTCACTGCTCTAATGCTATTTCCATGGAAAGTGTTCAAACGAACTACATTTCTAAGTTCCACCAGTTCTAACCTTCATGACTAAGACTCATCATGCCACACACATTGTAGCAAATCAACCTCATTCCCTTCATGTTCCATTGATGAGTACCACTCATACAGCTTCTGCCAATGAACTGGCTCCCAGAGGATGCTTTCCTGATCACTACAATCTTGGCCTGTCTAGAGTCAACCCTTATCTTCCCTACATATCTCTATAAAATGTACCTCTTATTCTAACTCTACCTTGAATAGCTCTTGGGCCTTGTACAGGGTGAGCAAGATTGTAATAAAGATAAAAAATTAAAGTTCCAAATATCATAAAATGTTTGCCACAGTTGTCAGATAGTTCAAGCTGATAATAGAAATAAATAGATAAATGAATAGTTGCATTCAACCCTGTCTCATCTGAAAAACATTATTAATTTTTTTTATTTTTTTAAAATTTCAAAATGGATTACATTCAGAAGCTCTGGACAAGGAAGATTCTCATAAATAATGTTAATCTCATTTAGCGTTCATCAGCAAAGTGCCAAACAATCTTTTGATGAACATAAATGATGTAGTTAAACAAGTTGTAATGTCAAAAAGTTACATTTGAAGGTAGAACAAATTGATGATGATTACTATAAAATTATTCCACTATAATTATATGTAAGTACAAAGTGTTACTCAAAATGTGAGATTATCTGAACAATGCAAACTGATTGATCACTAAATGTTTATATAGTCCTGGGTATGACGACAAACTATATCCAGCAGCAAGGCCTCTGAGGACTGAAAGTTTTGAGGAGCATGGAAACACCTTTTAATTGCTGTTGTTCCCAGGTCCACCCTGACAAGGGGTGGTAACACCTGTTAGGATCCAAGCTATGGGAAAATAGTGAACTCCCAAACAAAAACTAAAACACTATGAAACACTAAAGATACCAGCAATACATTTTTATATAAAAAGATTACATATTTGTAATGAAATTACCCCCAATACCTATTTATCACAGAATTACCAACAAAAGGTTTTATCTGTAGTTGAAGGCATACAATTGTGTTCAAAATATTTGGATTAAATAACCCATAGAGGTTGAGCAAGATTGTAATAAAAAAAAAAATTAAAGTTCCAAATATCGTAAAAAGTATGCCTCACTTGTCAGATAGGTCAAGCTCATAATAGCACGAATAAATAAATAATTTAATAGCTGCATTCAGCCCTGTCTTATCTGAAAAACATTATTAATTTCTTTTTCTTTTTTTATTTCAACATGGATTGCATTCAGAATCTCTAGGCAGGGAAGATTCTCTTCACCAATGTTAATTTCATTTAGCGTTCATCAGTAAAGTGCCAAACAATCTTTTAATGAACATAGATGATGTAGTTAGACAAGTTGTAATGTCAAAAGTCTCGATAGACTGCAAAAACATCTCCGCGTCCTCATGGGTGATGAATTATTTTCCACCTTGTAACCCCTTTCTCATAGACGAAACGGTACAAGCCTCTCACTGATCTATCGCTATTTCCATGGAACGTGTTCAAACGAACTACATCCCTTAGTACCACCAGTTTTAACCTTCACCGATAAGACCCGTCAAATTGACCCCCACCTATTTCCTTTCATAGTCCATTTGTGCACCGCTGCTCTGTAGAGGATGTTTTTCCGATCACTACAATCTTAACCTGTCCAGGTCTAGGGTTAACCGTTATCTTTTCCCATCCTATTCGTAAAAAAAGTGCCTCTTAGCGTCACCCCTTTACTGCGAGTGACCCCCGGTCCTTGTACAAGGGCGAACGTCACTGAAGAAAAAACTATATAGCCAGTTTCTTAACCCGGTTAAATTACGGTAACATTACAAGAATTAAACCCACACAAAGACGTCATAAGGTAGGCACACGACGCCACCAACGATTGATAGAAGCATACATACTTATGCCATAAATGAACACGAGGCATTTATCAACCAACGAAAACAGGTGCATTGTCGTGAACGGGGAAAGATTCTCTGATAAAACTAATTTCTTTTTTGCGAAATCTCTTAGCTAATTTTCTCAAAACACTTCCGTAATAAGCAGATGTCTTTTCCCCCATCCAAAAATTTAAAAAGCAAAACTGTAGCTGTAAACTTTCCTCCTGACCTGCTTGCTTTTTCTTGGAGTGGATTCTTTTCAGCTTCGACCAAGTTAAGCATCGGCGAGCATGGTCAGTACCTAGACATGTGGTTGCTTGTGCTTTAAGCTTAGATGTGCGATTGATATAATAGATAACGGTTTAAACGCGTACACAAGACATATTGAGTTAACCTGTAAGAGATAAGGACATTTTCGTGTTAATCTACAAGTTGGTGAGTTCCCGATGAAAAACAGAAACAAATTCATGTTCGTTTTCCTTTCTTCCCCAAATTTGTTGCTCTTTCTGAGCGACAAGTTCTTACGCTTCGTCATCTCATCTACCAAGAGCGAGTGACATCACTGTCAATAAAAATGCAAGCCACATAAAACAATTGAATTTAATGATATCTATTATTTTGACTTTATTTCTGTTGTAGCATACCTACGGACGATAATGGGTATGCCCCCATTCATATACTGTGAGGAACGAGAAAACTTATCACACGCAAAGCGAATTTGCTTGGCGTGCCAGGTCTTGTTGAAAGATCGCGACCGGCATTAAAAGTGAAATAGATTATTCTGAAATTCCTATCTTGCGGACAGACGTACAAAGGAAAAAAAGACTAAGAATTCAAACTTGAATTTATAAAATCGGAAGTCTCGAGCGAACGAGATGTAAGTCTCGCATGCAAATTTTAGTTGGCCCCGACGCAGGCATAAATAGCGAGTCTGTGAAGAAGACGGCAGAACTTTTGCTGGTGTGACGGCGTACGTACGTTACTGACGAGAACGAGAGAACAAGGAAAAGATTACTCGCGACAGCTCAGTTGGTAGAGCGGAGGACTGGAAAAGAAAGCAAGCACTTTAATCCATTTCAGTCATCGAAAACGACGCGAGAACTCAATTACCCACAAATACAGTAGTAAATACTGTATGTTGGTCTGCAGTCGGCGATTCGTCTCCAGCTGTGCTGGTCAAACTCTTTGCCTCCGAGCAGAGCGGATCTCCAGAGAAGGCTATGTCGAAGGGCAGAGTCTCGTCTCGGGAAAAACAGCTACCTAACCCCGTTTTATACGGGTTCTACGGGGTATTTTTTTGGCCGAGCCTACGGGCTCGGATACCACACATTAAATTCAGCCTTGTGCCACATCTGACCGCGTGGGGTGTTTGGTAGATATGCTGCAGTTGGAGATTCGTCACCAACAGGGCTGGTCAAACTCTCTGTCACCGGGCAGAGAGGATCCCCAGACGAGGATATATCGAAGGGCAGAGGCTTGTCTCGGGAAAACAGCTACCCGAACCCCGTTTTATACGGGTTCTACGTGGGATCTTTTGGCCGAGCCGACGGACTCGGATACCGCAGATTATATGTGGAATTCACTTGACTACTTCTTTTACGCGCCGCTGGCGAATCTTATATGTGTTGTTCGTGTCCAAAGTATTATCATTCATTACTAATCTTCGTGTGATTATTCTAGTCACTAACCTTCCCTAGGTTACAACAATTTCATTATAAGTATTTATGCCCCCGCCTACGTGTTTTGAGTCCGAATTATGTTAGTTTGTGTCATGGAAATTTGATGTCATGACCTAGATTATTACTTTATTATTACATTAGCATAGGAAACTGATGTAAGTATTTATTCACGGAAAATCATGAGTACGTTTCGACTTACAGGGAAACTCTCCTTACGATGTATTGTAGGAACTGAATTCTGTCGTAAGTCGAGGACCCCATACATATATATACATATATATATATATATATATATATATATATATATATATATATATATATATATATGTATATATATATATATATGTGTGTGTGTGTGTGTGTGTGTGCGTGTGTGTGCGTGTGTGTACGTGTGTGTGTTAGGACCAAATACGTATCAGAATCTAAGAGAAGGATAAGATAAAGAACAAATAAGAAATGTTTAGGAGTCTAAATTGTTTCACTTTTAGGAACGTTTCCTCAGAGAATGAGATATGGAGAAAAAGAAGAAAGAAATTCTGTTAAGTTTTCTTTTTGTGTTGTTAAGTTTTCATTGAGTAATCCACACATACATACACACACACAAACATATACATATATAATATTATAATATATGTATATAATATTATATATACATATATATATAATATTATATATATAAATTTATAATGTATATATATATATATATATATTTAAAGACACTTTTATGTTTAATATTCTTTTTATAGATACAAATATTTAAGTAAATGCTCTGTTTTATAATAAACAGTATTCAATAACATTTAGCGGCCTGAATGTTCGAGAAATTTTCATAGAAAATATTCGTCCTCGACAGGATTCGAACCTGCATCCTATACAGAACCGTCATATATAGCCTAACGTGCCTTAACCGTCTCGGCCACTAAGGATTGTTCGGTTGGCAAGGTCGAATTTACTGCTTATAAACTTCAATCTTCCATGAATCTCTCACGTACGATCCTTAGTGGCCGAGACGGTTAAGGCACGCCAGGCTATGAGACGGTTCTATTTTTGGTGTGTATGATGAAATTTGTTTGGCCTTGAAAAACATTGCGTCATCCGTGATTGCATTGGATTTTCATCACGCTCAGACACTACTGTCTCGACTGTCGATTAGTTGTCCTACGGCCATTGTCTGCGATGGACGTTACTCCAAGGAAGCTTATGAAAATTGTAACGCTGCACGAACAAACTGTCAATCCCGTTAAAACTGATTTCTTTGACCTTTGTGATTACCGTACCAAATAATCACGAGAGCCAACGACAAAGACTTTGCTCCTTCGACGATACTTGTTGATTTATTACGTACAGCCATGAATGTCCTTCTTGTATTTTTTAAGTCTTAATTATGTCCTATACTCTTATGCCCAAGGGTATTACTTTATTATTGCGTTAGTATAGGTGAGTCAGGTAAATGATTATTCACGGAAAATTGTGGCTACGTTCCCACTTGCATAAACAATTGCATTACTACGCACCGTAGGAACATTGTTAAATGTCTGGAGGCCAATGTATTTTGGTGAAATACTTCCGGTTCATGCTGGTAATAACCCGTATGACCTAGGTTTACTTCACGTCAACCAAATATGTAAATATTTGCGTATAATTCTTGTAAAATATTTTTTCAATGACCTTTTTGATTGTCCCTTGTACAATACGCATATCGTGACCATGGCGGCAAAAGCAAGGACTTTTATTCGGCAGCATCTCTCGGGATAGCTCGTTGGAAAATATTCTGTCCTCTGTCTACGACACAGTAAATAATTCCGGTGGGGTTTCATGACAACTCGACAATTGATTGAAATTAATGAATGTCTCGAAGTGGCTAACGAGATGTTTCACCATTATGAATTCACACGCAGTAGTTTTATTTGAACTCTTGTCGGTGACGTTGTTTTTTTTTTTTTAAGTCTTTCAAACTAAATTCTTTCATTGGTATTCACCGATTAGTCACGCGCTATTTTCTGTGAGTACGAAGAAAAGTAATTTGGTAAGTATACGTCTGCAACGTACTGCTGTACATATGTTCACTTTTTTTTCATAAATAATTATACATTGAAACGAGGAACATCGTCTTGCAATCAGCTGCTTCATGCGTAAATTAATTTTAGAAACTGCAGTCAATGGTTTTAAATATAGGTAGAAATATTTAAAAAAAATCGAATTCCAATCATATATAGAACAAAGATATTGAAATGATTACCGACATATATATATATATATATATATATATATATATATATATATATATATATATATATGTTTGTCGAATAGGGTAGGGTTTGTATCTGCTGGCATTCTCGAAGAAAATCAGCCTGTTAATTGTACTTTAGATTTTGGTAGGCCTTTTCCCAATGGGAGAGCGGCCATTAGACTGAATTACGAAAGCCATTCATATCGGCTGGAAAGTGAATATTGCAGTCGGGTTGGGTAGAGGAAAATGAAGGAATCGTCGTCATTTTGAATAGCTTGAAGAGTCCGAATTCGAGAGAGATGATGATATAGAAAGACTGAGAGAGATAGAGAGGAAAGAGAAACAACTCTAGAAAGAGAGGGAGATGTGAATAGATTCAGCGGGAGAGAGAGAGGATTCGGTAATAAAAAGAAAAACATTGAAAAAAGAGGGAATTATGAACAGATTGAGAGATAGAGAAAGATAGGAACAGAGTTAGAGAGACATATATGAATAAAGAGAGAGAGAGAGAGGCTGAAGGTATGAACAGGCTGAGAGAGAAAGGGAGATAGAGTTTGAGAGACATGGAGACAAATAAAGACAGAGAGAGATAGTGAAGAAAGAGAAACAAATTGAGAAAGAGAGGTGGGAACATATTGAGTGGGGGGGGAGAAGATTCGGTAAGAAAAAACTATGAAAAAAGAGGGAATTATGAACAGATTGAGAGAGATAGAGAGAGAGATATGGAGATAAAAAAGACAGAGAGAGATAGTGAGGAAAGAAAAACAAATTGAGAAAGAAAGGGAGGTAGGAATGGATTGAACGGGGGGAGAGAAGATTTGGTAAAAAAAAAGAAAGAAGACGGGATTATGAACACCTTGAGATAGATAGATAGAGAGAGAGAGAGAGAGGGGGGGAGAGAGAGATATGAAGAGAGTTAGAGACAGATATATGAACAAAGAGAGAAAGAGAGACTGTCTGAAGGTATGAACAGACTGAGAAAGAAAGAGAGGTGGGAACATATTGAGTGGGGGAAGAAGATTCAGTAAAAGAAAACTATGAAAAAAGAAGGGAATATGAATAGATTGAGAGATAGATAAAGATAGGAACAGAATGATATATATATATATATATATATATATATATATATATATATATATATATATATATATATATGAACAGAGAGAGAGAGAGAGAGAGAGGCTGAAGGTATGAACGGAGTGAGAGAGACAGAGAGATGCAGTTTGAGAGATATGAAGACAAAGAAAGACTGAGACAGATAGAGCGGAGAGAGAAACAATTTAAGGAAGAAAGGGTGGTGAAAAAGGATTTAGAGAGAGAGAAAGAGAGAAAGAGGGAAGGTACTTCGGAACAGACTAAAAGAGACAGGCAGATAGAGCGAGAGAGAGAGAGAGATGGAGATGGAGATAAATAAAGAATTTAGAGAGAATGTAAGAAGAGAGAAAGAGATAGAGAAAGAAATGGAGGTGGGATAAAATTGATCGAGAGAGAGAGAGAGAAACTTTGAAACATTGACAACGAGATGGAAACATGAACAGATAGAGAGAGAAGGTAGAGGGAGTGGGAGAGTTCGGGACAGACTGAGAGAGACAGGGAGATGGAGATAAAGAAAGACTGACCGAAAAAGTGAGGGGAGAGAATGAAAGGTAGTTAGGAGTAAGAGAAAGCGAATTGAAGAAAGAGGGAAAGAGATTGAGAGAGAGAAAGAGAGAGTGAGAGACGGGGATATGTTGAGAGATCTGAACAGATTGAGAAAGCTGGGGTAGAAATATGAATAGACCAAGAGAGAGAGAGAGAGAGAGAGAGAGAGAGAGAAAGAGAGAAATAAGGAAAGACTGAGAAAGAAAGAGGCGTTAGGAATATAGGGAGAAAAAAAATGAAGGTCGAAATAGATTGAGGGAAAGAGGCGGAGAGAGAGGGAGAAAGAGAGACATTCAAAATATTGATAGAAATAGGGGACAGATTTAGAGAGATTAGCAAGTGGCTAAGAACAGACTGAGAGAAAGACAGGGAGATAGAATGAGAAAGAGAGAGATAGAAGGGGAAAAAAAAGAATGAGACTGAGAGAGGCACTGGGAGAGAGAATGAGGTCGAGAGATAGAGAGAAAGAAAGATTGAGAAAAAGAGGGAGGCTTTAGGAGAAAAGATAATAAAGAAAGCGAGATCAAAACAGAGAGAGAGAGAGAAAGAGAGAGAGTTGAACCGTTTGGGGTAGAAGAAGGATAGAAAGGAGGAAATACAAAAATGAAGAACGTGTGATAACTAGACACAAATAAGGGAAGAGAAAGAGAGAGAGAGAGACAGACAGACAGACACAGAGAGACACAGAGAGTGAGAGAGAGAGATTAATGAAAACGATCAGACCGAGAGAGCGAGGAAGATAGAAAAAAACTGAGAGAGATGGCGTTCAGGGAAAAACTGGGATGGTAAGAGGAGGAACGGATTGGGAAAATACGAAAGAAAGGGAGGTACATATTGAGAGGGAGAGTGATAGGAATAGATTGAGAGAGAGAGAGAGAGAGAGAGAGAACGATGACAACAAAGGGACAGAGAAAGCGTAGGTGGAGGAGAGGGGAAGAAAATCGAGACGAAAGGGTAAAAGCAACAGAGTGAGAAAAAGAAGCAGGAGCAGCTTGACAGAGAGAGATATATAGAGAGAAACAGAGAGAGAACGATGGGGGTATCAGTGAGGAATAGTGCTGAAATGAAAAAGAAGGCAAAAATATACTGGAGAACGGACAATAAGTTATATATATATATATATATATATATATATATATATATATATATATATATATATATATATATATATACTAGCAGCATGGCCCGGCGTTGCCCGTGCTTGATTCAAAAGTCGTACGACTCATACAGTAATCGCTATCACTTGACTTAAAATATTTTTGACCTTCCTTGCCTTTAAAGGAGTGCCCTTTGCCGTGATGATGTTGCTACATGCCTTATTTCTTGCCTATCTCACACTGCGAATTTTTTCTAAGCGCTATACTAAACATTAAATCTGTTACAAAAAAGGAACTAAACAAAATGAACACAAAACGATCAGCTTTAAAAAAAGGACTCGTAACTGGAAAAACCGAATGAAAAAAGAATGTTAACAACAAATACTTTTTCACACCCAACCCAGTTCTGCGGAATCAGAATCAACGTTGAGTTTAAGCAAGCGAATGAGCCAATTGGAGTAAAGTGCCTTGCAGATTAAAATTTTTCCCACTTGTGACGAATGCAGCTATCTATTTTTTTTTTTTGCATGCTAACATGCTAGTTAACATTCGTGTTAGTCAAACGCTGGCCAATAGAAACTTCCTACCTATTCGTGGCTGCCAGCTATAGGCTCTGACTCTGGCCAGTAGAAAATGACCGCAAGCTACATGAAAACTGCCGTAGAAGCATGAAAAAATCGATTATTTCCAATACCGATGGGAGTAGGGAAATGCAACGTCGATCTTGGCTTTCCCGCTAACTTGGAGCTGGGCATGTAAATTTTGGTACAAATCCGTCGAAAATTGCGGCCGTGCATTCGTTACACACACACACACACACACACAGACACACACATCCTGCCTTTTATATATATATATATATATATATATATATATATATATATATATATATATATATATATTTATATATATATATATATGCTCGTGCGTGTGTGTGTGTGTGTGTGATCGGCTCACTACGCTACATATGCCCCGACCTGAGAGGCATTTTCCAAAATCTAAGCAATATTCATTTTAGCGACCTTTCGAAAATGGTCTCCAAATTCCTCTTTCGGGATCTTTACAGGTTCATCGTCGCGTTCAATTTAATACTGTCTAGAGTCTGAAATACATGAACATGTTTTTTGGGTTTTGTTTTTTATTAAGTATTTCACCCCAAGCAAGGCGGGAGTGCCACAAGTATGTCAGGAGTTACAAAGAGTGAAATTAAGAGAAAAGTCTGCTTATGGTGAGATTGAGGAGAGGAATGAAGAGAAGAACGGAGAAGGATAAAAAGAAGAACAGCGATCGGGGCATCAGAAGATGTCGATTGACATTACATTTAATTTTTTTGAAGATTATAGTTATTAGGGAAGCAAGTAAGAGGAGGGTAGTTCCAATGTCGGGAAGTGCACGAGAAGAAGCTCTTAGAATAGAAGAGGCAATTAAATTTAACTGTTTTGACAGTAAAATGCTAGGACCAAGATGACAACCAAATAACACGCTTAAATTCATGCAGGCGGGTGGCGGGGGGCAAGGAAAATAGCTCGTTAGAGCAGAGGTCATAAAAAATATTTATAGAAAAGACAAAGGGAACAACATTACGTTGAGAAAGTGACTGGAGTCGAGACGTCGATCACATTGCATTTGGATTTTGTCGAGAACCTCGAGATGAACAGAGGGGGCACCAGACCATATATGGCAACAATATACAGCGCAAGGATGAAGGGTAGATTTGTAGATGTGAAGGATAGACTCAGATGACAATAAAAACCTTCTGGTGCCACACGGAGAACCAACTTTCCTTGCGGTAGATGAAAGCTATTGAGTTGTTCCACCTCATATCAGCGACCTGTGACAGATAATTCACATTTGTCTTCAGCCAGTTTAACTCCAAACCCTATTATTCGTTCGAACACCCTTGCTATCATCCAAGTATCCAGTCTTGGGTATGACGATAAACTACATCCGCGTCCTGGGTAAGACGATAAACTACATCCGCGTCCTGGGTATGACGATAAACTACATCCGCGTCCTGGGTAAGACGATAAACTACATCCAACAGCAAGGCCACTGATCAGGAGGATTTGAGCAGCTTGGAATCACTTCTTAATTGTTGGTGTTCCCAGGTCCGCCCTGGCCAGGGGTGGTAGCTCTTGTTAGGGTTCCAGCTATGGGCAAATAGTTAACTCGGAAACTGGTGTAAAAGGGTGGGGCCGTGATGATACCCTAGCAGCATGCTTAAATTCATGCAGTCGGGGCACCAGGAGGGAAAAAGCTCGAGATGAACAGAGTGGGCACCAGACCATATATGGCAACAATATACAGTGCAAGGATGAATGGTAGATTTGTAGATGTGAAGGATGGACTCAGACGAGAAAAAAACCTTCTGGTGCAACACAGAGAACCAACTTTCCTTGCGGTAGATGAAGCTATTGATGCAATGTAGTTGTTCTACCTCTGGTCAGTGAAAAACGCGAGACAAAAAAAGGAACAATGTGGCGCTCTTGTGGAGTTGAGCGTCAACCATGCTGACTGATAGAGAAGTTTCCCTATGGTGAGTAAATGACATCAATTTCGTTTTGGATACATTAAAATTCACAAGCCATGTAAAGAAAAACAGACCACTTTAAAGCTCCATTGTAATAGTTTATTTCACCAGAGACCATTTAAAGTACTCTGGATCATCAGACATCACTTTCAAAAGGTGAAACGAAAAATGAAATGAAAATTTACACTTTTGACGGGTAGTATTAAGTTTATATAATTTAACAGAGAAGGTAGTGAGGAGTGGTGTGAGAGACATGGTCGAGTTTAGACAGGGTTTATTATTATATTTCTTTCTATCATACTTAATATTGAGGGAGGGGGGTAAGGATCAGACATTGATATATATATATATATATATATATATATATATATATATATATATATATATATATATATAAATGGTGGTATTCGCTTGGAAAAACTTTGGGTATTTCGGCTTGTTGTAGAACAAACCAGTACACAAGGAAGAATGACGAATAAAAAGAGAAAGAACTAAGAACATGTAATTGAGCCGAAAACAATCGTCCAGAGTCCAAGCTCAGAGTCAAAAGAAAAAACCCTCTAAAACGAGTAAAGCAAAAGTAACTAAACAAAGTGCTCAATACACTAAGTAGAGCAAATCTAACTATGAACCTAAAGAGCCAGGCAAACGTACCTAGGTTTCACCCACGCGGATCGTCAGGTTTTACCCTGACGATCCGTTTAGGTGAAACCTAGGTACGTTTGCCTGGCTCTTTAAGTTTATTTATCTATATATATATATATATATATATATATAAAGTCATTTTTATGTTTATACAGTTTTTTATAGATACAAATATTTAAGTAAATGCTCTGTTTATAATAAACAGTATTAACTAAATTTTCTCGAACATTCAGGCCGGTAAATGTAAAAAGAAAGCATACATTGTGTGAGAGAGAAGACTATAATCAAATAGGTAGACACACACACACACACATATATATATATATATATATATATATATATATATATATATATATATATATATATATATATATTATGAAATGGACAAATTCCGACAATTATTTAAAGACATTTTTATGTTTATACATTCTTTTTATAGATATAAATATTTAAGTAAATGCTCTGTTTATAATAAACAGTATTAACAACATTTACCGGGCTGAATGTTCGAGAAATTTTCGTTAATACTGTTTATTATAAACAGAGCATTTACTTAAATATTTGTATCTATAAAAAGAATGCATAAACATAAAAATGTCTTTAAATAATTGTCGGACTTGGTACATTTCATAATATATATATATATATATATATATATATATATATATATATATATATGTCTCCCTATTTAATCATAGTCTTCTCTCTCACACAAAGTACTCTTTCTTTCTCTTCCGTCATAATTATTTTATGCAATAACTTATAATCATATTCTTGTTATTGTTGGTTCAGTTTCGTTTGTTTTTACAGAATATCAACCACATTCGGTTATTTAATGCCGAGAAAATTTTTATTGCTGATAATATTTTTTCACAAAAATGAAAGAAGAGAGACAGAGAGATACTGCGATAGAGAGAGAGAGAGAGACAGAGAGAGAGAGAAAGAGAGAGAGAGAAAGAGAAAAAGAGAGAGAAAGAGAGAGAGAGAAAGAGAGAGAGAGTGACTTGAATTAATATTAGGTTGGTGCAAAAATAATGTCGTTTTCTCACATGAAGTTGAATGTCAAAAAACGACATTATTTTTGCACCAGCCTAATACAAATATTTGTATATAACCTACTTCACACACATTTACGTTTCACAATACATTTTCTCTTAACCAACAAATGGGTGTGACATTTTCAGGGTGAAATTTCTATGACAAATGCAGATTGGCCGTCACCAATCTGGCAGTCATAAACCGGTTTAATCAATAATTTTCACTCAAGCCATTTCAAATTTCAAATTTCAAATCCCGAGCCGCCGCACGGACCTGCAAATCCCGTTTGGCGATGCCAGCTGCTGCATGCGCGTTTTTTTTTGGGTTTTTTTTGGCAATTTCAAATACTGCTAAGGTATTTCTACCTGTGTTTTTGTGCATTTTTGTCATAAGCTGCAGACGTTTCAATTCAATCATGGCTCTCGGTGAATACGAGAAGTGCTTCTGGTCATGTGAAGTACAAATACAACGCCTTTGCCATAAGAGATAATGTAGAAGTTGAATTTTCATTTTAAAAAAAATTTTTTTTTTTTTCCTTTATAAACTATGTACTTATTTACACCGTCCTGGGTATGACGATAAACTACGTCCAGCAGCAAGGCCTCTGATCAGGAGATTTTGAGGAGCCCGAACCACCTCTTAATTGCTGGTGTTCCCAGGTCCACCGTAACCCGGGGTGGTAGCACCTGTTAGGGTCTCAGCTACGGGCAAATAGTTAACCCCCCACCCACCCAAACGGGAATCAAAACACTATGAAAGTGTAAATATAGGTTTTAGTACCAGAAATACATTTTTGTAAAAAATCATTACCATTATGGGATTACCAGCAATACATTATTACCAGCAATACAATTTTGGAGAAAAAAAATATTGCAAAAAATAAAGAGCTTGTCGTCATTAAATAACCCATTGAGGTTGGTATGCCGTAAAACAAACCAAACCAAACCAAACCAAACCAAACCAAACCAAACCAAACCTATTTACAGGACATTTTAGACCAAGGATTTAAGTGTTTAGCCTTTGGGTTAATTTTATTCCAACGTAACCATCAGCAATTTGTCAAAATCACTCTACAAGTCCGGTCAACCTGCATATATAAGTTATATCAAAAATATTTTTTTACAAATTAGGGTGTGGCTGGGGCGGTCTCCTCTTCACCAGAAGAAAGACAAAAGTCCATATTAACATATGTTCGCAAATCCTTCTTTTTTTGGAGTTATAATTTTAAAGAAAGTTTACGGTAGGTACCGGCGTGTTACCATTTAGACTAGGTTACATTTGTCATTCGCGTATATTCGTGGCTAGCCTGTCTTCCTTGGAATCAGCCCCCAATTGTCCGTAAGAGTATTTTTAATACACACTGTTTATACGTTATTCTTATAGATACAAATATTTAAGTAAATGCTCTGTTTATAATAAACAGTATTAACAACATTTACCGGCCTGAATGCAATCCATTTCATGATATAGGATGTCATTTGTTTACGTTAAGATACGCCCCGAGCAGATACGAGTGTTCGAGGAAAATCATAGGAAATTTTTAGTTTAAAAGCAGTAATTCAACTTTGCTAACCAGACGCTTCCTCTATAGCTAAATAGTATAACACATCAGGCTTTATAAGGGTTCCGTGTAGGATATGTTCGATTCCTTTCGGAGGACACACATTTTCTTTGTAATTCTCGGACATTCAGGTTGGTAAATGTTGTTAATACTGTTTATTATAAACAGAGAATTTACTTAAATATTTGTATCTATACAAATAACGTATGAACAGAAAATATAGTAAAATAACTGTCGGACTTAGTTCATTTCAGAATATACACACACACTATAAATATATATATATATATATATATATATATATATATATATATATATATATATATATATATAAGTGAACATAGAAGTCAACACTTAGAGGCGACAGTCTGTTTCATGCTAGATGCAATCATCGGTCGCCTCTAAGTGTTGACTTCTATGTTCACATTTATATTTACACACGCTCTATCTCTGATATTGAGCACTTTATCCCATAAATATAGCACACTTTAAGACTATATTTCTTCATATATATATATATATATATATATATATATATATATATATATATATATATATATATACAGTGGGCGAAAATAAATGAATGCATGTTTTAAAATCATTATAAAGAAAAGTAAGCAACTGTGAAATGTTTTCCAGTTCCCCTCGTGAAGAAGGCCGGAGCGTACAACGGCTGAAACGTTGTAATAAATATGGCGTCAAAGATGAGGACAATAGTCCGAATAATGTAATTATTGTACATAATACCACATCTCAGAGATATAGACAAATTTTCTGTTGTTCCCCCCCCCCGCCATTTTGTTGTACAACCGAGGTTGTACGTTTCATCAAATTATTGACAGACTGTCCATAAGTTGAGATGCATGCTCAGATTCTAAGGAATGTTTTCCACTTTTAAGGATATCACGCAGTGTTATTTTGGGTCCAAACCTTTCTAGTTTAAATGGTCCCTTGTTTTATAAGCTCTCATCGTTGCTGCTACACTCGTAGGTTTAGCATAATATAGATCCACGAGCTCCATTTGTGTTACAAATCGATTAGACAATTTTTAAAAAGCATTAAATTTGAGCACATTTATTTTCAGCTGGTATAAAATATATGCTCCTGAAAAATTTATTTAAATTGAGCTGTCGGGGGAGGAAGCGTGAGTTTGTAAACAGTTACTATTTTTGCTAATAATACAAGACTCTTCGGTAAAGCGAATCGAGTTCTCTCAGTCACAGAGTGTTTATCTAAAAATAAATACGCTTAAATTCACCTTCATCCCTGCTGTGCGCCAAAGCCTTAAGGGTAGAATCTCTGACTGACGCCAATTCAGCCGTCTTTCGATCCTAGCTAGAGACAACCAGACGTCTACCCCCACTGATAGGCTTGTGATACAGTCTGTGGGTGACAATATATATATATATATATAAAATTAAGTAATTCATTGAGTCTGAAAGAAACCTCAACAGAATGCAGAAAGCACCGTTTCGTCCTATATTTGGGACTCATCAGCAGTGCGCATCCACTACCGAAAATTGAATCCCTGACAGTTAGGTTGTCAAGCAAACACCATACCAACTGTTCCAACGAGCCTCGGTGACGAAGCGATAGCAAATCAGACTCAATATAGCGCTGCTCGCTCACATATTCCGTGGTGGAACTCAACTGAAGTTCTCTGTAACCATAGAACTGTGCTCCCGGAGCCACGACTACTATCACCAAGCCGCTCAATCTGAAGCGTTAAGCAATGATATACATATGATAGAAATTGTAAGGAGGATTTGATAATTATAATTAATTAATTCATTGAGTCTTAATTATAATTATCAAATCCTCCTTACAATTTCTATCATCTATATATATATATATATATATATATATATATATATATATATATATATATATATATATATATTAAAGGTGAATATAACAATTCTTTTGAAGTCTGCATTAACATAGTCTGCATTAACATGCTCTGCTAAGAAACTGTAAATATAATTTTCATATAAATATTCTCCAATAGGAAAGTAACAATGCTTTGATGATCATGGTGGCGTTCATAAACAGATAAATGGTATAGCAATGGGGTCGCCTCTTAGACCACTCTTTTATACAGGGTTCACTTAGAAAGATTTTAAACAATTTTACCTAAATTCAAATTATATATATATATATATGCAAAGTTTCGTGACAAACGACAGACAAGGTACTATGGTTAAGTTTTTTATTTAATTTTTCTTGTTTACGAACAAGAGCTTTCTTTGCTGGGCAAAGGGTGTGTAAGAACTGTCCAAATGTTTTATTTTTCCGAGCGCTTTCGGCTATACCGAAATAGCCATTATATATAGCCATTATCAAGGATGATTTGATTTCTCAGCTTGAGTGTGTGCATTATGCATATGTCTGAGTGTGTAGTAGGGGTGTTTTAATTTCCAAATACGGTTAGCACGTTGTGGCTTTGTTCGTAGTTAATATTGTTAAGGGTAGGCTTTTTCTTTTTTATTATTAAAGCCTCCATTATTTTTAACCTTTTTTTACAGGTGGAAGCAATTAATATATTTGTGTTTTCTACTAGTATATTTCTAATGGAGTCTGGTAAATTTTTGTGTGTGTTTAAATGGGTTCTAATGGAGCTGTGATCGGATAGGTGTAACGTAAGTCGTCTGGATAAGCATGTGGTTGTGTAACCGATGTAATTATTTATGAGTCCGGTTTCGTTAGGAACGCAGTTCCTTAAGGGGCATTTGAACTCATAGATTTATGTTCGTTCTTTGTAATTTTGACTTAGCAGGTGTGTTGTTATTTTTGAGGATGAGGTTAGCTGTCTTACATTTTTTATAATAGATAATTAATTTGATTTTTTTTATTTGGGTCGATTGGGGTGGTGTATTTCTTTATAATATGTCTTAGTGAGGATTCGTCTTGTTTGTAATTCTTATGCATTTGGTTTATATATATATATATATATATATATATATATATATATATATATATATATATATATATATATATATAATAGAGAGAGAGAGAGAGAGAGATATTATGTGCATTTATTTTGTTACTGATCTTTTCCAGTTCTCTAATCAATTTCTTTATATTAAGATGAGATTCTTCAATGAAAGCGCCGTATTTTTTCCTACCCAAGCACTTTCGATCTCCTTCAAGGTCATTCTCAGGGTTAAATTACAAAGACAAACCTATTGTAACTGTGATAAAATCTGCATTTCGTTGGGAATGTGATCTCTAAAAACAAGTGAGATCGAAGTACTGTGGCCATTTTTAAATTTTAAATTTATCCGTTGTAGCTATGAAATTGCTTGTAAAACAAGCGTTCCAACATAAGAAAGCTGACCGAAATTTGGCAACATACAAGAAGGCAGTAAATGTTTGCTAAATGCCTTCAACACGTTGCTGCTACACTCGTAATACATTTTGTTGAGTGTTTGTTTATTTTGATATGGACGACATGAAGAATTTGAATTTTTCTTATTTTCATGATGTAGTATTTTGTTTTGTGAAGGTGGAACAGAAATCTGTTTTTATATGTTGGCCAATAGAACTTGTATCCGACAAATGAAGTGTAAGATGTCTTGATAATGCTATACGGTTCTAATGGCCCCTTTCAACCCTTGTTTTCTGTTCAAGAATGGGTTACCATTCTCTTTCAGTTCTAATGGCCTCTTTCCAAGAAGATTCAAAGTGTTCCTCTTCTGAAGTTTACCATCAGCCATTCTGATGACGTGGAGAAGGCAACGCCAAACCACTCAGGTATATTTTCCATGAAAGAAAATCTGACTCTTGAGAATTACGATCACCTCCGACCTGAAGAGGACATGGTATTTAATTTTGCGGAATAGGGGTGAAATAGCAGGGTAGAATTGGCTAGGAAGTCTTGATAGGGCATTATGTGCTAACCCTATTCGGAATTTAAAAACATCCCTACTACACACTAAAACATCCACATAATGAACACACTCAATTAAGCTGTAAAATCGAATCATCCTTGATAATGGCTAAAGGTATATCCGAAAGCACTCAGAAACATAAAACATTTGGACAGTTTTTACACACCCTTTGTCCTGTAAAGAAAGCTATGGCTCGAACACAAGAAACATTAAATAAAAAGCTCAATCGTAGTACCTTGTCTGTCGTTTTTAATGAAACATGCATAAACGAAGTATTGCTGCCTAAATATACAACTATATATATATATATATATATATATATATATATATATATATATATATATATATATATATATATATTACAACTGTTAACACTTAATTAATTTCATGAAATTTCGAGAAAAATCAATTATGGTCGCAAAATGCTTTTATTAGTTAAAACAGGACTCCTTGGAGAATGAAAATCATCAATATTTTTTTCAAACAATTACATATTTCCCGAAAACCTGTTCTGAATAGTAAAATAAAAAAAATGATTAAAAAAGTTGACACTGTTTAATTACGAAAACTTTTAATTACTTTTATGAATAAAATATATTAAGGACACTATTGCCTTAAGAAAAATGTTACATCAATAATGATTGTTTTTATGAAGAATTGTTTTCATTTTTGTTATTTTGATTATAATTTGTTTTAATTAAAATAATTTATAAAGTTCTAAGTCTTTTAAAATTCTGCATTACTTTGATCGCGTTATGTGATATTGTTATTAGGTGAAAACTATATTTAGTAATCAAGAATAAAGCATAACTGTCTTCAAACACCAAAATGTTAAAAAGAATTTTGAATTTCTTTTGTGTGGATAAATGTAGTCATTTTGAAAGTATGAGGTACCATGCACTACATTATCAGAAAATAAGAGCGGGGACAATCAGTTACGTGCCATGCGTGATATACACTTAAGCGATCATGTATCTTTCGATATATGACTGACCATGCAGATATTCTTTTCGCAGGAGGTTGCCATTTCTTTCTGCGGTAGACCAGTTGCCATCCAAGGCTATAGAGCCCGTTCTGTCCTGGGAGGAGAAGAAGAGGATTCATACCTTTCTCGAGCTTATTAGCACGTCCAGTTATGTGCCATGCGTGATATATGTTTAGGCGATCATGTATCTTTCGATACATGAATGACGAGGTATATTTTTTCCTCGCAGTAGGTTGCTTTTTCTGTTTGTGGTAGACCAGTTGCAATCCAATACTATGAAACCCTGTCTGTCCTGCTATTTACGCATAGCTGTGGTGGGGGGAGAAGAGGATTCATACCTTTCCAATGGGTATTAACACGTCAGTCAGTCAATCAGTCAGTTATGTTCCTTGCATGATATATGCTTAGGCGATCATGTATCTTTCGATACATGATTGACGAGACAGATTCTTTTCCCGCAGTAGGTTGCCATTTCTTTCTTCTTCTTTTTTTAAAGCTTATCACCCCAAGGAAGCCACTATCACGCAAGGGGTTACAGAAGGTTTGGAGGAAGAGCAGATAGGAGTGCTAAAGGAGAGGATGTGGAGAAAGATAGTGGATCGATCAAGGCAAGGGGGTTACAGAAGATTTGGAGCGAGAGCAGATAGGAATGAAAGGTGAAAGGATGCGGAGAAGGGAAGTGGATAGATCAAGGCAACTGGAGATGTCGATTGACGTTACACTTAAATAGTTGGAGATTGTATTTGTCAGGGAAACAGGAATAAGGAAGGGAGTTCCACAGGCGAGATGTGCGAGACATGAAGCTATTGGAGTAGAAGAGACGTCTACATCTAACAGTTTAACGGTGAAGGGGTGCGGTAGACCAGTTGCAATCCAAGGCTATATAACCCGGTCTGTCCTACTATTTACCTATAGCTAGTGGGAGAAGAAGATGATTCATATCTTTCCCAAGGGTATTAGCACATGAGTGAATGTAATAGATTCGACTGGGATTCGAACTCGGCTCTCCCAATCCGAGACGCTGTCCATTATAGTAAATTAAAATCTACATTCCTGAAATTAGATGACGTAGAACATTTTCCAACATTTTAAATATTACTGTGTATATAAAAACGGCGCTCTCGTCATTTTCTTAAATTACTTTGTACAGATAAATTCTCCGCAGCACAACAATAAACTTGTCATCACCTTGCCAAACACGTAAACATGGCTAGTGTTGGTGAAAAAACACAGCTACTCTTTGGTTTAAAAATGCATTTTTGTGTTATTTTAAACTTAAAGTAAATAATATTTGTTTCAAATCAGATTAATTATACTTTGAATCAGCTAATATTCCTCAAGTAACGTTTCAGAAAAGTACATTTTGTTTTGGAAGATTTTTTTAATAGAGCGAATTACGTAGGCTGCGATGAAACAGGACTAAAAAAAAGGGCGCTAATCAACTATTTTAACAACAAAAACTCGATTCCAATCGATATAATTCCTGTTAAAAATACACCAGTGTATTTTGCTTACTGGAAATAGTAAATTTAATCCTTTAGCTTTTGATTAATACTAAAATGAAAGCTTCACGGAAGCTTTTTTCTTTTTTAAAATTCATTTTCAACTTTAGGTATTGCAAATTAGTGGAGGTAACTTATTAATATTAAAAACAAGAGAAGATAATAGTCAAACAAAAAGATTATAAACTTGCAACTATTTGCAACAGCTTACACGCAAATTGAGGAAATTGTAATAAAAATGACACAGGCAGACGTTAGAGGTCGATTTCAATAAAACCTGTGTAAATAAATTCTTACTGCCTAAGTATATACTATTCAAAGAGGCATAACTGTATGCGTACAGATGGTGGCTGCATACGCGTTTTTCGGACAAAATCTTTACTATATATGATAACCACTGCATAGTTTTAAATAATGCACAGCACGAATGTGGCCTTTAAGTCCAGCTTGTGAAGTACATTCTCCGTTGTGTTGTTATTAACTTGCATTCAGTTTCAGTACGCTTTTCGGCTACGGCCGGTCAGTACGTTTTAAGCACACAGATCCTCGAAAAATGATACTTGTAATAAGCAATGTGTGTGCTTGGAGCGTTTTAGAGGAAAGTCTTTTGCTCGGAACTAATACTTATAGACGAACAACGACAGCGTTTGCTCCCGAAATAAGCGGCGCAGGACAGCTCATCAATGCCGACTCACCAGCGCCGACTCAACACTGCCGACGCAACACCGCCGACTCAACACCGCCAACTCACCAATGTTGACACAACACCGCCGATTTAACACCGCATCCAGAGCGCCGGGAAAACTCATGGCTGAAACAACTCAGCATAGAAAAACTTTTTTTTAACCGAATAAACGCAATTTATTAAGAATTAAGACCTTAAATAATGAATATTTTTCTTCAGATAAGGCATTTGAAAAGGCATTGTGCAAAAAATGAAGCAGTTTTCTGTTTTTAATTATTTTTAATAAAATAAATCGTAAAGAAATTTACTTTTTAATGAATACAATATGTATGTATATATATATATATATATATATATATATATATATATATATATATATATATATATATATATATATATATACAATGTAACCAAAAAAGTTCTGTCCGTTTTTGGTTTAGTCATGGAATGAAGTTGAAATATATACGAAATGCTTGTAGCAATTGTTTTCAAATTCGGACAGCCGGATGTAGGAACATCAGACGTTATAACTATAGCTATTACTATAAGAACGGCTGATCCTGTACCATGAACACCAGCCCTGATATGATTGATTCTATACCATGAACACCAGCCTTGATATGACTGATTCTATACGATGAACACCAGCCTTGATATGACTTATCCTGTACCATGAACACCAGCATTGATATGACTGATCCTGTACCATGAACACCAGCCTTGATATGACTGATTCTATACCATGAACACCAGGCTTCATATGACTGATCCTGTACCATGAACACCAGCCTTGATATGACTGATCCTGTTCCATGAACACCAGCCTTGTATGACTGATTCTATACCATGAACACCAGCCTTAATATGACTGATCCTGTACCATGAACACCAGCCTTGATATGACTGATTCTGCACCATGAACACCAGCCTTGATATGACTGATTCTATACCATGAACACCAGCCTTGATATGACTGATCCTTTTCCAAAAACACCAGCCTTGATATGACTGATCCTGTACCATAACCACCAGCCTTGATATGACTGATCCTGCACCATGAACACCAGCCTTGATATGACTGATCCTGTACCATGAACACCAGCCTTGATATGACTGATTCTAAACCATGAACACCAGCCTTGATATGACTGATCCTTTACCATGAACACCAGCCTTGATATGACTGATCCTGTACCATGAACACCAGCCTTGATATGACTGATTCTATACCATGAACACCAGCCTTGATATGACTGACCCTGTACCATGAACACAAGCCTTGATATGACTGATCCTGTACCATGAACACCAGCCATGATATGACTGATTCTATACCATGAACACCAGCCTTGATATGACTGATCCTGTACCATGGACACCAGCCTTGATATGACTGATTCTGCACCATGAACACCAGCCTTGATATGACTGATCCTGTACTATGAACACCAGCCTTGATATGACTGATTCTATACCATGAACACCAGCCTTGATATGACTGATCCTGTACCATGAACACCAGCCTTGATATGACTGATTCTGCACCATGAACACCAGCCTTGATATAACTGATCCTGTACCATGAACACCAGCCTTGATATGACTGATTCTATACCATGAACACCAGCCTTGATATGACTGATCCTGTACCATGAACACCAGCCTTGATATGACTGATTCTATACCATGAACACCAGCCTTGATATGACTGATTCTATACCATGAACACCAGCCTTGATATGACTGATTCTATACCATGAACACCAGCCTTGATATGACTGATTCTATACCATGAACACCAGCCTTGATATGACTGATTCTATACCATGAACACCAGCCTTGATATGACTGATCCTGTACCATGAACACCAGCCTTGATATGACTGATCCTGTACCATGAAAACAAGCCTTGATATGACTGATCCTGTACCATGAACACCAGCCTTGATATGACTGATTCTATACCATGAACACCAGCCTTGATATGACTGATCCTGTACCATGAACACCAGCCTTGATATGACTGATTCTATACCATGAACACCAGCCTTGATATGACTGATTCTATACCATGAACACCAGCCTTGATATGACTGATCCTGTACCATGAACACCAGCCTTGATATGACTGATTCTATACCATGAACACCAGCCTTGATATGACTGATCCTGTACCATGAACACCAGCCTTGATATGACTGATTCTATACCATGAACACCAGCCTTGATATGACTGATTCTTTACCATGAACACAAGCCTTGATATGACTGATACTTTTCCAAGAACACCAGCCTTGATATGACTGATCCTGTACCATGACCACCAGCCTTGATATGACTGATCCTGCACCATGAACACCAGCCTTGATATGACTGATCCTGTACCATGAACACCAGCCTTGATATGACTGATCCTGTACCATGACCACCAGCCTTGATATGACTGATCCTGTACCATGGACACCAGCCTTGATATGACTGATTCTATACCATGGAGACCAGCCTTGATATGACTGATTCTGTACCATGAACACCAGCCTTGATATGAATGATTCTATACCATGAACACTAGCCTTGATATGACTGATCCTGTACCATGAACACCAGCCTTGATATGACTGATCCTGTTCCAAGAACACCAGCCATGATATGACTGATCCTGTACCATGACCACCAGCCTTGATATGACTGATTCTTTACCATGAACACCAGCCTTGATATGACTGATACTTTTCCAAGAACACCAGCCTTGATATGACTGATCCTGTACCATGACCACCAGCCTTGATATGACTGATCCTGTACCATGGACACCAGCCTTGATATGACTGATTCTATACCATGGAGACCAGCCTTGACATGACTGATTCTGTACCATGAACACCAGCCTTGATATGAATGATTCTATACCATGAACACTAGCCTTGATATGACTGATCCTGTACCATGAACACCAGCCTTGATATGACTGATCCTGTTCCAAGAACACCAGCCATGATATGACTGATCCTGTACCATGACCACCAGCCTTGATATGACTGATCCTTTACCATGAACACCAGCCTTGATATGACTGATACTTTTCCAAGAACACCAGCCTTGATATGACTGATCCTGTACCATGACCACCAGCCTTGATATGACTGATCCTGTACCATGGACACCAGCCTTGATATGACTGATTCTATACCATGGAGACCAGCCTTGATATGACTGATTCTGTACCATGAACACCAGCCTTGATATGAATGATTCTATACCATGAACACTAGCCTTGATATGACTGATCCTGTACCATGAACACCAGCCTTGATATGACTGATCCTGTTCCAAGAACACCAGCCATGATATGACTGATCCTGTACCATGACCACCAGCCTTGATATGACTGATTCTTTACCATGAACACCAGC
The DNA here is from genome assembly GCA_964036315.1 of Acanthosepion esculentum. Classification (NCBI taxonomy): domain Eukaryota; kingdom Metazoa; phylum Mollusca; class Cephalopoda; order Sepiida; family Sepiidae; genus Acanthosepion; species Acanthosepion esculentum. Next base: position 11,880,437 of record OZ038518.1, read on the forward strand.
CTTGATATTACTGATACTTTTCCAAGAACACCAGCCTTGATATGACTGATCCTGTACCATGACCACCAGCCTTGATATGACTGATCCTGTACCATGGACACCAGCCTTGATATGACTGATTCTATACCATGGAGACCAGCCTTGATATGACTGATTCTGTACCATGAACACCAGCCTTGATATGAATGATTCTATACCATGAACACTAGCCTTGATATGACTGATCCTGTACCATGAACACCAGCCTTGATATGACTGATCCTGTTCCAAGAACACCAGCCATGATATGACTGATCCTGTACCATGACCACCAGCCTTGATATGACTGATTCTTTACCATGAACACCAGCCTTGATATGACTGATACTTTTCCAAGAACACCAGCCTTGATATGACTGATCCTGTTCCATGAACACCAGCCTTGTATGACTGATTCTATACCATGAACACCAGCCTTGATATGACTGATCCTGTACCATGAACACCAGCCTTGATATGACTGATTCTGCACCATGAACACCAGCCTTGATATGACTGATTCTATACCATGAACACCAGCCTTGATATGACTTATCCTGTACCATGAACACCAGCAGTGATATGACTGATCCTGTACCATGAACACCAGCCTTGATATGACTGATTCTATACCATGAACACCAGCCTTGATATGACTGATCCTGTACCATGAACACCAGCCTTGATATGACTGATTCTATACCATGAACACCAGCATTGATATGACTGATCCTGTACCATGAACACCAGCCTTGATATGACTGATCCTGTTCCATGGACACCAGCCTTGTATGACTGATTCTATACCATGAACACCAGCCTTGATATGACTGATCCTGTACCATGAACACCAGCCTTGATATGAATGATCCTGTACCATGAACACCAGCCTTGATATGACTGATTCTATACCATGAACACCAGCCTTGATATGACTGATCCTGTACCATGAACACCAGCCTTGATATGACTGATCCTGTACCATGAACACCAGCTTTGATATGACTGATTCTATACCATGAACACCAGCCTTGATATGACTGATCCTGTACCATGAACACCAGCCTTGATATGACTGATTCTATACCATGAACACCAGCCCTGATATGACTGATCCTTTACCATGAACACCAGCCTTGATATGACTGATCCTGTACCATGAACACCAGCCTTGATATGACTGATTCTATACCATGAACACCAGCATTGATATGACTGATCCTGTACCATGAACACCAGCCTTGATATGACTGATTCTATACCATGAACACCAGCCTTGATATGACTGATCCTGTACCATGAACACCAGCCTTGATATGACTGATCCTGTACCATGAACACCAGCCTTGATATGACTGATTCTATACCATGAACACCAGCCTTGATATGACTGATCCTGTACCATGAACACCAGCCTTGATATGACTGATTCTATACGATGAACACCAGCCCTGATATGACTGATCCTTTACCATGAACACCAGCCTTGATATGACTGATCCTGTACCATGAACACCAGCCTTGATATGACTGATTCTATACCATGAACACCAGCCTTGATATGACTGATCCTGTACCATGAACACCAGCCTTGATATGACTGATCCTGTACCATGACCACCAGCCTTGATATGACTGATTCTATACCATGAACACCAGCATTGATATGACTGATCCTGTACCATGAACAGCAGTATTGATATGACTGATCCTGTACAATGAGCACCAGCTTTGATATGACTGATCCTGTACCATGAACAGCAGCCTTGATATGAATGATCCTGTACCATGAACACCAGCCTTGATATGACTGATTCTATACCATGAACACCAGCCTTGATATGACTGATCCTGTACCATGAACACCAGCCTTGATATGACTGATCCTGTACCATGAACACCAGCTTTGATATGACTGATTCTATACCATGAACACCAGCCTTGATATGACTGATCCTGTACCATGAACACCAGCCTTGATATGACTGATTCTATACCATGAACACCAGCCCTGATATGACTGATCCTTTACCATGAACACCAGCCTTGATATGACTGATCCTGTACCATGAACACCAGCCTTGATATGACTGATTCTATACCATGAACACCAGCATTGATATGACTGATCCTGTACCATGAACACCAGCCTTGATATGACTGATTCTATACCATGAACACCAGCCTTGATATGACTGATCCTGTACCATGAACACCAGCCTTGATATGACTGATCATGTACCATGAACACCAGCCTTGATATGACTGATTCTATACCATGAACACCAGCCTTGATATGACTGATCCTGTACCATGAACACCAGCCTTGATATGACTGATTCTATACGATGAACACCAGCCCTGATATGACTGATCCTTTACCATGAACACCAGCCTTGATATGACTGATCCTGTACCATGAACACCAGCCTTGATATGACTGATTCTATACCATGAACACCAGCCTTGATATGACTGATCCTGTACCATGAACACCAGCCTTGATATGACTGATCCTGTACCATGAACACCAGCCTTGATATGACTGATTCTATACCATGAACACCAGCCTTGATATGACTGATCCTGTACCATGAACACCAGCCTTGATATGACTGATTCTATACCATGAACACCAGCCTTGATATGACTGATCCTGTACCATGAACACTAGCCTTGATATGACTGATTCTATACCATGAACACCAGCCTTGATATGACTGATCCTGTACCATGAACACCAGCCTTGATATGACTGATCCTGTACCATGAACACCAGCCTTGATATGACTGATTCTATACCATGAACACCAGCCTTGATATGACTGATCCTGTACCATGAACACCAGCCTTGATATGACTGATTCTATACCATGAACACCAGCCTTGATATGACTGATCCTGTACCATGAACACCAGCCTTGATATGACTGATCCTGTACCATGAACACCAGCTTGATATGACTGATTCTATACCATGAACACCAGCCTTGATATGACTGATCCTGTACCATGAACACCAGCCTTGATATGACTGATTCTATACCATGAACACCAGCCCTGATATGACTGATCCTGTACCATGAACACCAGCCTTGATATGACTGATCCTGTACCATGAACACCAGCCCTGATATGACTGATCCTGTACCATGAACACCAGCCTTGATATGACTGATCCTGTACCATGAACACCAGCCTTGATATGACTGATTCTATACCATGAACACCAGCCCTGATATGACTGATCCTTTACCATGAACACCAGCCTTGATATGACTGATCCTGTACCATGAACACCAGCCTTGATATGACTGATTCTATACCATGACCACCAGCCTTGATATGACTGATCCTGTACCATGAACACCAGCCTTGATATGACTGATCCTGTACCATGAACACCAGCCTTGATATGACTGATTCTATACCATGAACACCAGCCTTGATATGACTGATCCTGTACCATGAACACCAGCCTTGATATGACTGATTCTATACCATGAACACCAGCCTTGATATGACTGATCCTGTACCATGAACACCAGCCTTGATATGACTGATTCTATACCATGAACACCAGCCCTGATATGACTGATACTTTACCATGAACACCAGCCTTGATATGACTGATCCTGTACCATGAACACCAGCCTTGATATGACTGATTCTATACCATGAACACCAGCCTTGATATGACTGATCCTGTACCATGAACACCAGCCTTGATATGACTGATCTTGTACCATGAACACCAGCCTTGATATGACTGATTCTATACCATGAACACCAGCCTTGATATGACTGATCCTGTACCATGAACACCAGCCTTGATATGACTGATTCTATACCATGAACACCAGCCTTGATATGACTGATCCTGTACCATGAACACCAGCCTTGATATGACTGATCCTGTACCATGAACACCAGCCTTGATATGACTGATCCTGTACCATGAACACCAGCCTTGATATGACTGATCCTGTACCATGAACACCAGCCTTGATATGACTGATTCTATTCCATGAACACCAGCCCTGATATGACTGATCCTTTACCATGAACACCAGCCTTGATATGACTGATCCTGTACCATGAACACCAGCCTTGATATGACTGATCCTGTACCATGAACACCAGCCTTGATATGACTGATTCTATACCATGAACACCAGCCTTGATATGACTGATCCTGTACCATGAACACCAGCCTTGATATGACTGATTCTATACCATGAACACCAGCCTTGATATGACTGATCCTGTACCATGAACACCAGCCTTGATAAGACTGATTCTATACCATGAACACCAGCCTTGATATGACTGATCCTGTACCATGAACACCAGCCTTGATATGACTGATTCTATACCATGAACACCAGCCTTGATATGACTGATTCTGCACCATGAACACCAGCCTTGATATGACTGATCCTGTACCATGAACACCAGCCTTGATATGACTGATTCTATACCATGAACACCAACCTTGATATGACTGATCCTGTACCATGAACACCAGCGTTGATATGACTGATTCTATACCATGAACACCAGCCTTGATATGACTGATCCTGTACCATGAACACCAGCCTTGATATGACTGATCCTGTACCATGAACACCAGCCTTGATATGACTGATTCTATACCATGAACACCAGCCTTGATATGACTGATTCTATACCATGAACACCAGCCTTGATATGACTGATCCTGTACCATGAACACCAGCCTTGATATGACTGATTCTATACCATGAACACCAGCCCTGATATGACTGATCCTTTACCATGAACACCAGCCTTGATATGACTGATCCTGTACCATGAACACCAGCCTTGATATGACTGATTCTATACCATGAACACCAGCCTTGATATGACTGATCCTGTACCATGAACACCAGCCTTGATATGACTGATCCTGTACCATGAACACCAGCCTTGATATGACTGATTCTATACCATGAACACCAGCCTTGATATGACTGATCCTGTACCATGAACACTAGCCTTGATATGACTGATTCTATACCATGAACACCAGCCTTGATATGACTGATTCTGCACCATGAACACCAGCCTTGATATGACTGATCCTGTACCATGATCACCAGCCTTGATATGACTGATTCTATACCATGAACACCAGCCTTGATATGACTGATCCTGTACCATGAACACCAGCCTTGATATGACTGATCCTGTACCATGAACACCAGCCTTGATATGACTGATCCTGTACCATGAACACCAGCCTTGATATGACTGATTCTATACCATGAACACCAGCCTTGATATGACTGATCCTGTACCATGAACACCAGCTTGATATGACTGATTCTATACCATGAACACCAGCCTTGATATGACTGATCCTGTACCATGAACACCAGCCTTGATATGACTGATCCTGTACCATGAACACCAGCCTTGATATGACTGATCCTGTACCATGAACACCAGCCTTGATATGACTGATCCTGTACCATGAACACCAGCCTTGATATGACTGATTCTATACCATGAACACCAGCCCTGATATGACTGATCCTTTACCATGAACACCAGCCTTGATATGACTGATCCTGTACCATGAACACCAGCCTTGATATGACTGATTCTATACCATGAACACCAGCCCTGATATGACTGATCCTGTACCATGAACACCAGCCTAGATATGACTGATCCTGTACCATGAACACCAGCCCTGATATGACTGATCCTGCACCATGAACACCAGCCTTGATATGACTGATACTGTACCATGAACACCAGCCTTGATATGACTGATCCTGTACCATGGACACCAGCCTTGATATGACTGATTCTATACCATGAACACCAGCCCTGATATGACTGATACTTTACCATGAACACCAGCCTTGATATGACTGATCCTGTACCATGAACACCAGCCTTGATATGACTGATTCTATACCATGAACACCAGCCCTGATATGACTGATCCTGTACCATGAACACCAGCCTTGATATGACTGATCCTGTACCATGAACACCAGCCTTGATATGACTGATTCTATACCATGAACACCAGCCCTGATATGACTGATCCTTTACCATGAACACCAGCCTTGATATGACTGATCCTGTACCATGAACAGCAGCCTTGATATGACTGATTCTATACCATGAACACCAGCCCTGATATGACTGATCCTGTACCATGAACACCAGCCTTGATATGACTGATACTGTACCATGAACACCAGCCCTGATATGACTGATCCTGTACCATGAACACCAGCCTTGATATGACTGATCCTGTACCATGAACACCAGCCTTGATATGACTGATCCTGTACCATGAACACCAGCCTTGATATGACTGATTCTATACCATGAACACCAGCCCTGATATGACTGATCCTTTACCATGAACACCAGCCTTGATATGACTGATCCTGTACCATGAACACCAGCCTTGATATGACTGATTCTATACCATGAACACCAGCCTTGATATGACTGATCCTGTACCATGAACACCAGCCTTGATATGACTGATTCTATACCATGAACACCAGCCTTGATATGACTGATCCTGTACCATGAACACCAGCCTTGATATGACTGATCCTGTACCATGAACACCAGCCTTGATATGACTGATCCTGTACCATGAACACCAGCCTTGATATGACTGATCCTGTACCATGAACACCAGCCTTGATATGACTGATTCTATACCATGAACACCAGCCCTGATATGACTGATCCTTTACCATGAACACCAGCCTTGATATGACTGATCCTGTACCATGAACACCAGCCTTGATATGACTGATTCTATACCATGAACACCAGCCTTGATATGACTGATCCTGTACCATGAACACCAGCCTTGATATGACTGATCCTGTACCATGAACACCAGCCTTGATATGACTGATTCTATACCATGAACACCAGCCTTGATATGACTGATCCTGTACCATGAACACCAGCCTTGATATGACTGATTCTATACCATGAACACCAGCCTTGATATGACTGATCCTGTACCATGAACATCAGCCTTGATATGACTGATCCTGTACCATGAACACCAGCCTTGATATGACTGATCCTGTACCATGAACACCAGCCTTGATATGACTGATCCTGTACCATGAACACCAGCCTTGATATGACTGATCCTGTACCATGAACACCAGCCCTGATATGACTGATCCTTTACCATGAACACCAGCCTTGATATGACTGATCCTGTACCATGAACACCAGCCTTGATATGACTGATTCTATACCATGAACACCAGCCTTGATATGACTGATCCTGTACCATGAACACCAGCCTTGATATGACTGATCCTGTACCATGAACACCAGCCTTGATATGACTGATTCTATACCATGAACACCAGCCTTGATATGACTGATCCTGTACCATGAACACCAGCCTTGATATGACTGATTCTATACCATGAACACCAGCCTTGATATGACTGATCCTGTACCATGAACACCAGCATTGATATGACTGATTCTATACCATGAACACCAGCCTTGATATGACTGATCCTGTACCATGAACACCAGCCTTGATATGACTGATCCTGTACCATGAACACCAGCCTTGATATGACTGATCCTGTACCATGAACACCAGCCTTGATATGACTGATCCTGTACCATGAACACCAGCCTTGATATGACTGATTCTATACCATGAACACCAGCCCTGATATGACTGATCCTTTACCATGAACACCAGCCTTGATATGACTGATCCTGTACCATGAACACCAGCCTTGATATGACTGATTCTATACCATGAACACCAGCCCTGATATGACTGATCCTGTACCATGAACACCAGCCTAGATATGACTGATCCTGTACCATGAACACCAGCCCTGATATGACTGATCCTGCACCATGAACACCAGCCTTGATATCACTGATCCTGTACCATGAACACCAGCCTTGATATGACTGATCCTGTACCATGAACACCAGCCTTGATATGACTGATTCTATACCATGAACACCAGCCCTGATATGACTGATCCTTTACCATGAACACCAGCCTTGATATGACTGATCCTGTACCATGAACACCAGCCTTGATATGACTGATCCTGTACCATGAACACCAGCCTTGATATGACTGATTCTATACCATGAACACCAGCCCTGATATGACTGATCCTTTTCCAAGAACACCAGCCTTGATATGACTGATCCTGTACCATGAACACCAGCCTTGATATGACTGATTCTATACCATGAACACCAGCCTTGATATGACTGATCCTGTACCATGAACACCAGCCTTGATATGACTGATTCTATACCATGAACACCAGCCTTGATATGACTGATCCTGTACCATGAACACCAGCCTTGATATGACTGATTCTATACCATGAACACCAGCCTTGATATGACTGATCCTTTTCCAAGAACACCAGCCTTGATATGACTGATCCTGTACCATGAACACCAGCCTTGATATGACTGATTCTATACCATGAACACCAGCCCTGATATGACTGATCCTTTTCCAAGAACACCAGCCTTGATATGACTGATCCTGTACCATGAACACCAGCCTTGATATGACTGATTCTATACCATGAACACCAGCCTTGATATGACTGATCCTGTACCATGAACACCAGCCTTGATATGACTGATCCTGTACCATGAACACCAGCCTTGATATGACTGATTCTATACCATGAACACCAGCCCTGATATGACTGATCCTTTTCCAAGAACACCAGCCTTGATATGACTGATCCTGTACCATGAACACCAGCCTTGATATGACTGATTCTATACCATGAACACCAGCCTTGATATGACTGATCCTGTACCATGAACACCAGCCTTGATATGACTGATTCTATACCATGAACACCAGCCTTGATATGACTGATCCTGTACCATGAACACCAGCCTTGATATGACTGATTCTATACCATGAACACCAGCCTTGATATGACTGATCCTTTTCCAAGAACACCAGCCTTGATATGACTGATCCTGTACCATGAACACCAGCCTTGATATGACTGATTCTATACCATGAACACCAGCCCTGATATGACTGATCCTTTTCCAAGAACACCAGCCTTGATATGACTGATCCTGTACCATGAACACCAGCCTTGATATGACTGATTCTATACCATGAACACCAGCCTTGATATGACTGATCCTGTACCATGAACACCAGCCTTGATATGACTGATCCTGTACCATGAACACCAGCCTTGATATGACTGATTCTATACCATGAACACCAGCCCTGATATGACTGATCCTTTTCCAAGAATACCAGCCTTGATATGACTGATCCTGTACCATGAACACCAGCCTTGATATGACTGATTCTATACCATGAACACCAGCCTTGATATGACTGATCCTGTACCATGAACACCAGCCTTGATATGACTGATTCTATACCATGAACACCAGCCTTGATATGACTGATCCTGTACCATGAACACCAGCCTTGATATGACTGATTCTATACCATGAACACCAGCCTTGATATGACTGATCCTGTACCATGAACACCAGCCTTGATATGACTGATTCTATACCATGAACACCAGCCTTGATATGACTGATTCTGCACCATGAACACCAGCCTTGATATGACTGATCCTGTACCATGAACACCAGCCTTGATATGACTGATCCTGTACCATGAACACCAGCCTTGATATGACTGATTCTATACCATGAACACCAGCCTTGATATGACTGATCCTGTACCATGAACACCAGCCTTGATATGACTGATCCTGTACCATGAACACCAGCCTTGATATGACTGATTCTATACCATGAACACCAGCCTTGATATGACTGATCCTGTACCATGAACACCAGCCTTGATATGACTGATCCTGTACCATGAACACCAGCCTTGATATGACTGATTCTATACCATGAACACCAGCCTTGATATGACTGATCCTGTACCATGAACACCAGCCTTGATATGACTGATTCTATACCATGAACACCAGCCTTGATATGACTGATTCTGCACCATGAACACCAGCCTTGATATGACTGATCCTGTACCATGAACACCAGCCTGGATATGACTGATCCTGCACCATGAACACCAGCCTTGATATGACTGATCCTGTACCATGAACACCAGCCTTGATATGATTGATTCTATACCATGAACACCAGCCTTGATATGACTGATTCTGCACCATGAACACCAGCCTTGATATGACTGATCCTGTACCATGAACACCAGCCTGGATATGACTGATCCTGTACCATGAACACCAGCCTTGATATGACTGATCCTGTACTATGAACACCAGCCTTGATATGACTGATCCTGCACCATGAACACCAGCCTTGATATGACTGATCCTGCACCATGAACACCAGCCTTGATATGACTGATTCTGCACCATGAACACCAGCCTTGATATGACTGATTCTGCACCATGAACAGCAGCCTTGATATGACTGATTCTGCACCATGAACACCAGCCTTGATATGAATGATTCTATACCATGAACACTAGCCTTGATATGACTGATCCTGTACCATGAACACCAGCCTTGATATGACTGATCCTGTTCCAAGAACACCAGCCTTGATATGACTGATTCTGTACCATGACCAACAGACTTGTTACGACTGATCCTGTACCATGAACACCTGCCTTGATATGACAGATCCTGTACCATGACCATCAGCCTTCTTATGACTGATCCTGTACCATGAACACCAGCCTAGATATGACTGATCCTGCACCATGAACACCAACCTTGATATGACTGATCCTGTACTATGAACACCAGCCTTGATATGACTGATCCTGCACCATGAACACCAGCCTTGATATGACTGATCCTGCACCATGAACACCAGCCTTGATATGACTGATTCTGCACCATGAACACCAGCCTTGTTATGACTGATCCTGTACCATGAACACCAGCCTTGATATGACTGATCCTGTACCATGAAGACCAGCCTTGATATGACTGATCCTTTTCCAAGAACACCAGCCTTGATATGACTGATCCTGTACCATGACCACCAGCCTTGATATGACTGATCGTGCACCATGAACACCAGCCTTGATATGACTGATTCTGCACCATGAACACCAGCCTTGATATGAATGATCTTGTACTATGAACACCAGCCTTGATATGACTGATCCTGTTCCAAGAACACCCGCCTTGATATGACTGATTCTGTACCATGAACACCAGCCTTGATATGAATGATTCTATACCATGAACACTAGCCTTGATATGACTGATCCTGTACCATGAACACCAGCCTTGATATGACTGATCCTGTTCCCAGAACACCAGCCTTGATATGACTGATCCTGTACCATGACCACCAGACTTGTTATGACTGATACTGTACCATGAACACCAGCCTTGATATGACTGATCCTGTACCATGAACACCAGCATTGATATTACTGATCCTGTACCATGAACACCTGCCTTGATATGACTGATCCTGTTCCAAGAACACCAGCCTTGATATGACTGATTCTATACCATGAACACCAGCCTTGATATGACTGATCCTGTACCATGAACACCAGAATTGATATGACTGATCCTGCACCATGAACACCAGCCGTGATATGACTGATCCTGTACCATGAACACTAGCATTCTTATGACTGATCCTGCAACATGAACACCAACCTTGATATGACTGATCCTGTACTATGAACATAGCCTTGATATGACTGATCCTGTACCATGAACACCAGCTTTGATATGACTGATTCTGCACCATGAACACCAGCCTTGATATGACTGATCCTGTACCAATAACACCAGCCTTGATATGACTGATCCTTTTCCAAGAACACCAGCCTTGATATGACTGATCCTGTACCATGACCACCAGCCTTGATATGACTGATCCTGCACCATGAACACCAGCCTTGATATGACTGATCCTGTACCATGAACACTAGCATTGTTATGACTGATCCTGTACCATGAACACCAGCCTTGATATGACTGATCCTGTACCATGAACACCAGCCTTGATATGACTGATTCTGCACCATGAACACCAGCCTTGATATGACTGATTCTATACCATGAAAACCACCCTTGATATAACTGATTCTATACCATGAACACCAGCCTTGATATGACTGATCCTGTACCATGAACACCAGCCTTGATATGACTGATCCTGTTCCAAGAACACCAGCCTTGATATGACTGATTCTGTACCATGACCACCACCCTTGTTATGACTGATCCTGTACCATGAACACCAGCCTTGATATGACTGATTCTATACCATGAACACCAGCCTTGATATGACTGATCCTGTACCATGACCTCTAATCTTGTTATGACTGATCCTGTACCATGAACACCAGCCTTGATATGACTGATTCTATACCATGAACACCAGCCTTGATATGACTGATTCTATACCATGAACACCAGCCTTGATATGACTGATTCTATACCATGAACACCAGCCTTGATATGACTGATTCTATACCATGAACACCAACCTTGATATGACTGATCCTGTACCATGACCTCTAGTCTTGTTATGACTGATCCTGTACCATGAACACCAGCCTTGATATGACTGATTCTATACCATGAACACCAGCCTTGATATGACTGATTCTATACCATGAACACCAGCCTTGATATGACTGATTCTGTACCATGAACACCAGCCTTGATATGACTGATCCTGTACCATGACCTCTAGTCTTGTTATGACTGATCCTGTACCATGAACACCAGCCTTGATATGACTGATTCTATACCATGAACACCAGCCTTGATATGACTGATTCTATACCATGAACACCAGCCTTGATATGACTGATTCTATACCATGAACACCAGCCTTGATATGACTGATCCTGTACCATGACCTCTAGTCTTGTTATGACTGATCCTGTACCATGAACACCAGCCTTGATATGACTGATTCTATACCATGAACACCAGCCTTGATATGACTGATTCTATACCATGAACACCAGCCTTGATATGACTGATCCTGTACCATGACCTCTAGTCTTGTTATGACTGATCCTCTACCATGAACACCAGCCTTGATATGACTGATTCTATACCATGAACACCAGCCTTGATATGACTGATTCTATACCATGAACACCAGCCTTGATATGACTGATTCTATACCATGAACACCAGCCTTGATATGACTGATTCTATACCATGAACACCAGCCTTGATATGACTGATCCTGTACCATGAACACCAGCCTTGATATGA
>OZ038518.1:11903741-11906241 GCA_964036315.1 Acanthosepion esculentum
ATATAATATATATATGTGTGAGTGTATTTGTGTTTGTGTGCAAGCCGTAAAAATCGAATAATATATATATATATATATACGTTATAGTTTGGCTACCCCTGGTATTTTTTTTAAATTGGCCCCCAAAGTAGTTGTTTTGTATTTTAAATAAGAGAAAATTATTATCAATTGTTAAAAAAAAGAGGGGCATGATGTTGGTTTTATTATTAGATATTTTATTATGTCAAAAAGAAAAAAAAACATTTTCTCATTAAATTTTGCTCGCGACAAAATATCCTCCTTCAGTCTTGATTACTGCAAATTTTTTGGCATTCGTTGAAAAATTTTCTTAAAGTTTAAGTTTGCTAATTGATTCCGTTCTTTTTTCAATGACTCTGGGAGCTTTTTTTATTTTTATTTTCTATCACACTTCTGTCAATTTCATCCAATGCTAATTTTGAACTCAAGTGTATATATTTGACCAATGGAAACCGTTTCATTGAAACTATATTTGATTACGCGTTTCGCCTTCCTAGGTTTCATCAGATCCAAAAACTAAAGAAAGAAATGTGTGTGTGTGTTTGCGTGCGAGCGTGTGTGTGTGTGTGTGTGTAGGTTTAAATAATGAATCATTCGTACTTTCTCATTAAGCTGGCATTTCTCTTGATTAAAGATTATATTAATATTAATATTTATTCTGTATCTTTCCTTCATAATTCTTAGTTCATGTCGAAAGATGTTAATATATTTTCTCAGCATTTTTCTATCGAATTAAAAGGGTAAGTCCTCATCTTATTTTCAGAATGGCTTGAAAACAAAAAAATTCATATAGCCTTTTCTGAAACGAGTCCAAAGCAATTACTCGTCAAATCCTTCAGAATGAGTTGAAAGTAAAAGATTTATCTGTTTTTAAGTCTATTAATGTGTTTTCCGTGTCGACAATATGTGTTTAAAATAGGATATCTTTTTAAGAATCGGATCCAAAAACGATATGTGTGTGTGTGTGTGAGTGTGTATGTGTGTGTGTTTGTGTGTGTGTATGTGTGTGTGTGTGTGTGCGTGTGTGTGTGAAATTCCAAATAGAATATATCTATGAACCGACAATATGAATAATGTCAAAAGGATTATAGAATTGTGTCGCTTGACGTCCTCCATAGATTGCCTAGATTAATTCAAGTTCAACCTAATTAATATTTATAAGCGTTGTTAAAAGATTTTACAAAACCAATAAAATTTTTGCTCTCAAATATAAATACTTGTTGAAAAAATAAAATTCTCAATCAAGTTTTAATTGATAAATTCCGCAAGATGACAAAACGCGTCGGCTATGATAAATTTTCCTCTTGACTTTATTCATATATATATATATATATATATATATATATATATATATATATATATATATGTTTATATTAGATTTGTAGCCTCTAGTCGATATTACCTTTGTCAGATTTTCTTGATTACACAGCGGACCCTTTATAAATGCCCTTCGGTTTTAGTTCCCACACCCCATCTCCTCCACCCCTTTTTCTTTTCCTCTCCCTCTCTCATCTTCTGAGCTTTAAGATTTTATCGTCTATTGTGTGTGTATGTCACCACAAAATGTATACTCTTTTCCGGTGTATCTTTAATGTATTAGACATTTGAAAATATTCATATTTCTCTCACTTAAACCGTCTTTGACTCCCCTCTTTAAAACTTCGCTCTGTCAAATTTTAATCCCCACTTCATCTTTAGACCTCCCTGTTCTTCTCTCGTCTGTTACCCCCCCCTATAGCTTTCATTTACTCTATTATTCGTCCCACACTCTCATACATACACTCTCACTAAATTTTATTTTTTATTCCCGGAGGTGTTTTTTCTGTTTTCTTTATGAATTTCTAGGTCTGATGAATTTACGATTCCAATGGAATAAATTATTACCATGTAATATTAGTGTTTAAGCCTTTTTATTATATATATATATATATATATATATATATATATATATATATATATATATATATATATATATATATATATGTGTGTGTGTGTGTGTGTCTGTCTTTAAAACTTTTCTCTGTTAAGTTTTAATCCCCACCCTCACCTTTAGGCCTTTCCTGTTCTTCTTTCTTCTATTACACCCTCTCTCTAGAGCTTTCATACATTTCCCTCTCACACTTGTTTCCCTCTCCCACACATACACTATTACTCAAATTTGATTTTTAATTCCTGGAGTTATATTTTCGGATTTCTTTTTGAATTTGTAGGTCTGATGAATTGGATCGTGATTACGATTCCAATGTAATAAATTATAACCTCGGAATATTAGTGTTTGAGTCTTTCATGTATATATATAAATTGTTGAGTGATCTTTCCAGGATTTGTTACCATGTCCGAGAAATTTTCATAGAAAATTTTCGCTCTCCGACAGGAATCGAACCTGTATCCTATACCGTCATTTCGCGTGACGTGCCTTAACCGTTCGGCCACGAAGAAGCGTCCGGTTAGCAAGGTCGATTTTACTATCTTTAAGCTTAAA
>OZ038518.1:11911241-11916241 GCA_964036315.1 Acanthosepion esculentum
TATATATATATATATATATATAACCCTACAAATCAAAATCTACCCACATTTCACACCCATTCAAAACAGACATGCTTACGGAGGTGTTGAGGCCTCACACTTATACACACACCCACACGAATATAGACATTTACACACATCATACTCAGTCACTTTTCTAATGAGCCAAATGATAACACACACCCATAGCAATATACAACACATATCATACTCACTCACTCCCTAAAAACTAAATAACACACACACACAATTACCAGAGACTAAATAATTAAATAACACACACACACTAAACTAAATAATACACACACACACTTACCATCCCCTCTCCAGGTCCCAATAAAACTGCCAAACTGACCGAGGGAAACGAAACTAGCATGAAACCATCCAGCTCTTATCTCAAATGACAACTTAAAAGAGACTGTTTGACCAACACAAGGAATGTTAATAAACTCATGTTAAAAAGATAAAAAAACAAATAAAAAAACAAATGAAAACTACAGACAAAAGTCTATTTTCTCCATCAAGACATTCATTTCTGTAGTTTACTGCTACCAACAAGCAGAAAGATTTTTTTTCTCCTGATGATGGCCATGTTGGCCGAAACTAGTCGAGGATTCTAAATAAAATAATAATAATAAAAACGTAAGAATATTAATCTACAACCGAGTATGTCTGAAGATTTTAATTATTTTTTTTAATACTTTTTATTGTTCAAAATATATATATATATATATATATATATATATATATATATATATATATATATAGGGTGTATATATATGTTCGAAAATGTTTTCTTTTTGAGTCAAGTTTAAAGCTTTGGTAAATTCTGTTTAATCTATATTGGAAGATACTATTAAAAAATACTGCAGTCGTTTTAAATGATACAGATACAGGGGCTATGTGGTACTATACGATGTACAAGCTGCTCGGGTCAATTGACGCGAACTAATATCTGGATTGTCGCTGACAGCCTGTAGAATATATCCTTCGTATTTAGGCTTACAAGCGGATGTCGGTCTTCCTCGATCCATAGTTTGTTGTGCCACGATCCTGTCTCAGCAACGCGGCAATAAACAGCGCCAATGTTTGGATGATTCGGCTGCCTTCGGTCGGGAAAACGCAATTTTATACAGCCGTGCAGCCTCACGTCCATTACCATTCGCGCGGCCATATGTAAAAATCATCTCTGCCTGCTCCCGATAGGAATATCCTTCCATTGTTAAACGGAACACTTCTCAGTTAACTCAATACTACACAATTAAACGTTGAGGACAGACTAGCCACAAATGTACACGAATGACAAATGTAAACTAGTCTACATACTAACACAGCACCGTCTATCGTAAAACTTTCTTTAAACAGAATAACGACAAAAAAGAAGGATTTACGGGCATATGTTATGGACTTTTTGTCCTTGCTTTCGTGTGAGGAAGCTGCCTCCACAGTTTGTAAAAGTTTTTTTGATACACTCTGTACATACATCCATACATATATATATATATATATATATATATATATATATATATATATATATATATATGGTGATGGTCACATCTAACTATTTATGAGAAGTAAATGAGAGCCCTCCCACGCCCAAACCATACACCGTTTGAGATAACATTCGTCTTGTTTCGGTGTCCATATCCCCTAAGATGTGACCAGTACTCGATTTCATAGGCATCAGGTATATATGACAGATAAATTCTGTATAGCTAATTGGATTGATTAGATCCACATGTCTTACAACTCACCTGCGTACCAGCATACATAGATGATGACCTCTAAAAGTAGTAATATATATATATATATATATATATATATATATATATATATATATATATATATATATATATATATATATATATATATATATATAAACGAAAAATAGCGCACAGTGTACTGGTGGTAATAAAACAATGTGCCATATACAATGACAGACATAAAACTGTGGTAGCTAAATTTATTATTATTATTATTATATATATATATATATATACACATATATATATATATATATATATATATATATATATATCGTCGTGGTTTATTGTCTATATATATATGTGAGTGTGTGTGTTTGTATAGGATTAATACAAATATAAAATTAGATACTTAGCTGAAAAAACTTTTTTATTATTATTATTATTATTATTATTATTATTATTATCTATCCTTCAAGCATTTTGCAGTTTCAGTCGGTGTATTGTGCTTTACTTGTATTTCTGCATTCATTTGAAACTCCATTTTGAACATGGCTTCCTTTATTACGGAATAAAGACGCTTACTATTTTCATGTTCTTTGACACATATTATCATCCAGTCTTCTATAGTTTCCAGGTATCTTTGAAGGCCGATTGTTGTA
This sequence comes from Acanthosepion esculentum, assembly GCA_964036315.1. Lineage (NCBI taxonomy): Eukaryota > Metazoa > Mollusca > Cephalopoda > Sepiida > Sepiidae > Acanthosepion > Acanthosepion esculentum. The sequence continues at coordinate 11,913,607 of OZ038518.1, forward strand.
GTTTTGTAGGACAGTTCTAGTTGAACTCATCCTCTGCCTCCTTCGGATTATGGGCACATACAGACGATCAACATCAACTTTGGGATGATGCATGCGGTAGCGAGTGAGAAGCTTTGTCGTTTTGGCCTCCATTCGCTTTAATGTCAGCTATGGTCCAGTTAAGGATGTTAAAGTGTATTGCACCACGGAGACAGCCACGTTGCTTATGGGAGGTATTCAGTACCGGACGCACACGCCTGTATTCTTCTTCTTCTTCTTCTTCTTCTTCTTCTTATTATTATTATTATTATTATTATTATTATTATTATTATTATTATCTATCCTTCATATTATTCTTATTGCTCTGTACGCATATTAAATATTTTATACACATTAAAAAATGCCGTTTCCTTCGTTGAAAGATATTTTCTTTAATACCAGTTGTTTTTTTCGTCTACTAAAAGCGTCAAGTAATTTAAGTCTAACCCTTGCAGTTTGTTCTTGACTACTGGTGTTTATCTGATGTTCATTATTGTAATTTGCTTCTTTTATGATCTGCTGATTGATACGATAAAAAAATAAGAAACAATGCTTGGCTCTTTTCCCATTTTAGACATTCCTGGCCTCTTGTTTCAGTTTCTTTATTTGACACTATTTCCTTTTTCATAATTCACGCAAATCTTTTGCGATTATTAATGTGGAAAATGGAATCTCTTGACGGATGTAAGAATACAAAAAACGACAACATTGTTTTCACTGAGATATTTTAACTGTTATTAAATGATTTGGTTCAATGTTTGAAACTTTTTTCTAGTAAATAATAACTCTGAAGTTGTTTATTGCAAGCATTAAGTGATATGTACCGACTGATTTTCTTTTTAATAGCATTTTCAATATGTTTCTAGGTAGGAACATCTGCAAGTACGGCGCCATAGAATAAAAAGAGGGTGATTCGAAATAAATCTTTAAGGAGGTGGGTAACGTAATGAGTTGTCATTTTGTTTTTAATTCCTGTATCCTTATGTTTTTTTTATATCTTATCCTCTACTTTTCTACTTCAAATAATTTTTGTTTTGACTTTAATCAACATTTTTTATTTTCGTTTTATTTCCTGCGAAAGGCGAATTTTCATAATTTAACACGCATTTTAAATATTTTATACACATTTTAAAATTGCCTTTTCCTTTGGTGAAATATATTTTATTTAATGGGTTTGTGTCTTTAGTCTAATAATAGCTACGATTATTTTGAGTATCTCTCTAAAATTTTTCATTTATAGCATTTTAATGTTACCTACTAATAGTCATGTGCCATGCGTGATACACGCTTAGGTGATAAATGACTGACGAGGGAGATTTTTCCCGCAGTAGGTTGCCATTTCTTTCTGCGGTAGACCAGTTGCCATCCTAGGCTATAGAACCCGGTCTGTCCTGCTATTTACCCATAGCTAAGAGGGAGAAGAAGATGATTCATATCTTTCCTAAGGTTATTAGCACGTCAGTCAGTTATGTGCCATGGGTGATACAAGGTTAGGCGATCATCTACCTTTCGATACATGACTGACGAGGCAGATTTATTTCCCGAAATACGTTGCCATTTCTTTCTGCCGTAGACCAGTTGCCATCCAAGGAATCCTGCTATTTACCCATAGCTGGGGGAGAAGAGGATTCATACCTTTTCCAATGTAAGTGAATGTAATGGATTCGATTGGAATTCGAACCCGGTTCTCCGAATCCTCAATCTGAGCCGCAATCCATGACTCCACCATGCCTCCTACCGCCTTAGTATTACCTACTAATAGTATTACCCACTAATATTTCTTATATGCAAATAGTTGTACTTTTTGTGAAGTGAGGATAAATATATGCAAAAATGTTTTACATTTCGACAAGTGAAAAGTTAACCTACGAGAAAGTGTGGCGTTTTTGTGTCCAATGTAAGAATTTAATTTTTTTTGGTACACTCCACCAAACGATATAAGAATTCATAAACTTCATTTTACATAGCGGGTAGGAATTTTGAGATTTCAAGTTATTGCTAATGAATAATTTAGATGTTCGAAACTTTTTTTTTTATTGTAAATGATAACTCTAAGGTAATTTATTGCAAGTACTAAGTAATATGTACCGACTGATTTTCTTTTTAATAGCATTTTCAATATGTTTCTAGGTAGGAACATCTGCTAGTACGGTGCCATAGAATAAAAAGAGGGTGATTCGAAATAATTTTTTTAAGGAGGTGGGTAGCGTAATCAGTTGTTCATTTTTTTTTAATTCCTGTATCCTTATGTTGTTGTTTTTTATCTGATCCTCTACTTTTCTACTTCAAATAATTTTTGTTTTGACTTTAATCAACATTTTTTATTTTCGTTTTATTTCCTGCTCATAATTTAGGCGAATTTTCATCATTTTACACGCATTTTAAATATTTTATGCACATTTTAAAAATGCCTTTTCCTTTGGTGAAATATATTTTATTTACAGTATTTACATTAGTCGGACTATTGTCCTCATCTTTGTCGCCATATTTGTCACAACGTTTCGGCCTTCTTCAGGTGGTTGGAATTTCGAACTGAACCCTTTATTTCGATCACTGGGGTAGACTGTTCTAGTTCCACGTGCCATGTTTGATGGATGTCAGTTATCAGTTATCTCCT
>OZ038518.1:11921241-11926241 GCA_964036315.1 Acanthosepion esculentum
GAAAAAAATATTACCAAAAATACATATTTTGAAAAAAAAATATTACCAGCAATAAAATGTCGGCGTTAAATAACCAATTGAGGTTCATAGGCCGTAAAACAAAACAAACCAAACGAAACCAACCAGGCCTTAAGTGGAATTCGTACATCGTTAAAGCTATAAAAATCTGTCGGCATTAAATAACCCACTGAGGTTGATAGGCCGTAAAACAAAACAAACCAAAGCAAACCAACCAGGCCTTAAGTGAAACTCGTACATCGTTAAAGCTATAAGAATCTGTCGGCTTTAAATAAAACATGTGAGGTTGATCGGCCGTCAAACAAAAGAAACCAAACCAAATCCATGTTTGAAGCTTCTGCTCATAAACAATGAGGATAAGTACATCAGCATTCCCCTTGTCCAATCAGTTCATCTGAAACTGTCGTCTGACAATATGGAGTTCATTTTGACAGCTGTCAATTACAACCAGTACCTGTGGAACCTCTGTGAGGCTCGTTATGGGTATACAGGCAGACTTCTCGAAGTACTGTTGCTTTCCTTTGTCTCCAGTACTACAAGAAGGACTGGCGGTCTCGAAGCACTTTTTACTATAGTCTCTAAGAAAATCCTCTTGTTCGACATGAAGAAGGTACTTCTCCCCGTTCTTCATATCTAATGAAGAATTTCGAAAAGGCCATGAGAACGAATGGTACAATCTTCCAAGATATGCGCACTGTTTCCTGATCTTGGTTCTGTTAGGGAGACATCTTCGTCGAAGGACGCCAGCTCTCTGAAGTGCCGAAAGATTCTTACCCTGAATTAACTGAAAGCGTCGCAAGCCTTTAAGACAGTATGCCATGGCTTCTCTGATAAAATATATTACCAAGAGTGTGTCGAGAAGCTGTTACGGGCCTATGAGGATAAGGGGTTCAAATTCCACTTCCCTTTTCTTCCCTCCCACCAAAACCCTGTTTCTCCAAACCTCAGAGTAGTAAGTGATGAGCATAGATCCCACAAAGAGATTACAAAGAACAATTATCAAACACCAGATTGATGTGGAACATCTACTGGATGCCCCTGCACGGCATCACGGGGGCAAAGTCAACGAGGTCGGCCAAAAAAAGCTAACATTTGTCTGCTGTACTATTTGTATAGCGGGTGTAACAGTAAAATTTTCCAAATCGTGTAACAGCAAAATTGTCCGATTCTTAGATAAAGCTTTGAACCGAACAAAATTATCCGAGGATATTCTAACAACATTATTGGAATCTTCTTCGAGCAATAAGAATATATAGTTAATCTCCAAGCTTAGCAAAAGAAGCGAGATGAAATCGATCATCAGCGAAAATGACATGTTCATTTATTGATCATAGTTAAGGTCCGGAAGCTCATGAAAGTTCGAAATAAATACATATGTATTATTCCAGGATCATTTTGTAACTTGTACAAGATGATCTTCGCCCTCTCTAACCTTCTAACTTTCTGCCCTGGAGTAACAATATGCCTCACACTTTTCACGTATGATTTCATTTACAAGCCTTTTTTCACTGCTCTTTGGACTGTCATAGCTGAAACTCGTCTCAAGTGCTAAATGTCTTATAGATTGAATTGGATCTTTTTTAATTGATCTAGGTTGAAATGATGATCCCTCTTCCTGTTGTAACCTCCTGGTCCAGTTTTTCTCTCTACTGTTCCATCTTTTTTAAAACTTATTCACCGTTCTGTTGACGGTTTTTGAATGGACTTTGAAGATGGAAGCCATAGTATGAATGTTTGTACCATCAATTAAGGTCTGGATTATTTTTTCCTCTCGCCATTGGGAAGACATTGCAGTATTAGACTGGTGGCGAGATTTCATCAATTTACACGTAATGAGAAAGGAGGGCTTGGAGAATCTGATACTCACAGGTCAGATAGAGGGGAAAAGAGACAAGGAAAAGCGACGGATAACAGGCTTAAGCAAGTGGATGACAGAAGACGGCCTGGGAGAAGTAGCAAAGGGAAAAAAACTAATTGAGAGCTACAAGGGATAGGGAGAATGTGGAGAGCCATGATCGCCTACGTCCTGAAGGGACACGGCACATAAAATGAAATGTAGCGAAGAGCTCATACGAACAATTACGATGAAAATATTTATAGAAACGGCACAGCGAGTTAACTTTACGGACGCTGGGAAAGCGACTAAAGCCGAGATGTCAGGTCAGGACCAATAATATTGCTGATTTTTCTGTGGATCTTATCAAGGAGTTCCAGGTAAATAGCAGAGAGTGTCCAAAAACATAGCCAATTCTCACTCAGATTGTCTCAAATTTTAATATTGAATGTGCAAACTTATCTCAATGAAAATATACCAGGAAGATCGATCAGGCGTGCCAGAAATAATGACAATGTGCTGTTGAAATGGCCACCACGTTCATCTGACTTGACACTTTGGTATTTTTTTATGGGGGCTATGTAAAACGACAGGTTTTCCTACAAGCCACGTAGATTTCTGTAAGCAGAGAATCACTGAGGCGTTGTTGAATGTTACGCAAGACGTGCTACAACGTGTTTGTCAGGAGCTGGACTACCGTATTGACGTGTGTCGTGTCACAGATGGTGCGCATATTGAACATTTGTGAAGCTTTGTGAAATCGGTTTAAAAATCGGCATCTTTTATTGTCCAACATGAAGTATGAATGTTTGTACCATCAATTAATGCCTGGATTATTTTTTCCTCTCGCCATCGCTCAGTTGGGAAGACATTGGGAAGCGCAATATTAGACTGGTGGCGAGATTTCATCAATTTATTTTCGTTTGCTATATATATATATATATATATATATATATATATATATATATATATATATATATATATATATATATATATATATATAGCTGGCTACTCGCAACTATGCTATAATATATATAATTGATAAGGAAACCGGATTATATATCTTAATGTTCTTTCTCTTTATTATAATATATATAGACATATATATATATATATATATATATATATATATATATATATATATATATATATATATATATATACATATATATATATATATATATATATATATAGGTGACTATACTCGTGTTGAAAAACCTTCGAATTCTTGATTTAGCAATAGCCAAATCAATCTCGAAGGGGAAAAAAAGTTTTAAAAAAGAAAGAGCCAGGAACATGAAAGTCTGTCGAAAATGATCGCACAGATACAGGTTCAAGGCCCAAAGAAAAAAAAACCGATACGAGTAAACAACTAACTAAAGAGCTCGATACAAACGTAGAGCAAACCTAGTCAAACCTAATGAGCCAGACAAACCTACCAAGGTTTCATTTAGGCAGATCGTCAGGAGTTGCCAAAAACGAAATTGTCAAGCGATGTTAGGAATAAACTTTCAAAGGAAGTTACTTAATTTATAAGCGCAGAAAATATTGATATTACGAGATGTTAAGACTAAGGAAAATCTATTTTAATTCAGGGGTGGTAGGGTTTTAATTCTCCCAACACAGCTTATGTATCCAACATATGTTACTTACAAATTAGGTTAAGTTTAGGTTGTGGACAATAAAACGAAACTATAGATTTTAAGTTTAATTTGTATAATTGAATTTATAAATTTCAGTTTTGAAATATTGAAATTTTCACTGTCGCGATGGAATCATATTTTTTAAAAAAGAAAATAACTATATATATATATATATATATATATATATATATATATATATATATATAGTTATTTTCTTATAATAGTAATTGTTGGTTATATATATATATATATATATATATATATATATATATATATATACCCAAGTCTAGGATTGGTGTATACGGAATAAATTCCAATAACCAACAATTACTATTCTTTAAAGAGTGCTCAATACAGAGTAGACCATATATAATTGTTTATTTAAAATTTATAACATCAATATGTTATAAAATCACTACAAAAATAGCCATTTTGTTTCAACACCTCCGGTGTCTTATCAAGTGATGATGTTGAAGGTTCTACATTCAACATCATCACTTGATAAGACACCGGAGGTGTTCTGAAGATGGTCTACTAGACCGAAACGTCTGACGTCGACAGTAAAACAACATTAAAACAGTAAACTTGCATATTCGGATTTTGTTTTGTCTTTTCCATATTTTTCATGATATACACATATATATATATATATATATATATATATATATATATATATATATATATATATATATATATATATATATATATATATATATATATAGATAGATAGATAGATAGATAGAGAGAGAGAAGAGAGAGATTAGTGAATATGTATAATATCCTATATATATATATATATATATATATATATATATATATATATATATATATAACATAAGATAATCATAAAGAGCCAGGCAAACCTACCTAGGTTACATCTAAACGGATCTTTAGGGTAAAGCCGGCTTTAGCCTGAAGATCCGTTTAGGTGAAACCTAGGTAGGTTTGCCTGGCTCCTTAGGATTATCTTAGGTTTTGCTCTACTTAGTGTATTGAGCACTTTACGTAGTTGTCTTTTTACTCGTTTTGGGTTTGTTTTTCTTTGGACTTGGAGCTTGAACACTGGAGGATTTTTTTCGCCTTGTTTTAATGATCTTGGTTCTTTCTTTTTTTTATTTCCCATTTTTTCTTCGGGTACCGATTTCTTCTACTGCCAGTTGAGCTATCCGAAGTTTTTCCAAACGTGTACCACCATTTATATATATATATATATATATATATATATATATATATATAGAGAGAGAGAGAGAGAGAGAGAGAGAGAGAGAGAGATATATATAGATATATATAAATGTATATATATATATATATATTTGATAAAACATAAAAAAAATTTTCTGTTGGGTACATACTCATCCAGCTTCATACAAATTTAGTGTGTTCTTGTTAATGTGTCTACACTTAAACATAATCTCAGTTCTTTCGTTTAAATGCTCGGGTATATTACAATGGCGAGCTTCTCTTGGCAGAATCTACAAACCTCACTGTAAAATCTACAGTGTTTA
>OZ038518.1:11931241-11936241 GCA_964036315.1 Acanthosepion esculentum
TATTGTCCTCATCTTTGTCGCCATATTTATTACAACGTTTATCCACTGTGCCATGTGTCCTTAAGTCATTTCCGCCTATCTACAATAGAATGGGTTTTTAATGTCTACTCTTTGTTTAATTAGCACACGGACCTGTCTATATTTCTGAGATGAGGTATTATGTACATTATTTACATTATTCGGACTATTGTCCTCATCTTTGTCGCCATATTTATTACAACGTTTCGGCCCTTCAGTATCTGTCTATATTTCTGAGATGAGGTTTTATGTACACTATTTACATTATTCCGACTATTGTCCTAATCTCTGTCGCCATATTTATTACAGCGTTTCGGCCCTTCAGTATCTGTCTTATATTTCTTAGATGAAGTAATATGTACATTATTTACATTATTCGGACTATTGTCCTCATCTTTGTCGCCATATTTATTACAACGTTTCGGCCCTTCAGTATCTGTCTATATTTCTGAGATGAGGTGTTATGTACACTATTTACATTATTCGGACTATTGTCCTCATCTTTGTCGCACATGGCACAGTGGATAAAGGCAATAGTTAGATCCAGTGGCAGGACCCAAAGAGTGTGAGTCCAATACCAGGTTAAGGCGGTGGAGAACTTGGAGAGGGAATTAAGCAGGATATAACTGATAACTGGCATCTATTAGACATGGCACGTGGAACTAGAACACTCTACCACAGTGAGCGAAATAAAGGGTTCAGTTCAACATTCCAACCACTTGAACAAGGCCGGAGCGTACAACGGCCGAATCGTTGTAATAAATATGGCGACAAAGTTGAGGGCAATAGTTCGAATAATGTAAATAGAGTCTGTCATCCTTAAGAAAGTCTTGAAATGACCAGACTATTTAAGAACATGACTCGAGTTTTCGGGTTTATGTTTTGGTTTTGCGGTGTTGAGTGAAACTTCTAAATTGATATAACGAGCCTTTGCCTATAATTAAAACATCTGTTACGTCATCTTGATGACTGCCACGTGTTTGGCAATCTTAATCACTAGAATCTATCTTATATATAAAGTACAATGTATGTGTGTGAATTTGTGCGTCCAAGTAACTCCCCTGCTCTAACCGGTCTAATTTCAATGATTCATAGCTCATTCAAAAGCCCTAAAAAAGTTAGGCGCAAGGATCTATTTTCGTTGAGCTCAGATTCAGGGTTGCCAGATTATGCGTGGTTTAAATATATATATATTAATATATTGTACTAGCCATTATCGTTGCTTTCATGATTCTGCTTATTTTCCTTTTGTATCGAAAATTTGTCGTGCACGTTTTATTATAAACTAGCTTGAAAGCTGCACTATCGGGCGGCATTTAAGGTAGCTCCTATGAAGGATTCTTGGTTTGGCCATCATCGCAATAGGTAGGGAGAAGTAGATGCGATAGGCATCCATAAACTACAGAAGAACGCTGCATTTAAGTATAGAATTAATGTTTAATCTTACCTTTTAAAGTTAAACGATAATTCTTCTGCTGCCACTTCATTTAAAGACGATTTGATGTACGTAGATGCTTATTTTCCGTACAAACAATTATTTTTATTTCATGGGTTTGCAGAACACGGGACAATTTATAATATAAAATTAATATAGCGTAAAGATGGGAAAATAGAAATTAGAATTAGTTATACATTCAACATTTGTAGAGTTAGAAAAATATAATTGCTAATTAAGTAAAATCTATATTATGGTATCTATATGAATAAATGCGAAATTGGAGTTAAATACTCCCACGAATTCTGAGATCAAAAAGCCCCAGCTCTACTTTATAGTAATTTGGTATTTACTTGACCGCCCTCCCACCTCCACGAAGTCGCGTTTTAACACAAGATCAGTTTTTAACGTGGGGACCCGAGTGTCTTCATTCAGGCCGCTGGTCATACCTTCTCAGAGCTGGACTAAGCTAGTCATAGCCGTGATACCATCAGCTGGTTGATGTCAATGATTCTTAGCTAATTCAAAAGCCCTAGAAAAATTAGATGCAAGGAACGATTTTCGTTGACTTCAGATTCAGGGTTGCCAGATTATGAAAGGTTAAAAATATATATTAATATATTATACTAACCATTATCATTGTTTTCATGGCTCAATGGGAGTTTGCTTTTGTATCCAAAATTACAGCTAGCTTAAAAGCTGCTCTATTGGATAGCATTTAAGCTAGCTCCTGTGGAGGACTCTTGGTTTGGCCATCATCACAATAGCTCGATGGGTAGATGTGATAAACATCAATAAACTACAAAATAATTAAAAAATGATCACTGCATTCCAGTATTGAATTAATGTTTAAGCTTACCTTTTAAAAGTTCAAAGATAATTCTTCTGCTGCCACTTAATTTAAAGACAGTTTGATGTACGTAGGTCCTTATTTTCCGTACAAACAATTATTTTTATTTCAAAGGCAACAGAACAGGGGAGAATTTATAAGATAAAATTAATATAGTGTAAAGATGGGAAAATAGAAATTAGAATTAGTTATACATTCAACATTTGAAGAGTTAGAGAAACAAAATAGCTAATTAAGTAAGACCTATATTATGGAATCTATATGAATAAATGCGAAATTGGAGCTAAATTCTCCCACAAATTCCCAGATTAAAATGCCCCAGCTGTACTTTATAGTAATTTATACGGTGACAGAGACGCAACTGAGAGATGATAAATAATAATAATACTTTATAGTAATTTTTATAAATTGCCCACAGCCACCACCGGTTGCGCTAACCTCGGTACGAGCACCGATCCCTCCCTCTTGTGCAATGGAAAGGCGCGGCCTACGGCAGCTGTTCCCCAGGGCTGGGTACCTCTCAGTATAAATTTGTCAGTTGTCCCCCTGTCCTTTGACAGAGAAGCCCCTGAGCACATTCTGCCCAAAAACAGAGACGCAACTGAGAGATGATAAATAATGTGTACAAATTACTTATAATAATTTATACGGTGTTTACTCGTTCCCCCCACGACGACGAGATGTGACGCAAGGTCTTTTTAAAATGGGGACCTTAGCGCGTGCACTCGGGCGGGGACAAAAATTGCCCACAGCCCCCGCAACCGTCGGTTGCGCTGTCCTCGGTGCGTGCACCGATCTTTCTCTCTGATGCAATGAGAGAGCGCCGCCTTGGGCAGCTATTCCCCAGCGCCGGCACCTCTCAGTATAATTTCCTCTGCCCAAAGACAGAGACGCAACTAAGAGATGATAAATCATGCGTACAAATTACTATTATAGTAATTTAAACGCAAGAAGCTCAATATCTGTATTATATATTATCTACTTCTAGGCAATATCACTCTTCAGGTTTAACTTATTTGGCATAATGATTTTAAAAAGTTTATTTCATTAATTAACTGTCCTTCATTACTGTTCTTTCATTTGATGATTGTTTTGCTTTTCATATCAAAAATAGTTCTGTTTAGGAATATTGTGTTATATAGTGCAGAAAAGTGTTTGAAATTTGCATTTTTCTTGGCCTTCAACAAGTTGGCATCTATTTGTAAAACTTTCCTTCACTATAACAAGCCAATTTATGAATGAAATATTTATTTAAAATTTTCGTTTCAAAGATTTCAAGTAGTGAATATAACTTACTTTGCGAAGCGATAGCGAGTGGGCGAAGCCTGCTAGTATTATATAAGTCTACGAATCATAATTGATTTGAATATCGCTGGCACATCTGGTCAGTTTTTCCTGCTGTATATTTAGAGATTCTTGATAAAATCCAAAGAAGACTGTGTAATGGTCTGGTTTCAGTCTCTTTCCGAAAAAAAAAACCTTAACGCAAATTCCCCGTGCCTTCTCCATCAATAATTTCATGGCAACTGTTCCGAGAAACTTTCCTTTATGGTACCTAGATGTTAAGCCCAGTACTTGGCGGCAAGGTCTCATCCATTTAGAGTTGAAATGGCTAGACGTAACTGCAAGTTATATGCTAACAGTCTCTTTTATGTCACTTCTCAAGTGTGGGTCTTTTTTCCGGCTTCTTGCTCCCCGGGCAACATTCATCCGCAAGAATTTAAATGCAATGTCAATCATGATCTTCTGTCTTTTTAATTTTTATTCATTTATTGTCGTCTTTCCTTAACAGTAGATCTTCTCATATTCTCTAACATTCAGTAACCCTTTGCGTCCTAGTGGCTTTATTACCTTGATTGGAGGTGGGGAATGTTTAAAATAATATTCAATTTAGAAACCAATTTAATTTCTAAAATTAAAAACCTATTTTCCGGTATTGTAATACGCACTTATTTTCCTAAAAGAAAGTACCCTACAAATACGTGTACGTATTCTAAATCGAATGTAAGGCAACGCCCAGACTTAGGTAATCTTGTACGGTCACCTAATTTGCTTGACCGATAGTGACGTGGATTTGTATGTGAGTCATTACACTATAAAGTTAGCTAGATAATTCAGCATTTTATATAATATAACTTCAGTACTTAGCTGTTACAGGTATTTCCAAGAAAATAAACCTTCCTGGAGCCGAGCCACAAGTTTAAACTTGCTCTGTTTATTAGCAGAGGCGGGAGCTTTTCTGCTCTTTAACTTGCTGGTGTCGGTTTGATCACACTCTTATGTCGTGAAAATATCAGTTACCACCAGGCTGCCACACGTGCAGATGATAGTTTAGTGTTTTTAGAGGAATCCAACATTAACGAGTTCTTGGGATTTGAGGATAAATAAAATTTCTTTGATTGTTTTATATTTTTACATACATATTTTTAAAATTTTTAATTTTTATGAAAGTACACTACCCTTGGACAATGAAAGATGTATAGTATATTTACTAATCACCAATGAGTATGTTATTGCTATACAAACAAGATCGGACGACTGATTAACGTGGCGCCAGTATATAAGGTTCGCATGGTGAATGTATTGTATGAGAATGACTTTTTTTCTTTTTTTTTTTTCTGATGAATTTCTTTCCAATATTAGAGTGAGTCTTGCAACCCAGGAAATACGGTAAATGATTTTAAAATTAAATTAACT
>OZ038518.1:11948741-11949756 GCA_964036315.1 Acanthosepion esculentum
TATATTTATTGATTAATCACTGTTTTCTGATGTCAAATTGCCAAGCGTCTCCCTTGTCTTCCGAGACATGTTTCACCTGTATCGAAATCCCTCCTCTAGAAGATGGAGAAGCCCTTTTTCTCCCATTAATTCCGTTCACAGCCTGTTTTACGCATCAAACACACTGTTTCCCTCTTTTTACGGAAATCATTTTACGTTCGAAATTTCCCCGATCTGTAACGAAGCACCTAGCCAACAGTTTTCAATAGGCCCGAATAATCGCACTTGCGCACCCACAAACGCACACAATCATATATATATATATAATATATATATGATTGTGTGTGTTTGTGAGTACCTGCGGTGAATGTGTGTGTGCGCGCGCCTCTTCTGTCCTAAATTTATATTAGATAATGCATAGACAGATTTGTCTTGTTTCTATAATGTGTATAAACAGAGAATGGTTTAGAAATATATCTATCTCTATACTATAGCCATTCATAAATTCTTTTAAATACGCGATCTGTAAAATACAATCCATGATTTCTTCTTCTGTCAATTGAGACCGGCAAATTATCTACAAAAAGGCGAACTTTTTTTTTAACAATTTTTTTAGGGAATAACAGTATCTGCAAATAGGATTTTTCTTTTTTACAGAATGCATTAAACAAATAATTAAACCATCCAAAATATTAAATATATATATATATATATATATATATATATATATATATATATATATATATATATATATATTATACATTGAGTTTTTCTTATGTTTATAATCACTTACCTTGTGCCGCTATGTCCACGTTTTGAGTTATTGTAAATCCGACAAAACACCGAAAAGCAAAAACGAAATAATTAAAAAAAAAAAAGAAAAAGAAAGGAAAACCTCTATGAGCCAGTCGTACTTATTGACGAATTAACGAAGAAAGCAAAAAAAGAAGCAAACGAACGTAAATAAATATAGCTCATTGGAAGGGAAAGTCCAGAATTTGTAAATCCCGTGTTGGCAGTACGAAGGATCTCCTTA
>OZ038518.1:11952456-11959956 GCA_964036315.1 Acanthosepion esculentum
TTCAGTATTTAAAATTATTTATTCTTATCGAGTATAAGTAAATATTATTTTATTTTATTTTATGTAAACTTTATGACAATAAATATATATATATATATATATATATATATATATATATATATATATATTCGTCGACCGGTCTGACCATTCGTGCAATTTTATTAAAGAAGAAATACATATGTTTGCATCTATGTGATATTATCGACTTGCTTGGAGTGACTTGATTAATACATTATATATATATATATATATACATATATATATATATATATATATATATATATATATATATATATATATATATATATATATATATATATATATATACAGAGAGAGAAAGAGAGAGAGAGAGAGAGAATCTGCTACGACCAAACTAATTATAATCTAAAGAATCTTTTCAAGTGACGAAATGCACAACGTTGAATTTTCCAGTTCTTCTCTCTTGCTATGCTTCATAGATTTCAAGGGCATAGTTTCCGCAAGCACACACACACACACGCACACACACACGCACACACACACACAGACAGACACACACACACACACACACACACACACATATATATATATATATATATATATATATATATATATATATATATATAGATAGATAGATAGATAGATAGATATCTGTGTGTGTGTGTGTTGGATTTTTAGTGTACAAAAATCTGACACAAGGTGAGTTTAAAGTGGTTTTCAAAGTTAATACCGAAGAAAATGTGCCCATGCCCCCTCGGCATTTCCCCTTTTGGAACGACGCCTCAGGCGCTGCCTAATAACTCTCGCCGACTTCCGAAGTAGCAGTACTGCTTGCGGGATATGTCCTCACCCTACTCGGGCTTTATGTTAACATTATTTTGAAACTAACCCAGCCGAAGCCATATATATATATATATATATATATATATATATATATATATATATATATATATATATATATATATATATTCAGTACTGTATTTTACGACGAGTTTTTAGGGAAAATGGAAACAAAAAACGACACTTATACACTTATAACATCGGAAAGAGACAGTTGAAATTTCTTGGTCACATAATGAGAATGAGGAAGGAAGGCTTGTGGAATCCGTTACTCACAGGGCGTATCGAGGGAAGAGAAAGACAACCCATAAACTACTTGACGAGAAAATGGATGGTGGAACAGGTTTAGGAAGTAACGAAAAGACTTTATTTAGAGCTGTATCGGACAGGAAATTGCGGAAAGCCATGATCGCCTACATCATGAGGGGACACAGCACAGAAAAATTGAAATGTTGGCGCTAAAGCCTATGTTGATACCTTTTTCGGAATAGTTGATGTCGATTCTTGCACATTTTTCGGACTTTTGACTGCCGATTCACTCATAAATCTAAATGAAAGAAATCCTTTTCGTCATCATTTATATTTTATGATGACCACGCACATGCACACGCACACATACATATATATTATAGTGTGCAACTCATATTTTATTTCTGTTATGGGATCTTACCTGTAATGACAATGTACTCCTCCTGACACTATAAAGACTGCTCCTCTCAAGAGAGACGGAGAGAGAAGTGGAACGAGTCGAGACGCAGTCTCCGACTGTGCACGACTCCTGTCGGACTCTCTGCTTTGGCAGAGAGGTACCCGAACGAGGCTTTGCCGAAGGGCAAAGTTTCGTCCGGGGTGGTAGACAAGCCCTGAACCCGTTTATACGGGTTCTTAAGCGGCTATTTCTGACCGAGATTACGGGCTCGGAGAAACCCACGTTAAACTCGCCCTTGTGCCACATACTTTCCTCGTGCGGGGTCTAAATATCGGAACGAGTCGAGACAGAACGAGTCGAGACAATAGTAGTTCACTCTAAACCAGACTGACAGTCATACTAACACCTTCAACTTCTTGTATTATTATTATTCTGTTTAATATATCTTTGTTATTCCAATTCTTGTGTTCGTGTTCTTCTTCCTTGGTCCTAACCTTGAACCATAACAATGGTGCGAGGATATTGGACCATAACAATATCCTAAAGAAACAATTTATTCAAAGAATTAATTAAAAATGTTTATGTGATTAATGGCGAAATCACTTCGTTAACAGGAGTTATCATGCATTCTTTGAATAATAAGATCATTATAATCGAGTTGTTGTCAGATGGAATACACATGCCAAGAACTTTCGACAATTTCAAATTTTCATCTTCAGGTCGCAATTTTCTTATATATAGCAAATACTCTTACCGGGATAACAGCAAAATTGTCCAAATCGTTTAACAGCAAAATTGTCTAATTGTTAGATTAGGCTTTCAACTGTCCTATATTATGAAGGATTAAAGATATATTACTGGAATTCGCCAAGACTTCGAACAATAATAATTCATAATTACTCTCGAAGATTAAAGAAGAATCATGATGAAATCGATCATAAACGAAAATGACATGTTCATCATTAATTAATCATAGCTAAGGATAGAAAGCTCATGAAGAAATGAAAAGTTCATATATATATATATATATATATATATATATATATATATATGTATATATATATATATATATATTCCAGAATCATTTTCAAACTTATTCAAGATGATCTTCGCCCTCTCTAACCTTCTAACTTTCTGTCCGAGTGTAACCATATGCGTCACAGGTTTCACGTACGATTTCATTTTCAAGTCTTTTTTCACTGCTCTTTGGACTGTCATAGGTGTAAATCCTCTCTCGTATGCCAAGCGTTTTATGGGTTGAGTTGTATCTTTTCTAATTGATCTCCCTAACTCGAAGTTGATGATCCCTCTTCCGGTTGTGAGGTTCCGATCCAGTTTTCCGCTCAACTGTTCCCTCTTTTTAAACTTATTCACCATTTTTCTTGATGGTTCTTGAATGGACATTGAAGATGGAAGCCAGAGTATAAATTTTGGCACCATTAATGAAGTCCTTAAGATGGCTAAATGTTATATCTGAAATTTCGAAAAAAGAAACTCAATTAGTTTAGTGCCATTTTATATATTAAACATTTTGTGGGATGGACAATTATCCCAAGCTGTTACACGATTTGGAAATTGTTATACCCATTATATATATATATATATATATATATATATATATATATATATATATATATATATATATATATATATTATAACTGATTTAAAATATGGTTTTTCGCTACACAGTAATAAACATGTTTCAAAAATGGAAGCTAAAAGCTTCGAATTTAATTTTGTTATTAAATTAAAGACATTAGTTCCATTTTCTCATCAAGGGAATTTTCGAGTAACTAATTTTTTTAAATTTACCGTTTTAAAGGCACTGCAAAGATTTATAATTGAGTGTTTTCAAGGATACCGAGAAATCCACTCATCTAGACAAGGGGCGGTAGCGAGTTCAATTTCAATTTTTGTTGTATCAGTTAATAGTTACATTCGAAAGCGGGGTTATGTTTCGGAATGGGTAGGTATGTATTTTTCAACAAATTCTGACATCCGCTAAATGCATGTCGTCTGGGTTTTTATAAATATTTCATATATATATATATATATATATATATATATATATATATATATATATATATATCACTTTTCTTTCGAAAGCTGATATACATCCTAGTATACAGTGTAGTACATCTAGATAAACACCGTCGTATACAGGTATACGATGTCATATATATATATATATATATATATATATATATATATATATATATATATATATATATATATATATATATATATGTATATTTTAATGACCTTAAATAATTTTAAATAAAAAATAGCGCAACTCTCCCCAAATATTTTTGGCAAATAAAGAATGATGCAATCTATTATATCTCGTGCTAAGGCTTATAACGGTAAAGGAAATAGATGCAATTTTTGCCTTCTTGAAAAGCTGGTTCTCTTAAAACACTTAAATAGCCCTAATTTATTAAACAAGAGACATGTATTGATGATTACATGTAGGCATAAAAATAAATACGCTGATCCAGATTATTATTTTTAATATTTAATTTTAATTTTAAGTTTAATTTTTATATTTATTTATTATTAATATTATTTTTAATTAATTACCAAAAATAATTTAAAAAATTACAAAAATCTGTAATCCCAGTTTAATATATAACTACGCCAATATTGTGAAAACCACATATATTATTATTATGTAACGGTCAGTTCCTACTCAACATCTGAAGATTCCTCCGTACATGAAACCATATTGTATTATTACTTTATATATATATATATATATATATATATATATATATATATATATATATATATGAGATAAACATATATAACTTCCTTTTTTTCTTTTTTTTCTCTCTTTTCCCCCTTCCCTATCAATATATCACTTCCGTTAAGTTAACCGATTAAATAGGTCAATGTCTGGTCCCTCCTCCCCTAATACTAAGTATGATTGATAGAAATATTAAAATAAGCCCTCTCTCAACTCGTTCATGTCTCTCACACCACTCCTCACTACCCTCTGCCTGTCTTCATCTTCAACACTGCTCCGTCCTTCTTTAAGCTATTTAGCCCAGTTGTAGACATATTTTTGGCTGAAACATGTGGCACCATACACAATTGACATTCTCCTATGAATTTCAACTGGTTTGCACCCTTCAGCAACCAGAAACTTGATAACTGACCGCTGTTCAATCCTGGAGCATGCTTCATATGTATATTATATGTAAAGATACGAAATGCTAAATATATATCATGTATCCGTACACACGCGCAGACACACACACACACACATGTATATGATTATTTGTGTGTATATGTTATATGTTCGCATATATATTTTATATGAATATCTGTATCGATATTTTATATATCGATAAGGGTGAGAATTTTCAGCACCCCATTTTGTGACATCTGTGCATGTATAAATTAAATTTTATTTTGAAGTCAAGTGCACACAGATGTGTATGTATTCATAGCTCGCTAGTGAGATATACAGAGAGATAACACCCTGAGATAGATAGATAGATAGATAGATAGATAGATAGATAGATAGATAGATAGATAGATAGATAGATAGATAGATCGATAGATAGATAGATGAACGGGTTGAGATAGATAGATAGATAGATAGATAGATAGATGAACGGGTTGAGATAGATAGATAGATAGATAGACTTCATGTGTTATATGTTGCTTAAATTTCAGCCGTTGTATGGTATGTAATTTTATTTACCTGTTCCTTGCTGTTCGTTTTAGCAGCCCTTTGCATTGCGACAAATTCTGTTGGCACTATTGACTGTAGATGCATTGATAATAATACACAAAAATATTAAAAGAAAAACCGAACGCGTAAAAGTCACAGTTTACGTCATTTTCCGCGGGAGTGATGAAATTTCACGCACAGACCCCCTCTCCCTACAAAAAATCTGACCAAATACGAGCAAATTATTATGGGGGAATCCCTTCTTGTCCAGGCCGATACCTTCTCACTGTGTGTGTGTGTATGTGTGTGTGTGTGTGTGTGTGTGTGTATGTTGGAGTGTTTTCATAACATATATATATATATATATATATATATATATATATATATATATATATATATATATATATATATATTAAACAAAAAATAAAAACAGACCACTTTAAGGTTCCATGTAATAAATTATTTCACCACGGCCCTTTTAAAGGACCTGTGGTGAAATAATGTATTACATGGAACCTTAAAGTGGTCTGTTTTTATTTTTATTTTATCCTCCTTGGGTCTACCCATACGGATTACCTAGTTTTTCGTATATATATATTATATATATATATATATATATATATATATAGACTTGCATACCTAAAAATATGCTTCCTTTCAACACAAATAATATATTCCAAAATGCGTTTATTTATATCCACTTGTCTTTTTTTTCTTCTTCTTTTTATCGTAACGTGTCCGCGATTTCGATAATTCTAACAGAGGAGGAGTCACTTTAGAATATTTTCATATATCTATGTCAACAGAGACATGGGAGTATCATTCTATCGATCAATTTGATTCGAAACCTCTGTGTATGGTGAGATTTTTCAATGCGAATAGTGTACATGCGTAAAGTATCTATATTGCCTCCTTCATCTTTCTCTCCCAGCCTCTCTAAAACAAAACAGAATACAAGACGTTACGTGTGTCGACGGAGACCTTTATATAAGATAATTTCCAACTTCATGCATCAGACAATGCCTGCGTTTGTAAGAGAAAATTAACATAATCAAGTGTATATTGGTTGCTTTAACGGGGGATTCTATTCTGGCTTCTTTTTTTTCTTTTTTTCGTTTTTTTTTTTTTCAATCGATAGTCGTGTTTATTTGAACGCTTCTTTGTTCAAAACTTTCCATTAATACTTCGATGTTTTAATTCTCTGCGTTCTGATTTTCTTCTCCAGCGAAAAAAAATTCGAGACGCGCTTTGGCGCCGCTACGAAATATTTTGACAACTCGAATTCCGAACAGAATTTTCCTTCAACTTTCTTCTTCTTCTTCTTCTTCTTCTTCTTCTTCTTCTTCTTCTTCTTCTTCTTCTTCTTCTTCTTCTTCTTCTTCTTTTTATTCTTCTTCTTCTTTTTATTCTTCTTCTTATTCTTCTTCATCATCATCATCTTTTTCTTCGTCGTCGTCTTATTATTCTTTTCCTATTCTCCTTCTTCTACTTCTTCTTTTTTCTTCTTCTTCGTCTTTTTCCTATATTTCTTCTTCTTCATCATCATATTCCTTTTCTACTTCTTCGGCTTCTTATCATTCTTCTTCTTCTTCTTCTTCTTCTTCTTCTTCTTCTTCTTCTTCTTCTTCTTCTTCTTCTTCTTCTTCTTCTTCTTCTTCTTCTTCTTCCATTCTGCATATCGCTTCCTTTTCCTTTCTTCTTCTTCTTCTTCTTCTTCTTCTTCTTCTTCTTCTTCTTCTTCTTCTTCTTCTTCTTCTTGTGGTTGTTGTTGTTGTCGTTTTATTTCATGTCTATAATGCGTGATACCAAATACCCAGCACCCTCCTCAGTAGCCTCACAGGGGCCACCTGTGGTCGTTACATTCCCGACGCATACAACTACTACGACTGAAGAACTGAGTAAGATCATGCCTTTTTTTAATTTTTCCAGCACCTTCCGCAGTAAACCCCAGCAACTCCATCGTCAGTACAATCTCGAAACTTCTTCCAGATGTATAACTTCTCTAATCTCGGCGACAGTGTTTCCGACACAATTCCAAGTGTTCCTACTATTATCGGCACGACACTTTATTATTATTAGTAACTGTAGTAATAATAGTAGTAGCAGTATTGCAGAAAAATGAAGAAGGGCGTTTTCCTTCAAATATTCCAAATCCTTCCGTAGTATTCTTATTCTCTCACTGTGATTTCAGCTCAGTTGTATGTAATGGCTTATACAGATCAAGTGGCAGCAAGTCTCTTCAGTTCTCCAGCACTCTCCTTCTATATTGTATTGTAGTCGTTCTTAAGAGACCTGTCATTTTGCTATTATTATTATTATTATTATTATTATTATTAAAAATTTCCCATAAGTT
>OZ038518.1:11967456-12047456 GCA_964036315.1 Acanthosepion esculentum
TTCTCCCAGATGAATGAGAAGAATTCAGTGCCAAATTCATGAAAATCCATTGGCTACTCGGAGAGAAATACAGGAAGAATTAAAAGCATCAGGTATTATTGTTACGAAGCGAATGGTCTGGGGCCCCTGCTGTTTGCCTCAAGGTTATTGAGAAGATCCAGAGAGGGATATGCAATGTGATTGGCCCTGATCTGTCATCTCGTCTGCAGTCGCTCTCTCACAGACGCGATGTTGCCTCGCTCTGCCTTTTTTACAAGTACTTTCACGGTAATTGCTCCGAGGAGCTGCTTTCGCTTGTCCCTAGACCTCGTGAATTTAAACGTCCTACGAGGCTGGCATCCCGTTCCCACCCCTACACCGTTGAAACTGTTAGATGTAGACGTCTCTTCTACTCCAATAGCTTCATGTCTCGCACATCTCGCCTGTGGAACTCCCTTCCCTATTACTGTTTCCCTGACAAATACAATCTCCAACGGTTTAAGTGTAGCGTCAATCGACATCTCCAGTTGCCTTGATCTATCCACTTCCCTTCTCCACATCCTTTCACCTTTCATTCCTATCTGCTCTCGCTCCAAATCTTCTGTAACCCCCTTGCCTTGATCGACCCACTGTCTTTCTCTTTCTCCACATCCTTTTCTTTTACCACTCCTATCTGCTCTTCCTCCAACCCTTCTTTAACCCCTTGCGTGATAGTGGCTTCCAGCCTTGCTTGGGGTGATACGCTTAAAAAAAAAAATAAGAAGTCAACTAAGACCGCGTTCCCCAACAAAAAATCCGACTATTGAAGAAATATAAGTATGCCCGATTAAAATTTGTTCGTGAGCATAATAAACTTTAATCATTCTGGGAAAATGTTTTCATGTACAGATGAAACAAAAATTGAACAATTTGGACGTAATACAAGGAGAAGAGAAAAAACGGTTAAGCCTTTGCGCCGAAGAACACAATCTGTTGTGGTAGGATCCACCTAATTTGCATAGCGGAGTACCGACGATATAAATATGGTTGGTACCGGAAGACAAGGGGGAAAATCAAGAGATCCAACTAGAGACTCTGCCCGACTGCGACTTAGTCAACACATTCTCCAGGAACGGTCTTCCCAGGAATATACAAAAGACTATATGTAAATATTGTGTACACTTTCTTGTTTCAATACGTTTTATTCTAACTACATTTTGTGTTTGCATTATTATTCCATGCATTAGTCAAGTTTCAACAATGGCGACGAAGATGAGATCATTGTTGAAACTTGACTAATGCATGGAATAATAATGCAAACAAAATGTAGTTAGAATAAAATGTATTGAAACAAGAAAGTGTACACAATATTTACATATAGTCTTTTGTATATTCCTGGGAAGACCGTTCCTGGAGAATGTGTTCCTAAGTCGCAGTCGGGCAGAGTCTCTAGTTGGATCTCTTGATTTGCCTCCCTGTCTTTCGGTACCAACCATATTTATATCGTCGGTACTCCGCTATGCAAATTAGGTGGATCCTACCACAACACAATCCCAACGGTGAAATTTGGTGGTGGTAATATCATGGTTTTGGGGATGTTTTTCTGCTAATGGTACGGGTAATTTAGAGATAATAGATGGGAGACTGAATTCAAAAATATACCAAGATGTTTTGGACCCTAATTTGTTTGAGTAGAAAGTAAAACACCCAAATGAATGGGTTTTGCATCAAGATAACGACCGTAAGCATACGACTAAATCTACGAAAACATGGCTTAGTGAAAACAATGTCAATACACACGAATGGCCACCGTAATCTCCGGACTTGAATCCAATAGAGAATTTGTGGCGTTTATCAAAAACTCAAATTAATAAAGGACCTCCTAAAAGACATTCTTCAAAGAATGGAGTAAAATACCAACGTAAGGTGGCAAATCATTGATTACAAAGCTACAGAGACTGTTTGCTGTTGAATTGAGTCAAGGACATGCTGCAAAGTATTAAATAGCTATTATAATGGTATACGTATACTTTTTCGCCTACAATTTTTTAAAATCTCGTTAATATAACAATTTTTTCTTTTATTTATATTTCAGGATTATGCCATGTATACAATTATTATAAGGATTATTAAAGTCTTTTATAAAATTTATCGTAAATAAAAAAATCATGGTGTACGAATATTTCTTCCCCCCAATGT
The DNA here is from genome assembly GCA_964036315.1 of Acanthosepion esculentum. NCBI lineage: Eukaryota > Metazoa > Mollusca > Cephalopoda > Sepiida > Sepiidae > Acanthosepion > Acanthosepion esculentum. The sequence continues at coordinate 11,969,614 of OZ038518.1, forward strand.
GCTTATATATATATATATATATATATATATATATATATATATATATATATATATATATATATATATATATATATATATATATATATATATATATATGCAAGCATATATATATATATATATATATATATATATATTAGGTCATCCCATAAGTTCTGTCCGAATTTTAACTTTTTGTTAAAATGAACGAAATTTAAAGAGCATTTTATAATGTCTAATGGAGCTGAACATTATGTTTAGATGCATTTCAACTGATCAAATTTTATTTCAGTGAACAATAAAATACCCAAGAATCATTTGAGGCACATAATGCTTTATGAGTTAAAGAAAGGAAACTCAGCAGCCGAAGCGGCTAGAAACATTCACTCAATTTATGGAGAGGAATGTGTGAATGAAAGAACTTGCAGAAGATGGTTTGCAAAATTCAGAGGTGGAGATTTCACCCTTGAAGATGAAGATCGAACCGGACGTCCAGCTGAGTTTGATGAAAAGCTTCTTGAAGCAGCCCTTGAAGAAAATCCTGCTTTATCAGTTGAGGAATTGGCAGTGGTTCTCAGCTCAAACCATACAACTGTTCATCGTCATCTTCAACAACTTGGAAAAGTTCCTAAACTTGGAAAATGGGTGCCTCAGGAATTGTCTGAAAACAACATCAAATCCCGTCTTGACATCTGCTCTTCTCTCCATTCTTGCCAACTTCTTTCACCTTTTGCGATAGACTTGTGACTGGCGACAAAAAATGGATCTTTTATTGAAATACAGTGGCTTGGTAAAGCCACAGCCGAGAAGGGAACTTCATGGGCAAAAGGTTCTTCTTTCAATCTGGTGGGATTGCCAAGGAATAATCCACTTTGAATTCTTACCACCTAATGCAACAATTAATGCTCAAATATATTGTCAGCAATTAGAGCGTTTGAACCAAGCTTTGAGGGAAAAAAGACCTGCTCTAGTGAATCGAAAACGGGTGATGTTTCATCAGGACAATGCGCGACCACACACAGCAAGAATCACGTCACAAAAGATCGAAGAATTTGGGTGGGAGAAAATTCCTCATCCACCTTATTCTCCCGGCCTTAGTCCTTCAGTCTACTATTTGTTTAGTAGTTTACAGAATCATTTGGAAGAAACAGCTTTTGTAACACAGGAAGAGGTTAAAACTGACATTTGTGAGTTCTTCGAATCAAAGCCAAAAGAATTTTACAGTAATGGAATTAGTAAGCTTCTTAATAGGTTGAAGGAATCATAGATAATCAGGGAAAATACATTGTTGATTGAATCTGTAATTAAATGTAACATTTGGTCACTTGTTTCAAAATTCAAAATTCGGACAGAACTTATGGGATGACCTGATACATACATATATATATATATATATATATATATATATATATATATATATATATATATATATATATATATATATAAATATATATATATATATATGCTTGCATATATATATATATATATATATATATACATATATATGTTTGCATATATATATATATATATATATATATATATATATATATATATATATATATATATATATATATATATATATTTTACGAAAAACTAGGTGATCCGTATGGGTAGACCCAAGGAAGATAAAATCCAGAGAGCTCAATGTAGATCAGAGCTAATAATTTAAATAAAAATAAAAACAGACCACTTTAAGGTTCCATGTAATAAATCATTTCACCACAGCCCTTTATATGTGTGTGCATGTGTAAGGGTGTGTGTATATGTGTGTGTATATGTATGGGTATATAGAATCTTTTAAAAAAAAAGGACTTACAGGTCTGTTATTAATGTTTTACCCCATTTTCTCCCTTAATATTCTCCATTTGGAATTGTGAGTTTAAAATTCTTTACAATGTGGAGGAAAATTTTTTAAATTGATAGTTTAATTTTGAATTTAAATGTATTACCATTTAATAATCATTATTGATGATAAAATATTTAGATTTTTGAAAATTGAATACTAAAGTCATCACTTAATATTATTTTGAAAAATTTTTTTTAGGGAATTCTAAGTACACACCTATATATATATATATATATATATATATATATATATATATATATATATATATATATGTAGGTATGCGTAAACATTGAAAAAGATATATGTAGGTATTAATACATGAAATTACCCGTGTGTATCGGTACATGTGTACCTGTATGAGTAACTGCACACTAAAAGAATGTATGTATATGTGAAACATGCATGGATGTGTATACAATATATGACAAAGCAAGATCTCTAATATTACCTTCAAATATCACTCCATATTAACTTAAAAACTAAATTTGAAGTAATCGAAATTACCAATCTAAAAATAGTCGCTAATTGAACTCATGAATAAAATTCAAACTGATAGAGATATCACCTTAATAGTCAATTACAACTAGAAGTAAACTTATATTTGAAAATAAAATTTTTAGTGTTTTAATGTAAATTCTATGAATATTTTTCTCATCGACTATTTCATATTAAATCCCCCAAATTTTTGTAATAAAGTTTTTAAAAAAACTTAAATCGCTAACAAACATCAAATTAAATTCCTTATAGACTGTTTAAACATTCAAATATTTATATCAATCATTATAATATTTATGAACTCTCAAAGTAAAGCAAAACAACAGCGTCTATTTCGGGCCTTTCATTCCAAAGCAAGTTCGTGACACTTTCTCTCGTGAATTATTTCTCTCTTTTTCTCTTTATGCCTTTTTCTCCTCTGCCCCTTCCATATCAATATATAGCTTCCGTTAAGTTAACCGTTTTAATTTGTCAATGTCTGGATGTCCTCAAACAATTTAAACTTGAGAGAATTTAAATTTTACATCTAACTCAATCATATCTCTCTCCCCCTCACTTCATCACTTCGTTAATTTACATATGCTTAGTACTGCCCGTCATAAATGTGTAAATTTCTTTTCATTTTTCGTTTCCACCTTTGGAAGTAAAGTCTGATGATCCGCGGTCCTTTAAAAGGGCTGTGGTGAAATAATTTATTACATGAAACTTTAAAGTGGTCTGCTTTTATTTTTATTTAAATATATATATATATATATATATATATATATATATATATATATATATATATATATATATATATATATATATATGGATGAGGTTATAGTTGTTCCAACTACTTAATGATTACTACTTATGATTACTAAAAAATATCGGAAAAGTTAATAAAAGGACCTCCGAAAAACATCTTGGACTCAAAGAAAATATGCAATGAAGAATGGAGTAAAATACCAACGGAAACTCGCAAATCAGTGATTAAAAGCTACAGAAACCTACAAATATTTTATTTTTAACGTTATAGAAAACTCAAATTCATAATGAATTTACTCTTTGCCACCAGTATTGTGAATTTTAGGTACTAGTAAAATCTGTAATAACTAAAGAACATTAAAAAATCCAATCTTAGTCTCTAATCAATTAAAATGAAAATATATGAAAATGTAATAAATGATTATAATGTAAACAAAAATAAGGAAAGTAGTAAGGTTACTTATTCTTCTTCTTCTATATGTCATGTCCCTTCAGGACATGGGTGACAATGACTCCACAATGACTGTCCTTTTGCATCTCACTCCATTCTGCCATCCATTCACAAAAGCTCATCAGGTGGACCTGTGTGTATCAAATTCTCCAAGCCCCCCTTCTTCACTATGTGTCCTAGAAATTTCAGTTTTCTCTTTCTGATTCTGAGGATGTGTCCTTTTTGTCTCCATTTTCCTTAAGACTTCTTTACTGTCTACACACTCTATACATGCTATTCTCAGCATCCTTCTATAGAACCACATCTCTGTTGTCTCTCTTCATCTGTGAGGAGATTGTCCAAAATTCACTGACATATGAAGATTAATATTACATAATAGTTCAGCCCTCTTTTTCTTTATTTCTAATGAAATTTTCTTGTTTCTTAATACTTTGCTTAGCTTTTGGTATGCATCTTTTGCTATTTCAATGTGTTATTTCTTCTGTGTCACATTTTACATATTCTGTCAAAAACATTTCCCAGGTATTTGAACTCCTGCACTTGTTTGATGTTGACATTTGCAATTTGCATCTTGGGCTTTTCCCCTTACTGACAACCATACATTCTATCTTCTCGCAGCTGTTAGTCAGTCCTTCTCACTTTTCTTTACTACCTTGTCTAGGAAATCTTCTATCAACACATTGTCATTTGCATATCCTATACTATTAAGACAGCGCCCACCAATAATAAATTTCTAGCAGGGACTCTTAGGATAGCTTCACAGTAGAAGTTAAATAAATCCTGTTAGAAGACAAGTCCTTGTCTTATGCTCCTTTCTGTTGTCATTCAACTATCTTGGCTATCATTAATGGGATCATTATTTTGATTTCAACTTCACCCCACTCCACACTAAATTTTTCTTCCCCAAAATTTTCAATAAATAAAACCAGATTAGTTGTCACCCTTCTACTCTGAAATGTCGTCCATGAATTCAACTTGTGACATTTCAAAGCATTTCAAACATGGATGTTTGTTATGATATAAGGAAAACTGAACACTTAAGTTCTCATATGTATTCTTAATAAGTACCATATTTTTCAGTGTTTAAAAGACACTCTTTTACCTTAAATTTATTGTCAAAATCTACTTACATCCTATACACCAAAGTTATTAATAATAATTTTATATATATATATATATATATATATATATATATATATATATATTTGAATTGTTAGATGTAGACGTCTCTTCTACTCCAATAGCTTCATGTCTCGCACATCTCGCCTGTGGAGCTCCCTTCCTTATTCCTGTTTCCCTGACAAATACAATTTGCAACTATTTAAGTGTAACGTCAATCGACATCTCCAGGTGCCTTGATCTATCCACTTCCATTCTCCACATCCTTTCATCTTTCATTCCTATCTGCTCTCGCTCCAAATCTTCTGTAACCCCCTTGCCTCGATCGACCCACTGTCTTTCTCTTTCTCCACATCCTCTCCTTTACCACTCCTATCTGCTCTTCCTCCAACCCTTCTATAACTCCATGCGTGATAGTGGCCTCCAGCCTTGCTTGGGGTGATACGCTTAAAAAAAAAAAAAAATATATATATATATATATATATTGAGGCCTTTCACCCCAAGCAAGGCGGGAGTGCAATTAGCATGCAAGGGGTTACAGAGGATTGAGAACAAGATTAAAGAGGCGTGTTTGAGGAAAGGATACAGAGAAAGACGGGAAAAAAAGTTCAGGGTGTCAGATGTCGATTGACATTACACTTGAATATTTGAAGATTATAGTCATCGGGGAAGCAGGAAAGGGGAAGGGAGTTCCACAGACGGGAAGTGCGGGAGAAGAAGCTGTTTGAGTAGAAGAGACGATTACATTTAACCGTTTCGATAGTGAAAGGCTGGGACCGAGACGCCAGCCTGGTAGCTCGCTTAAATTCATGCAGTCTGAGAACCAGTGAAAGTAGCTCGTCGGGACAGTGAAAATAATTGTAGAGGGAAGCCACGGCAGGGCCGTGAGAAAGCGAATGTAGACTAGTTGCCAGATCAGGATCTATCATATTGCATATTCGTCTCTAGATTTTGTCGAGGATATCGAGAGGTATAGCGGAAGCAGCCGACCATATATGACAGCAATATTCCATCCTATACTATTAAGACAGCGCCCACCAATAATAAATTTCTAGCAGGGACTCTTAGGATAGCTTCACAGTAGAAGTTAAGTAAATCCTGTTAGAAGACAAGTCCTTGTCTTATGCTCTTTTCTATTGTCATTTTGATTTCAACCTCACCCCCCCCCCTAAATTTTCCTTCCAAATATTCGAATAGGCAAAACCACTGACCCGTATATATAAATAGTCGAGAAGAAAAAAACACTACGTATGTGGCCTGATGATTGCGTTTAGCATGAAACTGGCTGTCGTCACTGAATATTGACTTTAATGTCCACTTTTATATATACATACGCTCTATCTCAGATATTGAGCACTTTATCCCATGAATATAACATACGTTATGACTATATTTCTTCATAAATACATATATCTGTCACTGTGTGTGTGTGTGTGTGTGTGTGTGTGTGTGTGTGTGTGTGTGTGTGCAAATATATAGAAAATAGGAAAGAACAGGTTAGGTAAATAATCCAAAGTATTTTTGTTTTTATTAAAAAAACAGTGCTCGATACAAAAGTAGAGCCTGAATCATAATTAATTTTCAAAATATGATTCCTTCGCTACATAAGAGTTCTCATGATTCGAAAAACAGGAGCCAAAAACTTCAATATAACTATTAAAATTAAATTGAAATATCAATCTCTGTTTCGCTTGAGGATGAAACAGAGATTGATACATTAATTCAACTTAATTTTAATAATTATATTGAAGTTTTTGGCTCCTGTTTTTGAAACATGAGAACTCTTATGTAGTGAAGGAATCATATTAAAAATAACTATATATATATATATATATATATATGTGTGTGTGTGTGTGTGCGTGTGTGCATATATATATATATATATATATATATATATATATATATGAACATTTAACTTTTCATAAGTATTCTCAATAACTACCGTATTTTTCGGTATATAAGATGCAATTTTTTACATTCAAATTTAATGCTAAAATCTGATATGTGATACATTTTATATATTAATCAATTACACACACACACGGACATTAAAAATTAAATATAGAGTAGTAGTACCTTGTCTGTCGTTTTTAATGAAACATATATATATATATATATATATATATATATATATATATATATATATATATATATATATATATATATATATGCAAGTTTCATTAAAAACGACAGACAAGATACTACGGTTAAGTTTTTTATTTAATTTTTCTTGTGTACGAACAAGAGCTTTCTTTGCTGGACAAAGGGTGTGTAAGAACTGTCCAAGTGTTTTACTTTTCCGAGCGCTTTCGGCTATACCTTTAGCCATTATCAAGGATGATTTGATTTTTCAGCTTAATTGAGTGTGTGCATTATGTATATGTCTTAGTGTGTAGTAGTGGTGTTTTAATTTCCAAATACGGTTAGCACATTGTGGCTTTGTTCGTAGTTAATATTGTTGAGGGTAGGCTTTTTCTTTTTTATTATTAAAGCCTCCATTATTTTTAACCTTTTTTTACAGGTGGAAGCAATTAATATATTTGTGTTTTCTACTAGTATATTTCGAATGGAGTCTGGTAAATGTTTGGGTGTGTTTAAATGGGTTCTAATGGAGCTGTGATCGGATAGGTGTAACGTAAGACGTCTGGATAAGCATGTAGTTGTGTAACCGATGTATTTATTTATGAGTCCGGTTTCGTTAGGAATTATCTATTATCTATGAGTTCAAATGCCCCTCAAGGAATAATATCTCTATATTATTCAATTTATTGAATAATATAGAGATATTATGTTTATTTTATTATAACCCTCTCTCCTTCTCTAATTAGTTTCTACATGTTAAGTTGAAATTCGTCAAAGAAGGGGTCGTTAGCACAAGTGCTTTAAATCTCCTCCGAGATAATCGTCGGGATGTTATGCAAAGTCAAAAATATTGTAACTATATATTACACAAAAATAATTGAAACACTTGTTAAATTCAATGAAAATTTATTTAATATGGAGTTGGTCCTCCTTTACCCTCACATACAGCTTTAATACGTCTAGGAATGGAATCATACAGCTTCCTGATTTCATCCAGAGGAATTTTCAGCCATTCTTCCATTAACACCTGCTCCAGCTCTTTAAGACACGACGGTGGAGGATAGCGGCTCCTAAATTGTCGCTCCAAAATGCACCACAAATGTCCAATAATATTGATATCTGGAGATTGGGGAGGCCACTTAATGTGTTCTAGCTCACTTTCATGCTCTTCATACCAATTCTTAACCACTCGAGCGGTATGTATTGGAGCATTATCGTCTTGGACGATACAGTCACCATCAGGGAATAAAGTCTCGGTCATTGGATAAACATGATCTCCCAAAATGTCCAGGTAAGCTCTGCTGTTGATTCTACCATGCAAGGGACCTATTGGACCGAGGCATTTCCATGATATGGCGGCCCAAACTATCACTGATCCACCTGTTGGAAGAAGGATGTCAGGGTTGTAAGCTTCTCTGGGCTTCCTCCACACATAAACTCGCCCTGGAGTTGGGAAAAGAGAAAAACTGGACTCGTCTGACAATATGACTTGCTTCCATTGGTCTGCAGACCAGGCATTGTGATCTCTGCACCACTTCAACCTCTTCTGAATGTTGCGAGTGGAGAGAAGAGGTTTCCTTACGGCGGCTCTTCCATCATATGCAGACTTATGGAGCTCACGATGAACTGTTTTAGTAGAAACTGGACTATTCAGATGATTATTCAACTCAGCAGTCACTTTGGCTGCAGTAGTCCGATGATTTTTTGCCACATTGCGTTTCAATGCACGTCGGTTCCTGTCAGTACGTTTGCAAGTCCGGCCCGAATTGCTACGGTTGCTAGAGGTTTTGCCCTGTTTCTTGAATTGCGGCATAATTCTTGATATGGTAGCTCTTGAAAAACCAAACCGTTTAGCAACCTTAGTGATCGAGGCTCCTGCCATGCGAGCTCCAACAATTTGCCTTTTTTCGAACTCGGAGAGGTCACGCATTTAGCTTAAATTTTACTAAATTCTAAAAATAAATAAGACAAAGACAGTAAATTAGATAAATAAACATATTTACAATAGATATAACCTGCAATTACGAAGTTTTAGTTAAAGTTCTTAATATAATAGGTCTTTGAAATATAGGAGTGGAATTTGCATCTGTTCCAATTATTTTGTCCAACCCCTGTATATATATATATATATATATATATATATATATATATATATATATATATATATATATATATATGATTGATTAATGCATAAAATTTATCATTTCACTGATTGATGTTGTATACAGCGTACACACACACACACACACACACACACACACACACACACACACACGTATTCTATTCGAATGTAGGCAGTTTGCGCCCATTATAAATTTGGGTTATTCTAAAATTCTTTCCGAGTAGGTCGTATTTTCCTAACAATTCAACTACATCCTTGTGCCATACCTTATCAAATCTCATCAATATAAACAATGAAAGAATTATTGGCCAAGTCGTTCATTAGAATTGACACAAAATATGTGTCGTTTCTAAAAGCACTAGTTTCCAAAATACGGCCACATCGAGTTAAAACGCCGGTTCTCGTACGATCACCAACGTTAAGCAACGTCGACCCCGGTCACAACCTAGATGGGTGACTGTTTGGGAATACCATCTGCCGTAATCTTAGATGTGCAGGTGGATAATGGCTCGGAACTGTTAACCGAAGTGTTAAGATCGAGTTCAGGTTGGGTTCGTTATATTCACTTATGCGCAAATACCATTGGGAATGGTATGAATCCACCTTTTCTCCCCACGACAAGGGTTAATTAGTAAGACTTATATCACTAAACTATTATTACCTAAACAAAAAATTCTTACAATCTGAAAATATTTTCTTGCTTTAAATAACCTGCAAAGGGTTGATAAACCGTAGAAAAGGAATCAGTCAGTCAATGAAATACTGATTAGCTACACAGGTATGTCTTTTAGATTTATTTACATTCTCTGGAATATAAATGAATAGAAACAACAGTGGCCACAAAGAGAGGGATCAGTTTATATATTAATTGTAATATATAATTGTTCCCCCACTTTATATCCACATTATAATTTCTTGTTTGATGATAAGCCGTAGAAAACGAATCAATCAGTCAATGAAATACTGATTAGCTACACAGGCATGTCTTTTAGATTTATTTACATTCTCTGGAATATAAATGAATAGAAACAACAGTGGCCACAAAGAGAGGGATCAGTTTATATATAAATTGTAATATAGAATTTTCCCCCACTTTATATCCACATTACACTTTGTTTATATCAAAATCTGATTAGGTATGAAGCCACCTCTTCTTCCCCCTAGCTATGGATTATTTAATAAGTCTTATCGCTCAACCATTATTATCTAAAAAAAATTCCTGGCTTTAAATAATCTGCAAATGGGTTGATAATCCGTAAAAAACGAATCAGTCAGTGAAATACTGATTAGCTGCATAAACATGTCTTTTAGACTTATTTACACTCTCTCGAATATAAATGTATAGAAACTACCGTGGACACAATGTGAGGGATCAGTTTATATGATAACTGTAATAAAAATTGATCCTCCAATTTATATCCACATTATAATTTCTTGTTTATTTATCAAATTCTGATTGGGTATAGTTTCAACTCTTCCCTCCCCCTCCTATGGGTTAAATCCATGTTCATAGTTGATATTATTGAGTGTTTTTTTATGAATAAGGCTTTCATTATATATATATATATATATATATATATATATATATATATATATATATATATATATATATATATAATATGGATAAAACAACTGAAAAAGAATTGGGTGTTTTTTTGCGAAAGTATTTATTTATATGTTTTTATATATTTTTAATATTTCAGACCACCTCGGTCCTTCCTCAGAAATTAATTGAATAACTGTATTTGGGAGTTTGTTTACCACGTCCGTGGTGGAACGCGGACGTCATGTGATGTGGAATGCAACTGTGTTTGAATTTTTTAACGTAAATCTAATGATAGTATTTTAGATGTTGTTTAAAAACGTTTTTTAACTATATCTAAAGAATTTTTTTAACTATTGAAATATTTATACAGATTTAAAATACCCAAGTCTTTGTTTAGCCCTAGTTTATATGTGTCTAATTTTAAAATCCAGTATTTCTCTTTTTTTCTTCGTGTGTATGTTGTACTAAAACCTGAGTCTATCAATATACATTTACAGTTGGCTAATGAGTGTCCTGATTGATTAAAGTGTTCAGCTATGGAGGAATACGGATTGTTTTGACGTATGTCTAGTTTGTGGTTGTTGAAACGAAATCTAAAATTAGTTCCAGATTCGCCAATATATCCACTATTAGGACATCCATATATATATATATATATATATATATATATATATATATATGCATATTTCATTGAACACGACAAACAAGCTGGTTTGATTTTTTTTTATGTGATCTCATAATTTTCGTTTTCTTTTTGGATGACAAATTTTATAAAAACTGTCCAATTGTTCTTTTTATCCGAGCTCTTTCGGCTATACATTTAGCTATTTTCAACGTTGAACTGTTAACAAGAAATAGTTTGTTGTATTTATGTATTTATATAATGTTTTCATTTTCAAAACACGGTCAAGATATTGTGTCCATGTTCATAGTTGATATTATTGGGTGTTTTTGTTATTAATAAGGCTTCCATTGTATATATATATATATATATATATATATATATATATATATATATATATATATACCCAAGTTTAGGATTGGTATATACGGAATGAAATCCAATAACCAACAATTAATATTCTTTAAAGAGTACTCAATACAGAGTAGAGCAGATATAATTATTTATTTGAATATTACAACATAAATATGTTATAAAATCACGACAAAAGTAGCCATTTTGTTTCAACACTTCTTGTGTCTTGTCAAGTGATAATATAGAATATAGAATAAATGGTTTTAAAAGTTTCAAATTAATCAACGATCCTTAGCTAAGAGTAAACGCTGTTACGTAAGCTAGAGTGGCCAATCAAAAAACAAGTATAGGATGATTCGAAAAATTTGACAACTAAGCAAGGTTATCTAGATATTAAAAGATTTATAAAATTTGAAATTAAAATTAAAAGTAAAAAATTAAAATTACCTATTTAGAAATCTAAATCAGATCTCTATTAAGTTTTAAATTGTAGAATTGTCAAATTTTTCGAATATGCATATAACACCTTCTATGCTTTGTGCTGTCATCTCTAATCTGGATCTCCACAAAGCATGTGGACCTGATGGCATCCCTGTAATAGTCCTTAAGAATTGTCTATCCGAACTGGCTCCTGTTCTCTCTAAACTGTACAATAAATGCTTCGCAGCCACTTACTTTCCTGCATGTCGGAAATCCTCTTCTATTTTTGCAGTTTTTAAGAAATCAGGTGAACACTCCAACCCTTACAACTATCGATGATCCCTTAGCCTTCTACTTTCTTTCAAAAAAATACTAGACCCCTTATCAGCGTTGAATTGGTTGAGCATCTCATATCGTAAGACCAATTCAGCATTGTTTAGGGCCCCTAGATTTTGCCAAGCTTTGCAACACTATCCTCTTGGCAACTCAGATCACAATGTAGTATCTACTGAGATTTCGTTTCAATCATCAATTAGAGGAGCCGCCTATTCATAAGATCTCTTTTCTTTACTAGCACGCTGATTGGGATTCACATTGTGACTTTCTTCAAAACACCCCTTGGACTAATATTTTTTACCTTCATGTTGAGTCAAAGCAGGCATAGATATTGTCTGATTCAAGATAGAAACGTTCCATAACTCGTAATTTACTTACCTTGTACCGTTTGTAGCATGTATTTTTCCTTTTTCTTTTTTCTTTTCTCTTTTCATTTTAATTTTGGTAAATTTACAGGTTAAGCCTCGGAAACCAATTGTAATGAAAATTTCCATTCTGGTGTAAATTTGCGTGCATATTTCGAAAATAACCATAACATTTTGTGAAAATGTATCGTTTAGGAGTTATGGACAATATAAGTTCTGCCTTATTCGCGTCGCGGCTACAGCCCGGCCGGCATTACTGGCTTTGTTTACATGTTTTCTTCGAGTATTATTCGCGGATGCTTTACTGTCTTGATTATGCGCAAAACTTTAATTTAAAATGAATGTACGAAATTTAAAGTAACGCAAAAGGAAAAACCTCACTATTTCAAATATATCATTAAAAGAAAGAGAAAAAGTTACAGAAAAATTAAATTTACAAGCTAAAAACAAAATTGAAATTACAAGATAAATAAAAATTGCAAGATAAGACAAAATTTATTTAATGGAAATCATGTATTTATCAACAAAAAAACTGCTAGAAAAAACTTAATAACAAACATTTTTACGATACAACTTTGTTTTTAATAAATTTGCGTTTTTTAAAAGCATAATTATTAAAAACAATAGCTAAGACAATTGTGGAGCGTCTATCTTTTATGATGGTATTCACAATCTTATTTGGTCCCTTGTTTTCCACTTGGGCTATTTTTAAAATACGCGCATTAAGCAAAGCAGTAATCGAGACAGGTAAGAAGATTGGCAGATCAGTAAAATGGCCGTTAAGCTTCTGCGCATGCTTACTCAAGGCAAACGTATGTAAACAACGCCAGTAATGGCGGTCGGACTAGAAGCGAATAAGGCCTAAATATGTTTGTCGATATCTGCTAAACGGTACATATATGTAAACATTTATTCTTGTTTTTGAAATAATCACGCAATTTTACACCAGAATGGAAATTTTCATTACAATTGGTTTCCGGGGCCTTAATCTGTAAATTTACCTTACTTTTTTCCCTGTTGCCATTAATTTTAAATTTTTGACATTCAACCCGCACCACTTGTAATTTAATTTCATGCATATATATAAATCCATTGATCCGAAGCAAGGGGATAACGCCACTGAGACGCAAGGGGGGTGGGGGTGTCTACTGGGAGTGAAATAGAATGAGAAACGTTTAGAAGAAATCGGAAGCCACCCCCTAAACAGGAAACGAGGGGCAAACCCAGAGTTTCTCAACCTTTTTAAAGTGTACACATTTAAATGCTATGAAATAAAACCGTAGATTTAAAAAGAAATACACACAGAAATATGAACTTAGTTTATTTCAATGTTTCTATTCAAATATTTGTTCGTCCTGGGTGTGACGATAAACTACATCCGCGTCCTGGGTAAGACGATAAACTACATCCGCGTCCTGGGTGTGACGATAAACTACATCCGCGTCCTGGGTAAGACGATAAACTACATCCGCGTCCTGGGTGTGACGATAAACTACATCCGCGTCCTGGGTGTGACGATAAACTACATCCGCGTCCTGGGTAAGACGATAAACTACATCCGCGTCCTGGGTAAGACGATAAACTACATCCGCGTCCTGGGTGTGACGATAAACTACATCCGCGTCCTGGGTAAGACGATAAACTACATCCGCGTCCTGGGTAAGACGATAAACTACATCCGAGTCCCGGGTAAGACGATAAACTACATCCGAGTCCCGGGTAAGACGATAAACTACATCCGCGTCCTGGGTAAGACGATAAACTACGTCCAACAGCAAGGCCTCTGATCAGGAGGTTTTGGGGAGCGTGGAACCACCTCTTAATTGTTGGTGTTCCCAGGTCCACCCTGACCAGAGGTGGTAGCACCTTTTAGGGTCCCAAATATGGGCAAATAGTTAACACCCAAACTTGTGTAAAAATAGGTTTTAATACCACAAATACTTTGTAATAAAAAAGTTATTACCAGCAATAATTTTTGAAGAAAAATTATTATCAGCAATACTTTAAAAAAATATACCAGCAATACAAAAAAAAATGACCGGCTATAGATTTCTTCAATGAAAAATATTCCCAGAAATAGATTTGTGAAGAAAAACATTAACAACAATACAAATTTTGTCGGCATTAAATAACCTATTGAGGTTGATGTTACAAAACAAAATCAAATATTTGTCTTTGTCGCTTCTTATTTTTGATGTTATTTAGGGTTAAGAAGCCTAGTTTCGCATAATTTAGAAAGTAGAAAATAAGAAGTAGAAAATTGCAATAAAACTGATAAAGTCTTTTTTAACGAGCAATCACTTTCTTTCTGAAATTTTCCTGTATTTCATTATTTTTTTTAAATATTTTATTATGGTTTATATTACAGTGTTTCTTAATCTTTTTAAGCAATGGCACACCTAGGTGCAAATGAAAATATCATGGCGCACTTAGCAAAATTCTTAAAGTGTATATATTCAAATGTTATGAAATAAAACCATAGATTAAAAAATACACACACAAATATAAACTTAGTTTATTTCAATGTTTCTATTCAACTATTTGTGTAGCTTATTTAGTATGAAACATGTGCCTGGTGTTTTTTTTCACGATTTCTTCAATGTTTGGTCGAATGTGCAATAAGCAGGCCCTCATTTCTCCGTCAGTTGAGCGTGGTCTTTCTGCTTCTTATTTTTGATGCTATTTTCGGTTGAGAAGCCAAATTCGCATAAATAAGAAGTAGAAAATTGCAATAAAACTGATTTAGCTTTTTTAGCTGATGTCTGACATTCGTTTTGTATTGAAATCCAAAATGTATCAATGGATGCCGTCGGATGTTTTATTTCGCGCCGTTGATTACCAGAAATGATAACCAATTCTTCTTCACACAAATGAAGTCCAATATTAGAAGGAACATTTACGAAGAGTATTTTCTGAGCTTGAGTAAATGGATGGCGGGACAGTGTTTATGAGAAATAATAGAAAGACAAAGTTTATTCAGAGCTACAAACGGCAGGAAGTTGTGGACAGTCATGATCGTCTACGTCCTGAGGGTACATTCTTTTAATCAATCATTTTTTAACGAGCAATTCTTTTCTTTCTGAAATTTTTCTTGTTTTTCGAAGTTTTTATTTTTATTTTTGATATTCTATTAATGCTTATATTATTGAGTTTCCCAACCTTTTTAAACAATGGCCCACCTAGGAGCAAATGAAAATATCATGGCACACTATGTAAAATTTTTAAATGTTATGAATTAAAACCATACATTTTTTTAAAAAAAATACACACACTAATATGAACTTAGTTTATTTCAATGTTTCTGTTCAACTATTTCTTCAACTTATTTCGTGTGAAACCTGTGCTTGGTGTCTTTTCGTGATTTCTTCAACGTTTGGTCGAATTTTTGATAAGCAGACCCCTAATTTCTTTTCAACTAAGCATGGTCTTTCTCGCTTCTTATTTTTGATGTTATTTAGGGTCGAGAAGCCAAATTCACATCAATAAGAAGTAGAAAATTGCAATAAAACTGAAAAAGCCTTTTTAGCTAATGTGAGATATGAAGTTTAATGCTTATTCATTTATTTACATACTCATGCTGTAACTGTCTATATCTCTGAGATGAGGTATTATGATTATTTACATTATTCCGACTGTTATCTTCATCTTTATTGCCATATTCACAACGTAGCTTCTACTGAGTTTTTTTCTAGTTGTCTCCATATTTTTGGTATATCGGGTCCGTTCCGATTCTTCAATATCTGTCTATATCTCTGAGATGAGGTATTATGATTACTTACATTATTTACATTATTCAGACTGTTATACTCATCAGAATAATTTATATGACAAATACTTGTGTTGATAGCCAAAGACTTTTTAAAAGAGAAGCAAGTGTTTATATCAGTATTTCGTAACCCTTTTTAAGCAACGGCTCACCAAGGAGCAAATGAAAATATAACGGCACACTAAGCTAAATTTTTAAAGGATTTACATTTAAATGTTATGAAATAAAACCATACATTTTTTTAAACATACACACACAAATATGAACTTAGTTTATTTCAATGTTTCTATTTAACT
The DNA here is from genome assembly GCA_964036315.1 of Acanthosepion esculentum. NCBI lineage: Eukaryota > Metazoa > Mollusca > Cephalopoda > Sepiida > Sepiidae > Acanthosepion > Acanthosepion esculentum. Next base: position 11,986,157 of record OZ038518.1, read on the forward strand.
ATTCCTTCAACTTATTTCGTGTGAAACCTTTGCTTGGTGTCTTTTCGCGATTTCTTCAATGTTTGGTCGAATGTGTGGGATAAGCAATCTCCTTTTTCTTCTTCAATTCAGCGCAGTCTTTCGCGCTTCTTATTTTTGTTGTTATTTCGGTTTAAGAAGCCGAATTTGCATAAATAAGAAGTAGAAAATTGCAATAAAACTGATAAAGTCTTTTTTAACGAGCAATCACTTTCTTTCTGAAATTTTCCCGTATTTCATTATTTTTTAAAAGAATTTTATTATAGTTTATATTACAGTGTTTCTCAATCTTTTTAAACAACGGCACACCTAGGAGCAAATGGAAATATCACGGCCCACTTAGCAAAACTTTTAAAGGGTATCCATTTAAATGTTATGAAATAAAACCATAGATTATTTTTTAAAATACACACACAAATATTAACTTAGTTTATTTCAATATTTCTATTCAAATATTCGTTCAGTTTGTTTAGTGTGAGATTTGGTGTTTTTTCGCGATTTCTTCAATGTTTGGTCGAATCTTTCTCGCTTTATCTACTTATCTTCTAAAGAAATTGTATTGTTACAAAATGAATTAAATGAAAACTAATGAACATTCAATTGTCGAGTTATCCGAGAACCGGACAATCCCCTTCATCGCACGCTTCGTCCAACCCAGTATTTCTCAACGTTTTTAAGCAACGGCACACCTAGTAGAAAATGAAAATATAACAGCATACTTAGCAAAAAGTTTTAAAGAGTATACATTTAAATGTTATGAAATAAAACCATAGATTTAAAAATATATGCACAAAAATGAACTTACTTTATTTCAATGTTTCTCTTCAACTATTTGTGCATCTTTTTTGAGTAACATGTGCCTGGTGTTTTTTTTCACGATGTCTTCAATGTTTGAGCAAATGTGCGATAAGCAGACCCTCATTTCTTCTTCAGCTGAGCGTAATCTTTCTCGCTTCTTATTTTTGATGTTATTTAGGGTTGAGAAGCCAAATTCAAATAATTAGGAAGTAGAAAAATGCAATAAAACTGATAAAGCCTTTTTTTTAACGAGCAATCGTTTTCTTTCTGAAACTTTTCCTGTATTTCAAAGTTTGCTTTTAATATTCTATTAAAGTTTATATTACAGTGTTTCTCTACATTTTTAAGCAACGGCACACCTAGGAGGAAATGAAAATATAACGGCACACTAAGCTAAATTTTTAAAGGGTATCCATTTAAATGTTATGAACTTAAACCATAGATTATTTTTTTAAATACAAACACAAATATGAACTTAGTTTATTTAAATGTTTCTATTCAACTATTTCCGTAGCTTATTTAGTGTGAGACATGTGCCTGGTTTTCTTTCTTACTTTTTTTTGTGACAATATTTCACGGCACACTAGTGTGCTGCGGTTCGGCGGTTGTGAATCACTGGGTAAACCACGACTCTATTCAAAACAAGGTAAACCGGATGATAGGCGAACCTGTACGTTTTTTTAATCCGCCATTTTTGTTAGTCCAAACGGGGCGTCTATTTCAGACACGGTTATCCATTAACATATAACGTTTAAAGAAATAAAAATATATACAGATTATTGCTACGGTAATTTTATGCATTTGGATCTATGTTTCTTTTTTTTTTTTTTGCGATGTATTTGGGTTGCGTAATCGCAAAAGATGTAAAGATGTGGAGGGCCAGATCTCCCACGTCCTAAAGGGAGTTGGCACATTAAAGAAGAACTCAGTTTGACGCTGCTATAAATTGTACGATAACCCTGGATCTTATATGTATAAAATCGTTAAAAGACCTCACAGATTGCGTTTGTTGAATATTCCAATGTCGGCTTGGCTCGCTGTCTGCTAGCAACTTGCGGATTTGTCCGTGTGTTTGACGAGCTGCGCGTTTTTCCTGTCAATGTGTAAGCGCGCTGATTCAAGCCGGCATTATTCTGTTCGATTTGTGCGGTGGTATACACCCACAACAGAAACTGGCTTCCTTTTTTTGCAGGGAGGGGAACAATGGATCTTTGTATGTATCGAATCCTCAAATACGCGGCAAACGTCGTTTGAATCAACAAATATTCAATCTATAAAGATTTTTTGTATATGTGATTAAATTTACCCATGTCTTGATATATAGTGAAGCGTTTCCTCGTTTCTTTGCCATTATAAGCTTCCCAAATGTGAACATATTTTTAATCTTATAATTCTATGCTTGGAGGATCAGTTTAATACTTAACAAAAAAAACTTTCCTTCGGATTATAAATATCATAGTCGGTTTATAAATACCATAGTTGGTTTTATCTTTTTTAAATATCATAGTCGGTTTTTAAATATAGTCGACTTTTAAATATCATAGTCGGTTTTTAAATATCATAGTCGACTTTTAAATATCATTGTCGACTTTTAAATATCATAGTCGGTTTTTAAATATCATAGTCAACTTTTAAATATCATAGTCGGTTTTTAAATATCATAGTCGACTTTTAAATATCATAGTCGACTTTTAAATATCATAGTCGGTTTTTAAATATCATAGTCGGTTTTTAAATATCATAGTCGACTTTTAAATATCATTGTCGACTTTTAAATATCATAGTCGGTTTTTAAATATCATAGTCGGTTTTTAAATATCATAGTCAACTTTTAAATATCATAGTCGACTTTTAAATATCAGCCAACTTTTAAATATCATAGTCGACTTTTAAATATCATAGTCGGTTTTTAAATATCATAGTCGACTTTTAAATATCATTGTCGACTTTTAAATATCATTGTTGACTTTTAAATATCATAGTCGACTTTTAAATATCATTGTCGACTTTTAAATATCATAGTCGACTTTTAAATATCATAGTCGGTTTTTAAATATCATAGTCAACTTTTAAATATCATAGTCGGTTTTTAAATATCATAGTCGACTTTTAAATATCAGCCAACTTTTCAATATCATAGTCGACTTTTAAATATCATAGTCGGTTTTTAAATATCATAGTCGACTTTTAAATATCATAGTCGACTTTTAAATATCAGCCAACTTTTAAATATCATAGTCGACTTTTAAATATCAGCCAACTTTTAAATATCATAGTCGACTTTTAAATATCAGCCAACTTTTAAATATCATAGTCGACTTTTAAATATCATAGTCGGTTTTTAAATATCATAGTCGACTTTTAAATATCATAGTCGACTTTTAAATATCAGCCAACTTTTAAATATCATAGTCGACTTTTAAATATCAGCCAACTTTTAAATATCATAGTCAACTTTTAAATATCAGCCAACTTTTAAATATCATAGTCAACTTTTAAATATCATAGTCGGTTTTTAAATATCATAGTCGACTTTTAAATATCATAGTCGGTTTTTAAATATCATAGTCGACTTTTAAATATCATAGTCGGTTTTTAAATATCATAGTCGGTTTTTAAATATCATAGTCGACTTTTAAATATCAGCCAACTTTTAAATATCATAGTCGACTTTTAAATATTTTAGTCGGTTTTTCATTTCTTCTTTGCTAATTGCTTCCTTTGTGATGAAGGCGTTGATGACAAAATTCGTCACCAACATTCAGTTTCAGGAATAGAAGCTTCCTGTTTCTCAAAATTAGTTTCCGGCATCCACTCCTTATCGCCGTTTGGCTTTGCAAGAGTTGGTTGGAGGTGAAAAATGAGATTAGAACAATGTGCCGATGACGTGATTTTGTTTAAGGTGAACATCAACTTGACAGGTTGTGACCCAAACAAATATTTTATGGTGGCCACATTCACTGATTGGATAGATTTAGAAATTAAGTCTTGCGAGAAAAATTGTTTCTTATGACACAGCGAGCCAACCTCCCAAGCATCAGAACTATTAACCGATTGAATATTAGAATCCTACGCCCTGTCAATTAGAAATGTGAGGCCAAGAAGCCTCAATGAGGTGCTCTCCTGGATAGAAACATCTGCCGATAAAATGTCGGCTTTATCTCGTATCCAAGAATTATGATGAAAGCGTTGATGACTAAATTCGCCATCACAGACATTCGCATTTATTATGTAGATGACTAAAAAACAAATGAAAGGCAGATTTTCTATTCCACATTTAAAGAAATGTTTACCCCGAAAAAAAAGTTTGGAATCTGTTTTCAAGTTTCTTGTCTCGGAATCACCCATCAGTTCGACAATTTTTATATTCTGTAAGTCACAAAGCAAAGACATCTATGGACAGATTCCTGGATTTGTTGTTGCCAGCCAGGTCTTTTCACCAAAAATTCCATACTTGCTTTTTCGCATCGGGAGATGAAAATGGGTTTTGCATGTCAACAGGAATGGAATCATATGGCTTCCTGACTTCATCCAGAGGAATTGTCAGCATTCTTCCATTAATACCTGCTCCAGATCTTTAAGACACGAAGGTGGAAGATAGCGGCTCCTAACTTGTCGCTCCAAAATGCCCCTCAAATGTTTAATAATATTGATATCTGGAGATTGGGGAGGCCACTCCACGTGTTCTAGCTCACTTTCGTGCTCTTAATACCAATTCCTAACCGCTCGAGCGGTATGTATGGAGCATTATCGTCTTGGAAGATGCAGTCACTATCAGGGAATAAAGTCTGGGCCATTGGATGAACATGATCTCCCAAAATGTTTAGGTAATCTTTGCTGTTGATTCTACCATGCAGGGCAACTATTGGGCCGAGACATTTCTAATGGCAAAAATGGGGTTTACATGTCAACAGAAATAAAAAGAAACCAGTGGTTTTTCAGAGAATGAGACGAAAAGCCTGGACAAGGGTCACGCTGTAAATTTACATATCTACACAATGCTTAGCGAAAAAAAGTTTTATGGCAGCAGTATTCGTTGAACGTTTACATTTATAAATATGTAAATTGTTTCTCACGACACAGAGAACCAACCTCCCGAACTGCAAACCTGACAACTGATCCAATATCCCACGTTATGTCAGTTGGTAATATAAGACCTAGATGGCTCAATGAGATGCTCTGATGGTGATCAGTAACTACCGATAAAATGTCGGCTTTATCTCTTATCCAAGAATTTTACATCCGATATTAAATATGTATATGAAAATATCTGTGATTTTGTCAGTTTTAATTTAAATTAGTGATGCTGACAAAGTTAACCTGGCAGTTCGTCTCGAAAAGGACCTACAATCGGTTGTGAACTGGGGCAAGAATTGGTCGGTTAACTTTAACGCCTCTAAAACAAAACTGCTCTCTATTAACCACCACAGGGATCCATCCCTGCATCCCATTAGAATGTCTGAAGCCCAACTTCTCGAGAGCTCCACGCATCCACCGCAAGGAAAGTTGGCTCCCTGTGCCAGGCCAGGAAATTTTTCTCCCTGAAATCGATCCTCCAAATCTATAAATCAACCATTCGCCCTTGCATGGAGTATTGCTGCCATATATGGTCTGGAGCCGCTGCTGTTTGCCTCGGGGTTCTTGATAAGATCCAGAGATGGAAATGCAACGTAATTGGCTCTGATCTGTCATCTCGTCTGCAGTCGCTCTCTCACTCTGTCTTTTTTACAAATACTTTCACGGTAATTGCTCCGATGAGCTGCTTTCGCTGTTTCTCAGGCCTCATGAATTTAAGCGTCCTACGAGGCTGGCATTCCGTTTCCACCCCTTCACTGTTGAAACTGTTAGATGTAGACGTCTCTTCTACTCCAATAGCTTCATGTCTCGCACTTCTCGCCTGTGGAATTCCCTTCCTTATTCCTGTTTCCCTGACAAATATAATCTCCAACTATTTAAGTGTAACGTCAATCGACATCTCCAGTTGCCTTGATCTATCCACTTTCCTTCTCCACATCCTTTCCCCTTTCATTCCTATCTGCTCTCGCGCCAAATCTTCTGTAACTCCCTTGCTTTGATCGATCCACTATCTTTCTCCACATCCTTTCCTCTACAACTCCTATCTGCCCTTCCTCCAAACCTTCTGTAACCCCTTGCGTGCTAGTGGCTTCCAGCCTTGCTTGGGGTGAAAATATGTTGTTGTTGACTTCATCGTGTATCCAAGGAATGACATACTTCTTCTGGACCACAAACTTCCAGTTTCACCAAAACCTGCTCTCCTTATCCATTCCCTATCGCCATTTGGCTTTACAAGAGTTGGTTGGAGGTGAAAGAAAATCACAGTAGAAGATGGCGTAAATTTGTTTAATGTTGACCTCAACTTGCTAGGAATTGAAACCCACACGTAATTCCTCTGCGGCACATATGGAATGATGCATGCAGAATCCAGTTATGTAACTGCAACGGACTTCCGATTCCGAGTGGCGCTTTCGGTAACATGTCCGAAACAAGCACCGCCACCAGGACAAGGAACGCCCATCAGCGGCGATTGCAAAGTAAAGACGCCATGAGTACAGCGTATTTGCATCGTTGATAGGACGTTCCGTGTCAGGTCTGAGAACTGTTGCGCATCTGATTCGATGTTGTGCTGAGACTGTAATTGAAAATGATAGAAGTCCAAAGATGGATCTGCAATGTAATCGATTCTGTGTTGGCATCTCGACGTCAGTTTTACTCTCTCAACGACGTGACGTGACTTCCTTCTTACATTTCTACAAATATTTTCATGGCAACTAAACTGACGAGCTTTTTTCCATGGCAATCTGAATACATGACGAGTGCTACAGACTTTGGCATCTAGATTCCACCCGTTTACTCTCGCAATAGCTAAATGAAATTGCCATTTCTGCTAAAATAGTTTCTTTTCACGCATTTTTAATCTGCAGAGCTCTTTTTCGTTTACTTGCAACTTCAATCGCCATCTTCTGTCGAGTTGAAGCAAGTTCATTTGAGTCCTTTCCTAAATCCTCCCCATTCTCAGTCTTTAATTCCCTGTAACCCCAGGTGGAACTCCCTTGCTTCCCTGATAAATACAATCTTCATAAATTTAAATGCAACGTCAATCGCCATCTTCTGTCCACTTGAAACCTGTTCCTTTTTTGCCCTTTCCTTAATCCTCCGCATTCTCAGTCTTTAACTCCCTGTAACCCCAGGTGGAACTCCCTTGATTCACAGATAAGTAAAATCTTCAAAATTAACTGCAACGTTAAACGCCATCTTCTGTTTACTTGAAACCTGTTCCTTTTTTGTCCTTTCCTCAATCCTCCCCATTCTCAGTCCTTAACTCCCTGTAACCCCAGGTGGAACTCCCTTGCTTCCCTGATAAATACAATCTTTATAAATTTAAATGCAACTTCAATCGACATCTTCTGTCCATTTGAATCCTGATTGTCTTATGAGATTTCATTCATCCTACCTTTTCCTCGGTCGTTTCTTTTCCTTTCATTTCCTGTGAACCTCTGCGTACTTCTGGCATTTCTGCCCTACTTGTGAGGAATTGATTTTTTTAAAAAGTAGCATTGAAGAAAGTATTTTTATGGTTATAATCTAAAAGTTTTATGGGCATTTTGTTTTTATTTATTAATAGGATGGCTCGTGTCTCTTACTCCTTCAGAGGCTGCAGTATTTTTTTCTCATTTTGATACCCCAACTTGTAAATCATTTTTCATATATACAGGTGCAATGTGTAAATTTTAATGTAGGTTCTACATTCAACACCATCACTTGATAAGACACCAGAAAAGTTGAAACAAAATTAATTTTTTTTAGTGATTTTATAACATTTATGTTATAATTTTCGAATAAATTATATTTGTTCTACTCTCTATTGAGCACTCTTAAGAATAATTGTTTTGTTTTTTTTAATTATTGTAATTTATTCCGTATACAGTAATCCTTTTCTTGTACATATATACAGTGCTGTTCGCTAAAAGTGACTCACCTGATTTTTTTACTTAAAAATTTTTCGCCTATTTTTTTTGGGGGGGGTCAAACTAGTTTTTAATCTCACTAATATAAAGACCCCTTCCCGACCACCTAGTAAAAAAAGTTTACTCACCCCTAAGGTAGTCTATTGAGAATTATCATTTTGGATATAAATGAGATTTAGGGGAAAAAGTTTGTGCTAAAAAAGTGACTCACTCGTTTCCAGCAACTCGTAATCAATAGAAACATAACCGAACAGCTTTAAATAAAGAATAATACAGGTATAATTTATTTATAATAGGTAATATAGTTCGAAATATTTAATAATCTATGGGTCCTCCTTTATTTTGAATAACCTTTTTAACCCTTTTTGGCATTGATTTGATTAGGTTCTGGCAAATCTCATCTCCAAGTATTGAATTCCATTCGGATATGAAATTCACAATCAAATCCTCTTTGTTGCTCAACTGCTTTCTCGAGAGCTTGTACTTTATAATGCTCCATAAGTGTTCTATGGGTTTCAGGTCAAGAGATTGGGGCGGCCATGTCATAACACTCACCTGCTTCCCATCAAAGTATTCCTTCATCAATTTTGATTTGTGACAGGGAGCATTATCCTGCATAAAAGTGAGCTTGGTGGGGTCGATTTCCACCCTTTCAGCAGAAGGGAGCAGACAAGACTCTAAAATTCTCTTGCACTGCTCGCTCCTGAGGGTCTTTTCAATAGGTTTTAAGAAACCAGTTCCATTAAAAGAAAAGCATCCCCAGAACATTATACTGAACGGATGCTTGACAGTACTTACTGCTAAATTCAAAGAGCTTTCAAAGCTTCTTCGGATTTTAGATCGCTTATCCTTTGAATTTAGCTCAACTTTCGTTTCATCGGAGAAGAGAAAATTTAGTAAAAAAAAAAATGAGGTGAGTCTCTTTTATTGGACAGCACAGTATATATATATATATATATATATATATATATATATATATATATATATATATATATATATATATATATATATATATATTACATAAATGAATGTGGGATATATGGTTATGTGAGCATGTGTTTGATGTTTATGTGTTTGCATATAAATAAGGAGGGGCGAGTCTGTTATGTCAGCGAGTGTATATAATGTGTATCAGTCCATTACGCCAAAAACCTTGTTGACCAATCTTAAACGTTTCACACCAAACAGTGGCAAGCGAAAGAAATGAGTCACCTAGATAAGTGATTCTGGATATGGGCCTGAGAAATATTTTAAATGGGTCTGGAGACACCGGGAGCCATGTAAGCTATTAGTCAGGATTTATACTTGCTTCTACATTTTGCTTTTGTAAATAAAATTTCCTGTTTACATGGAATTTCTATTTGTCCTTATGTGGATCTGAGATCCTTTGGACACCAAGAATGGGCGACAAGGAAGAAAATCTCGAGAAACAGTGATCTACAGGATGTTCCGAAAGTCTCGTCACCCCCTAGATAATATAATTTTCTATTTCAGATTGCTGATACGAAAATGATAGAAATGCAGACAGAAAAGAGAGGAGAAAGACGCCTGAAGCTGAACCAAGGCCGGGACGGTCATCTTGACAAAATTGATAGATAGGCACCAGGAGCAAGTGTAGTCCTTAGTCAGGATTTATATTTTCTACTACATTTTGGCTTTTGTAAATAAAATCTATTTCCTGTTTACATGGAATTTCTATTTACCCTTATATGGGACTGAAATTCTTTGGACACCAACAATGGGCCACAAGGAAGAAAAGGTCGAGAAACAGTGATCTATAGCGTGGCACAAGAGTCTTGTCACCCTTACATAATATAATTTACTATTTCAGATGGCTGACACGATAATGATGGTGTTTATACAGACCTTCTTCTTGATGTGTTGCAGCGTCAATGAAGAAACTGAATGCAATCCATGTCCTTTGTATTACTTGTTCTTTTCTGTTCAGTAGGGTGTGACACGGCTTTCGGACCACGCTGTACCCTGGACAAGAAATGGAGGGTTTGTTTAATACTAAAGAACAATACAAAACTGAACCCCCACTTTTTATCATCCTTTCCTTTGATTACCTATAAGGATGTTTTGTAATTTCATCTATGAATCTACCGGATTGTCGGAAAGACTTGCCACCCCCATATAACATAATACTCTATTTCAGATGGCTGACACGATAATGATGGCGTTCATACAGACCTTCTTCTCGATGTATTACAGTGTCAATGAAAGGGAATAAACTGAATCCATGTCCTTTGTATTGTTCTTTTCTTGTTCTCATTACTTTTGGATAAGGGGTCACAAGCCTTTCGGACAACCCTGTAAATAACGTGTTTAATTTTTACCTCTGATTAACTCTTTACGTCTAAAGACAATCGTTTTATGGCCATACCTCCTTGAAACACCAACTCTCGTAGAATCACCTAAGTTAACAAACGTCGACTCTGGACAGTATCCAGATGGGTGGGCGTTCGGGTATACTCGGTACTATCTAAGCTGGGATGTGCTAGTTTGGATATCGGCTCGGAATTGGACTACCAAGGCTTGAAAGTTCAACTTGACAAGCTAGATAGGTAGACATTAAGAGTCATTAGTCATTTTCTACTACAATTTGCTTTTGTAAATAAAAAAACGTATTTTCTGTTTACATGGAATTTTTATTTGTGCTTATGTGGGCCTGAGATTCTTTGGACACCAACAATGGGACACAAGAAAGAAAAAGTCGTGATCTACAGGATGTTCCGAAAGGAATTGTCACCCCCTAGATAATATAATTTTCTATTTCAGATAGCTGATACGAAAACGATGATAGAAACGCAAATAGAAAAGAGAGGAGACATGCGCCTGAAGCTGAACCAAAGCCGGAACGTTCATCTTGACAATATTGATAGATAGGCACCAGGAGTAAGTGTAGTACTTAGTCAGAATAAAAGATGTATTTCCTGTTTACATGGAATTTCTATTTGTGCTTCTGTGGGCCTGAAATACTTTGGACACCAAGAATGGGCCACAAGGAAGAAAAGGTTGAGAAATTGCGATCTACAGGATGTTCCGAAAGTCCTGTCACCCCTTTAGATAATATAATTTTCTATTTCAGATGGCTGAAACGAAAATGATGATGTCCATACAGCCATTCCTCTCGATGTATTACAGTGTCAATGAAAGTGAAGAAACAGAATTCAGTCCATATCGTTTGTATTATCGTATAACTTGTTCCTCTATTATTGTCAATACTTTTTGATAGCAGGTCACAAGACTTTCGGATCATCCTACAGACAACGTGTTTATTTTTTGCCTATAATTAACCCTTCCTCGAAAAACCTATTGTTTCATGACCATATCTCGTTGAGAACTTTAGGGTCCCAACTATGGACAAATACTGACCCCCACCCAAAAAAAAATTCCGCAGTATATTTTTATAGTAAAATTACCAAAAATACATTTTATGAGCTACAAAATATATATCTAAAAAGCATACCTTTACTTTGTATGAAATTATGTACAAAATATCATTAATCAGTTTAAATAATACATAATATAATTTTCTATTTCAGATGGCTGACACGAACTGCTGACGTTCATAGAGACCTTCTCGATGTGTGATGGCGTCAATGAAAGGGGATAAACTGAATCCAGTCCATGTGTTTTGTATTACTTGTTTTTCTGTTGTTCTCATTATGGGATGGCATGTCGTCACCATTCGGCTTATTCATCTATTTTAATCCTTTCTAGCACGTTGGAAATTTTGGTTTCATTGATTTGAAACAACAGAGGCGACTTAACCCTGAAGCTGAAAAAAGGTGTGGAAGTTCATCTTGACAAAATTGATAGATAGGCACCAGGAGCAAGTGTATTCCTTAGTCAGGATTTATATTTTCTAATACATTTTGCTTTTGTGAATAAAAGATGTATTTCCTGTTTTCATGGAATTTCTATTTGTGCTTATGTGGGCCTGAGATTATTTGGACACCAACAATGGGCCACAAGGAAGAAAAGGTCGAGAAACTGCGATCTACAAGATGTTCCGAAAGTCTTGTTATCCCTACTGTATTACTCGTGCCATGTGTCCTTGAGGAATTTTGCTGTTATCCTTGCATGTTTTTACCAGAGCTCATATTGCAAAAATTGCAATATGAGCACTGGTAAAAAACGGTTGCTGAAAACATTAGGATTATAATACCCAGAAATTCATTCCCAGATGTCCTCAAGGACACATGGCACAGTGGATAAAGGCGTTGGTTAGATCCAGTAACAGACCCAAAGAGTGTGAGTTCAATACCCGGTTCAGGCAGTGGAGAACTTTCAGAGGGAAAATTAGCAGGAGATAACTGATAACTGACAAGCATGGCACGTGGAACTAGAACAGTGTACCCCAGTGATCGAAATAAAGGGTTCGGTTCGAAATTCCAACCACCTGAAGAAGGCCGAAGCGTACAACGGCCGAAACGTTGTGACAAATATGGCGACAAAGATGAGGACAATAGTCCGACTAATGTAAATACTGTACATAATACCTCATCTCAGAAATATAGACAGATATATATATATATATATATATATATATATATATATATATATATATATATATATATATATATATATATATAAAAGTGAACATAAAAGTCAACACTTAGAGGCGGCAGTCTGTTTAATGCTAGATGCAATCTGTAGGCCACAGTGGCCTAACGATTGCATCTAGCATGAAACAGACTGTTGCTTCTATGTTCACTTTTATATTTATATATATATATATATATATATATATATATATATATATATATATATATATATATATATATATATATATATATATATATATATATTGTTGTGTAGGATCCACCTAATCTGCATAGGTGACTATCAACTATATAAATAATGGTTGATACCGGAAGACGAGAGAAGAAGGAATCACGAGATCCAACTAGAGACTCTGATCGACTGCGACTAGTCAACACATTCTCCAGGAACGTCTTCCCAGAAATATACAGAAATACTATATGTACTTATTGTGTACACTTTCTTGTTATAATACATTCTTGTTCTAAGTACATTTTGTGTTGCATTATTATTCCATGCAATAGGCGAGATTCAACATTGAGTCAAGACTCAACATATATATATATATAGATAGATAGATAGATAGACAGACATGTTCTATGCTAACACTTCGTGTCACCGGAAACTTTTGGCCCGCGCAGACGCAATCTGTCTGGAGGTTAGTATCAGACATGCTGATGGAAAGCGATAACAAATGTTCTCTAAGACAGCTGTTTCGTTTGGGGGGGGGGTTAAAACTAACAAGCCATTTCTCGCTTGAAATTTCCCGGGCATCTGCTTGGTGTTGGTTTTTTGTGGGGGGGGGGGTAAGCATTAACAAGCGACGGGGATGTGCCACTAGCACGCAATGGATTACAGAGAGTCTGAGCAAGAATAAAAGGCGTGATAGAGGAAAGGTTGAAGAGAAGAACAGGGAATAGATCAAGGCGTCTGGAGATGTCCATTGGCATTAAATTTGAATAGTTCGATATTATAGCTATCAGGGAAACAAGTAAAAGGAAGGGAATTCCACAGACTGGAGGTGCGAGACATGAAACTATTGGAGTAGAAGAGACGGCTACATTTGACTGATTCGACAGCGAAAAGGTGGGACTGAGTTGACAGCCTAGCTGCACGTTTAAATTCATGCAGTCTGGAAACTAGTGAAAGTAGCTCATCGGAGCAGTTACCATGAAAGTATTTGTAGAAAAGACAGAGGGTTGTGGGTAATGAATTATATTTCTGCCATGCAACCGTTTTGCCTATAGACGATCTGGTGATCGCCTATCGCTACACGATCGCTATCGCCATGGCAAATGTTCAAGTGAGATAATTTCTTTAAGTTATCCAGTTCAGACATTCACTGCTAGGATCCGTACGCATTTTAGATTCCTCCTCAGCGGAAAGTTTCAGTTAGAGAAGGCGCAAGGAGTCGTTCTCCGCCAGGTTAGCATCAGCCTTGTTAATGGTAGACAGAAAAGCACTCTCAGATGATAAATATGAAAATATGTTTTATTTGTCTTACGGCTTACGACAAGATGAGATTTATGTGCTTCTGATAGCAAACAAGCCTCTCCTTTCTCTAGTATGTATTATTTCGTGCATTTCTACAAGAAATCGAGAAAGTGAAACTGACTGAGCGAGCTGAAACACAGTCCATTCTTGTCTGTGAATCTGAGTATTATCCTTAATTAAACGAAGATGATGCAGCCATAAATAAAATAAATAAAATATTTGAGAAGCAGAAAGAGAAATGCAGATGGTGCGTTCATTTACAGATACAGACACGATTCTTGTTTCTTTTTTTTTTTTCGTTCTTGTAACAACTCTGTGGAACCATCGACTGCACTCGTTTTTACGTTTCAGCCTCTTATCTGCAAAGACGTGTGTATCGATATATTTAATTCAAAGCAATAAGTCCGTGAGTTATTAATGGATAAAAGCTTCTTTACCACACAAGATATATCTACAGGGGGCGATCGCTAAATTGTCGCCATTTTATATTTTTAATTTCGCGCATGCGCATTGTTTGTTTTTTGATTTTGTCTACTGCACAGTATAGTAGGGCCAATGTTTGATTTTGTCTACTGCCGAGTATAGTAGGGCCAATTTTTGATTTTGTCTACTGCACAGTATAGTAGGGCCAATTTTTGATTTTGTCTACTGCTCAGTATAGTAGGGCTAATTTTTGATTTTGTCTACGGCACAGTATAGTAGGGCCAATTTTTGATTTTGTCTACTGCACAGCATAGTAAGGCCAATGTTTGATTTTGTCTACTGCTCAGTATAGTAGGGCCAATTTTTGATTTTGTCTACTGCACAGTATAGTAGGGCCAATTTTTGATTTTGTCTACTGCTCAGTATACTAGGGCCAATTTTTGATTTTGTCTACTGCACAGTATAATAGAGCCAATGTTTGATTTTGTCTACTGCTCAGTATAGTAGGGCCAATTTTTGATTTTGTCTACTGCACAGTATAATAGAGCCAATTTTTGATTTTGTCTACTGCTCAGTATAGTAGGGCCAATTTTTGATTTTGTCTACTGCACAGTATAGTAGGGCCAATGTTTGATTTTGTCTACTGCACAGTATAGTAGGGCCAATTTTTGATTTTGTCTACTGCACAGTATAGTAGGGCCAATTTTTGAATTTGTCTACTGCACAGTATAATAGAGCCAATGTTTGATTTTGTCTACTGCTCAGTATAGTAGGGCCAATTTTTGATTTTGTCTACTGCACAGTATAGTAGGGCCAATTTTTGATTTTGTCTACTGCTCAGTATAGTAGGGCCAATTTTTGATTTTGTCTACGGCACAGTATAGTAGGGCCAATTTTTGATTTTGTCTACTGCACAGTATAATAGAGCCAATGTTTGATTTTGTCTACTGCTCAGTATAGTAGGGCCAATTTTTGATTTTGTCTACTGCACAGTATAATAGGGCCAATTTTTGATTTTGTCTACTGCACAGTATAGTAGGGCCAATGTTTGATTTTGTCTACTGCTCAGTATAGTAGGGCCAATTTTTGATTTTGTCTACTGCACAGTATAGTATGGCCAATTTTTGATTTTTTCTACTGTACAGTGTAGTAGGGCCAATTTTTGATTTTTTCTACTGTACAGAATAGTAGGCGCAATTTTTGATTTTGTCTACTGCACAGTATAGTAGGGCCAATTTTTGATTTTGTCTACTGCACAGTATAGTAGTGCCAATTTTTGATTTTGTCTACTGCACAGAATAGTAGGGCCAATTTTTATTTTGTCTACTGTACGGAATAGTAGGGCCAATTTTTGATTTTTTCTACTGCATTGCATAGTAGTGCCAATTTTTGATTTTGTCTACTGCACAGTATAGTAGGGCCAATTTATGATTTTGTCAACTGCACAGTATAGTAGGGCCAATTTTTGATTTTGTCTACTGCATTGCATAGTAGTGCCAATTTTTGATTTTGTCTACTGCACAGTATAGTAGGGCCAATTTTTGATTTTGTCTACTGCACAGTATAGTAGGGCCAATTTTTGATTTTGTCTACTGCACAGTATAGTAGGGCCAATTTTTGATTTTGTCTACTGCACAGAATAGTAGGGCCAATTTTTGATTTTGTCTACTGCACAGAATAGTATGGACAATTTTTGATTTTGTCTACTGCATATTATAGTAGGGCCAATTTTTGATTTTGTCTACTGCACAGAATAGTATGGCCAATTTTTGATTTTGTCTACTGCACAGTATAGTAGGGCCAATTTTTGATTTTATCTACTGCACAGAATAGTAGGGCCAATTTTTGATTTTGTCTACTGCACAGAATAGTAAGGCCAATTTTTGATTTTGTCAACTGCACAGAATAGTAGGGCCAATTTTTGATTTTGTCAACTGAACAGAATAGTAGGGCGAATTTTTGATTTTGTCTACTACACAGAATAGTAGGGCCAATTTTTGATTTTGTCTACTGCACAGAATAGTAGGGCCAATTTTTGATTTTGTCAACTGCACAGAATAGTAGGGCCAATTTTTGATTTTGTCAACTGCACAGAATAGTAGGGCCAATTTTTGATTTTGTCAACTGCACAGAATAGTAGGGCCAATTTTTGATTTTGTCAACTGCACAGAATAGTAGGGCCAATTTTTGATTTTGTCAACTGCACAGAATAGTAGGGCCAATTTTTGATTTTGTCAACTGCACAGAATAGTAGGGCCAATTTTTGATTTTGTCTACTGCACAGAATAGTAAGGCCAATTTTTGATTTTGTCAACTGCACAGAATAGTAGGGCCAATTTTTGATTTTGTCAACTGAACAGAATAGTAGGGCGAATTTTTGATTTTGTCTACTACACAAAATAGTAGGGCCAATTTTTGATTTTGTCTACTGCACAGAATAGTAGGGCCAATTTTTGATTTTGTCAACTGCACAGAATAGTAGGGCCAATTTTTGATTTTGTCAACTGCACAGAATAGTAGGGCCAATTTTTGATTTTGTCAACTGCACAGAATAGTAGGGCCAATTTTTGATTTTGTCAACTGCACAGAATAGTAGGGCCAATTTTTGATTTTGTCAACTGCACAGAATAGTAGGGCCAATTTTTGATTTTGTCAACTGCACAGAATAGTAGGGCCAATTTTTGATTTTGTCAACGGCACAGAATAGTAGGGCCAATTTTTGATTTTGTCAACTGCACAGAATAGTAGGGCCAATTTTTGATTTTGTCAACTGCACAGAATAGTAGGGCCAATTTTTGATTTTGTCAACTGCACAGAATAGTAGGGCCAATTTTTGATTTTGTCAACTGCACAGAATAGTAGGGCCAATTTTTGATTTTGTCAACAGCACAGAATAGTAGGGCCAATTTTTGATTTTGTCTACTGCACAGTATAGTAGGGCCAATTTTTGATTTTGTCTACTGCACAGTATAGTAGGGCCAATTTTTGATTTTGTCTACTGCACAGAATAGTAGGGCCAATTTTTGATTTTGTCTACTGCACAGAATAGTAGGGACAATTTTTGATTTTGTCTACTGCATATTATAGTAGGGCCAATTTTTGATTTTGTCTTCTGCACAGAATAGTATGGCCAATTTTTGATTTTGTCTACTGCACAGTATAGTAGGGCCAATTTTTGATTTTGTCAACTGCACAGAATAGTAGGGCCAATTTTTGATTTTGTCAACTGCACAGAATAGTAGGGCCAATTTTTGATTTTGTCAACTGCACAGAATAGTAGGGCCAATTTTTGATTTTGTCAACTGCACAGAATAGTAGGGCCAATTTTTGATTTTGTCTACTGCACAGAATAGTAAGGCCAATTTTTGATTTTGTCAACTGCACAGAATAGTAGGGCCAATTTTTGATTTTGTCAACTGAACAGAATAGTAGGGCGAATTTTTGATTTTGTCTACTACACAAAATAGTAGGGCCAATTTTTGATTTTGTCTACTGCACAGAATAGTAGGGCCAATTTTTGATTTTGTCAACTGCACAGAATAGTAGGGCCAATTTTTGATTTTGTCAACTGCACAGAATAGTAGGGCCAATTTTTGATTTTGTCAACTGCACAGAATAGTAGGGCCAATTTTTGATTTTGTCAACTGCACAGAATAGTAGGGCCAATTTTTGATTTTGTCAACTGCACAGAATAGTAGGGCCAATTTTTGATTTTGTCAACTGCACAGAATAGTAGGGCCAATTTTTGATTTTGTCAACGGCACAGAATAGTAGGGCCAATTTTTGATTTTGTCAACTGCACAGAATAGTAGGGCCAATTTTTGATTTTGTCAACTGCACAGAATAGTAGGGCCAATTTTTGATTTTGTCAACTGCACAGAATAGTAGGGCCAATTTTTGATTTTGTCAACTGCACAGAATAGTAGGGCCAATTTTTGATTTTGTCAACAGCACAGAATAGTAGGGCCAATTTTTGATTTTGTCTACTGCACAGTATAGTAGGGCCAATTTTTGATTTTGTCTACTGCACAGTATAGTAGGGCCAATTTTTGATTTTGTCTACTGCACAGAATAGTAGGGCCAATTTTTGATTTTGTCTACTGCACAGAATAGTAGGGACAATTTTTGATTTTGTCTACTGCATATTATAGTAGGGCCAATTTTTGATTTTGTCTTCTGCACAGAATAGTATGGCCAATTTTTGATTTTGTCTACTGCACAGTATAGTAGGGCCAATTTTTGATTTTATCTACTGCACAGAATAGTAGGGCCAATTTTTGATTTTGTCTACTGCACAGAATAGTAAGGCCAATTTTTGATTTTGTCAACTGCACAGAATAGTAGGGCCAATTTTTGATTTTGTCAACTGAACAGAATAGTAGGGCGAATTTTTGATTTTGTCTACTACACAGAATAGTAGGGCCAATTTTTGATTTTGTCTACTGCACAGAATAGTAGGGCCAATTTTTGATTTTGTCAACTGCACAGAATAGTAGGGCCAATTTTTGATTTTGTCAACTGCACAGAATAGTAGGGCCAATTTTTGATTTTGTCAACTGCACAGAATAGTAGGGCCAATTTTTGATTTTGTCAACTTCACAGAATAGTAGGGCCAATTTTTGATTTTGTCAACTGCACAGAATAGTAGGGCCAATTTTTGATTTTGTCAACTGCACAGAATAGTAGGGCCAATTTTTGATTTTGTCAACTGCACAGAATAGTAGGGCCAATTTTTGATTTTGTCAACTGCACAGAATAGTAGGGCCAATTTTTGATTTTGTCAACTGCACAGAATAGTAGGGCCAATTTTTGATTTTGTCAACTGCACAGAATAGTAGGGCCAATTTTTGATTTTGTCTACTGCACAGAATAGTAAGGCCAATTTTTGATTTTGTCAACTGCACAGAATAGTAGGGCCAATTTTTGATTTTGTCAACTGAACAGAATAGTAGGGCGAATTTTTGATTTTGTCTACTAGACAGAATAGTAGGGCCAATTTTTGATTTTGTCTACTGCACAGAATAGTAGGGCCAATTTTTGATTTTGTCTACTGCATATTAAAGTAGGGCCAATTTTTGATTTTGTCTTCTGCACAGAATAGTATGGCCAATTTTTGATTTTGTCTACTGCACAGTATAGTAGGGCCAATTTTTGATTTTGTCAACTGCACAGAATAGTAGGGCCAATTTTTGATTTTGTCTACTGCACAGTATAGTAGGGTCAATTTTTGATTTCGTCTACTGCACAGTATAGTAGGGTCATGCACTTTTTTTCTCACAGACGAAGAATAAAGGAGCAGCATGACGCAATTCAATCCGCTAGAAATTTGGAAACGGAATGCTGTACGGCTTGGCATTGGCGCCGAAACAACAATACACAGTGTTTGGGTGTCAAGGGTGTTTTAACTCGCGTTGGTAATTTTCACTTGCTTGATTTTTCGCAAGGGTGACAGTGCAGAGTATTCGGAAAGCGTTGGATGAGTCTAATGGTGATTACGAAGGCACGGCAGCTTGGAAAACGCACTCTGATCGTTCTGACAAGAAAAGAATTCCCGAATTTGTTAGTGAGGGCCTCAGAATCAACACAGAGGCTTACATCAAGTGCATTGAGGAGGTAGTGCTGCCCTGGATCAAGAGGTTGGCTGCTGGAAGACCCTATGTGTGGCAATAGGAAACTGGTAATAGTACCATGCGACCCAAGCAGCAGAACCAGTCATGGCTGTCAGGCAATTTCTGCGACTGTATCACTCCTTACTTCTGGCAACCAGACTGCAGCCCCTTTGATTATTATGTGTGGGGCGCAGTTGAGCGAGAGATAAAAAAAAAAGTTATCCTTGTAACACCAAAGATGAACTGAAGGCAAATATTATGGCAGCAATCACCAACTTAAACAAGTAGACCTTCCAGAAGAGTCGCAGGAGAGGGTAGCTGCTGGAAGACCTTATATTTGGCAACTGCCGGATAAGCAAGTCACGACTCTCAGACATTTTATGCGACCTTATCACTCATTAAATCTATCCACCTAACTCCCCAAACCGAAACCCCATTTATTATTATGTGTGAGGGCGCAGTTGAGTAAGAGACCAAAAAACTCCTTGTATCATCAAAGATGACCTGAAGGCAAGGATTATCGCAGCAGTCACCAACTTAAACAAGGAGACCGTCTAGAAGAGTTGCATGAGATTCCAAAGTCGTCTGGAGGCCGTGTTTGAAGCCAATGGCGATTTTATTAAATAAATTTAAGCTTTAGTATTTTTTAGTATATTTTTGTGTAATTTTGGTAAATATATCTGTTAAAATGAGATGTCAGTGATATTTTTATGTTGGCCTCAACTGGACGGCAATTTATCCATCGCACCCTGTAGATCTGTTAAAATGAAATGTCAGTGTTATTTTCATTTTGGCCCCAATTGGACGGCAATTTATCCATCGCACCCTGTAGATCTGTTAAAATGAGATGTCAGTGTTATTTTCATTTTTGCGTCATTTAGACGACAATTTATACATCGCACTCTGAATTTTATAAAATAATCTTCGTTGTCATTGCACTTAATACAGTGTTGAATATGTAGGTAAATGAATAACTGCGTAGTCGACAGGACTTAAATTTTGAGCGAAATAATTTTATACATCAGCATTATTTAGAACTCCTATAGATCATGACACTACTTAGAATCGAAATATATATATATTTATTTATCACTTTAGAAGAGGGTTCCTTTTATAATATCGATACAGTGTCAAATCGATCCCTGACTTTTTCAGAGTTACTAAGATTTATGCGCGAGAACAGGCATTTATTTGGCAGGGGCGCAGTTACAAATATATCTCTTTCAATAAAGAACCAACGGATATATTTGTAATTAAAAGAACAAAAATTTGCATCAATTAATGCAACTATAAATCTGTTTATAAATAATTAACCTCAAATGTTTGTATATGTGCTTCTAAATAAATCTCACACGAAAAAAGTTTTTAAAAGGTTTATTATTTCTTTTTAAAATGAAAGTTAGAATCGATTTTTTTAACGCAGAAAATCTTTTAAAATATGCAGATATCAGTGATGTTGCAAGACTTTCAAACATGACATCTGCAGATAAATATTAAGTCCAATAACTAAAAAGTCAAGGGTAGGTTCCTCTTTGAGATGAAAAGCCAAATCAATAAGAAATCGCAGGAACAAAATTTGGATCGCACCCTTGAATGGAGTTAAGATAAAAATTCTACCTGTTATTGTGGCCACCCTTGCAACTGTGACAGACAAAAAAAAGCAAAAAAAGAAGATAGAAGTGTTTGACGTTTCCTGTCAAATACTTCATAAATAGCAGACTATTCCGTTTTCATTATGTTAAATATCATTTTCCTTTTTGCTTCCATTTTCGCTAAAACTTCTTCATTGCTCACATGTTCGGTCGTAGCATTCATTTGTAGAACCAAATTTCTGTTGCATTAAGTCTCGTCATCTGTGCGGAGATTGTTCAGCATTCACTGCGATATACAAAGACTGATATTACAGAATATTTCAATACTCTTCACTTTGTTTCTAAAAAAGCTTTCCTGTATCTTAATACTTTGCTTAGCTTTTGGAAGGCATCTTTCCCTATCCTAATGTCTTCCGATTTCGGTGGCGTAAATATTTACTTATAATAGTTTTTTTTTTCAACCAAAGATCTCCCATTATGCGTGTCTTCCATCAAATCGTAAAACCTCATAGAGCACCTTTCGCAAAATAATTGCGGTGCCAGGCAATGAAGACTTCTGAAGCGATGAGACTTTTCACAACATAGGACTGTACACCCGATAATAACTTGGACAATAGGGTCCTGGAAGTCCCAAATTTAGGCAACATCAATCCGTAGGTCGGTGTATTGATCTTGATATTATATTCACAAGAGACAGCCACGTAGATGTGGAGACTTTTTTTTTTTCAACGACGGTAATATCTGGCTTGGTTTCTTCAATGGTGCAGTCTGTTCGGACAATGAAATCCCACATGATCTTGGGCGTTTTTGATCGCCTTCCATGGCTTGGGGCGGTACCATTTCTCATCAATTTCACTCTATATATGCACCGACGCATACAGGAGGCCACTCTATTGATATTATTATCATGGAAAGACTCGTTGTCCTATTTTAAATAAACTGATAAATCGTAATTCATCAGTTAATGATTAAATTAGCTCATGGCGAGTTCTACGGGAATAAGATATCCGTAGAAATTCACCTATTGCATCGTAAAACATTGAAGCATAACTTTCACTAAATATTGCACTAACATTTATGAATGATTGTCGTTATTTTAATAAGTAGGTACAACTGAAAAGATCTGAAACTAACAAGCTTTTCCATTTCACTGAACCAGCCGTTAAACATTTCTACCTTCCTTTCCTACTTTCTTTCTGTTTTTCATTTTCTTACTGAAACCACGTAGCGTATTAATTGTCTTTCTAAACAAACAAAACGGATATAGTCCACTATATATGAGGTATTGGTAGGAGATGTTAAACATTATTTATTTTTTCGTCTGAAACCAAGTAGCATCTCTGGTACGACTTTTTGTCGTTCCACGCAATCAAAACGGATATAGTCCACTATTTATGAGGTATTGTCAGGTATTTTTGCAACTAAAACCAAGTAGCGCTTCTTATATATCTTTTCCGTTTTCCAACACAATCAAAACGGATATAGTCCACTATTTGTGAGGCATAGGCAGGAGATGTTAAACATTCTGTCTTTTTTCGACTGAAATCAAGTAGCGTCTCTTATATGTCTTTTCCGTCTATCCACGCAATCAAAACGGATATAATCCACTATTTTGTGAGGCATAGGCAGGAGACGTTAAACCTTCTTTCTTTTTTCAACTGAAACCAAGTGGCGTCTCTAATATGTCTTTTCCATCTTTCCACGCAATCAATACGGATATAGTTCCCTTCATAGGATACATTGACAGGAGACGTTGTCCATTTAAAATAAATAGAAACGTATTTAAAATAAAATAAAAATATTTGACTAACTTTCGTATTATCGTGATTTCCTATACATAGCATAGGTGTGGCACAAGGCCTCTAGTATGGAGCACCTGGTGAGGATCGGTCGCACTACTCATTCGTAATTGATCAATCGAGAGAAACTTTCTATTCATTGAACTACGCCATAACGCACATGATTCATAATATCTAGGAATTATAGAGATTCAGCTCTTCATTATTACCAGCCGGTATTAAATGTTTCTTGGCACATAAATTCAAATTATGCTTAGGAGATTTCTTACGGCCTACGGTAATTTTTTTCTTTCTTAAATTAAAAACTATATATCAATAACAACACTGTCATACATACTTTTTTTATAATATGATGAACGATGCCCGAGTAGCCGAAGCAAAACTCACACCGCCAAATAAATTATAATAAAAATTCCTAAGAAAAACAGATATAACAAGCTAAAAATAACAACGTATATATTTATGATATAAAGATATACTGGAAATGTTTCCACCATAGTTTCCTTGATTGTATGTTGTAGGGAGAAAACGTTAAATATAACAGGGTTTCTCTTAAGACATATTCTTATCTTCCTCCGCTCCGTCTCACATCAAATGTGTGAGCGATCATACCTCCACAGCTTCCTATCCTTTGTAGCTGTAAGAGATATTTGTCGACTTATTATCACTCGATTCTACCATCTATTTCCCTGAGTTTTGTGAGTGTTAAATTCTGCAAGCTTAATTTCCTCTTTATATGTCCTTGAAATTTCAGCAGTTTCGTTCTGATTGTAAATGTAATTGTCCTTTTTTCGTTTTTCTCTAAAACTCTCGAGTTTCCTACGTTTCCTATAAATGGAATTCTCAGCATCTTTCTGTAGGACTGATTTTATATAACCGTTCAGATCCTTTTCTTTGTTTCTATTGCCTCAAGTCTCTTCTTCATCTGTGAGGAGATTGTCCAGCATTCACTGCCATATAGGAGGACTGATATTATATAACCGTTCAGCACCCTTTTCTTTGTTTCTCTTGCCTCAAGTCTCTTCTTCATCTGTGAGGAGATTGTCCAGCATTCACTGCCATATTGGAGGACTGATATTATATAACCGTTCAGCACCCTTTTCTTTGTTTCTCTTGCCTCAAGTCTCTTCTTCATCTGTGAGGAGATTGTCCAGCATTCACTGCCATATAGGAGGACTGATGTTATATAACAGTTCAGCACACTTTTCTTTGTTTTAGTCGCCTCAAGTTCCTTCTTCATCTGTGAAGAGATTGTTCAGCATTCACTGCCATATAGGAGGACTGATATTATATAACCGTTCAGCACTCTTTTCTTTGTTTCTTTTGCCTCAAGTTCCTTCTTCATCTGTGAGGAGATTGTCCAGCATTCACTGCCATATAGGAGGACTGATATTATATAACCGTTCAGCACCCTTTTCTTTGTTTCTTTTGCCTCAAGTCTCTTCTTCATCTGTGAGGAGATTGTCCAGCATTCCCTGCCATATAGGAGGACTGATAGTACATAGCAATGGGGCACTCTTTTCTTTGTTTATAATAATATTTTCCTATCTCTTAATACTTTGCTTAGTTTATGAAAGGCCTGGGGAGATTTTCCAGTGTTCATTGCCATCTAGGAGGATAGATATTACTTTCAGTCCGGCAATTTTTCTTTGTTTCTAACAATATTTTTCTATATCTTAATACTTTGCTTAGATTCTGAAAGGTATGAAAAGATTGTCCAGCATTCATTGCCATGTAGGAGGATTAATATTACACAGCAGTTCAGCACTTTTATTTCTCATGACGATTTTCTTGTTTCTTCATCCATTGCTGACATTTTGTAAGGCATCTTTTGCCATTCCAATGTGTCTACGGATTTCGTACATATTTGAACCGGTTTCTTGATTTTAGCATCTCCATTTCAGAGCTTACATCTTGGGATATTTGCAAACATACATTGTATCTACTGACGATTTAGTCAAACGCAGAGACGAACTGTTAGTGGCTTAATTAACAGCTGGTGAAACAATATTATATCTATATCGAAAAAAAAACAAACAAGTTCGTGACAAAAACATCCTTAGAAATAAGCTAGCTCTTACTTCATCTAAATATCATGTCTTTCACGACTTTACCGATCATGGCTCTTCGCAATTGGCTGTCCTTTCTAGATCTTAGTATATTTTGCCGTTTTGTTATCTCTCCTAATCCTAGGTAGGTTATGCATGGTTTCCTTCAGTCTCTTTCATGGCAATGATCAATATAATATCCTACAATTGGTTAAAGAAATTGTTGAGATCAATAAAACATCCGTCGTCGCCACTGTTGAGATGTTGAGTGTTTCCACGTGAGTATATGGTAATAACGAACAAACACAGTCGTATGGAAAAATACTGGTATATTTAGAAAGGTATTTACATCAGAGAGATTAGTAGTAGAACGAACGTAGGTTAGTAGTAACAATAAGTAATAAAGTCCAACGGTATCTTCCGGTCGAGAAACGGAAGTGTAACTGATCACTACAGAAGTCTCACTCTGCACTGCACTACAACACTACTCACAGTCTCTAGAACTACTGTTCTATTTATAATAATAGGATCAGTCTATTGTGGTTGTGAAGGTGGGTGCGCCCCAACAGAAATCAAACTTTATTCTAAAGTATGATTCTAACAAAACTTAAGCATAAATTACACATATCACCGACTCTAGTCACCATGTCCGCGTAAACATGTATATGCCAAAAGCTGAGTATCATCTAACATATACTCAACAGAAAAAGCATTGAATAACTATAGAGGGTAGTATGCCGAACACAATCAAACAACCAACACGAAGTACTCTTTCGTGACATTAATCCATATCCTACAATTTCCTAAAGATATCAAATTGTATTCCAAAATATAAGTTCAACAAAACTACAACATGAAACGCTAATATCCCCGTCTCTGGTAATCCTGCTCGCACAAACTTGTATCTGCACAAAAGCTGAGTATCATGTACCATGTATTCAATTGTGAAAACAGAATAACATATTTTTACAACCAATACATTTTATAGCATAATGACGATAAATACATTTTATCTGAGTTTGAAGCCAGACAAATATTTAGATTTCTCCATTGAATATCCATTGGAGACTGACATGTCGCTAAGCAATCGATTAATGGGAAGAATAATGTCGATCGATCCGCTGAGAACTAAGGCAGTTTGCCTGCACAGATACGTAGAAGGCAAGAAAGTCGTTTAGATACAGAGAAAAATATCAGATTAATCACGATACAGGGGGCTGCAAAAGAAAATATACATAAGAATTGTACGACTATGACTAGTATTATAATTCCTGGGTTTGAGGATAAACTGCAACCGGCAGCAAGCATGGAACTAAATCTAAATTGCTCATTATTTACATTATTCGGACTATTGTCCTCATCTTTGTCGCCATATTTATTACAACGTTTCGGCCGTTGTACGCTCCGGCCTTCTTTAGGTGGTTGGATTGTCGAACTGAACCTTTTATTTCGCTCACTGGGGTAGACTGTTCTAGTTCCTCGTGCCGCGTTTAATGGATGTCAGTTATCAGTTATCTCCTGTTAATTTTTTTCCTCTGAAAGTTCCCTACTGCCTTAACCGGGTATTGAACTAACACTCTTTGGGTCCTGTCACTGGATCTAACCAACGCCTTTATCCACTGTGCCATGTGTCCTTGTGTATGTACATGATACCTCATCTCAGAAATATAGACAGATATCTAAATTGCTGTTGTTCCAAGGTCCACCCTTACCCGCGGTGGTAGTTAGAATCCAAACTACGGAGGAACAGTAAACTCCCTAACAAAATTAAAACACTATAAAAGTATAAAAATACATATTTATAGTAAAAATGACCAACAATATATATTTGTAGTAAAATGAGTAACAGTGGATTTTATCTCTAGTTGAAGGCATGCAATGACGTTCAAAATATTTAGATTTCAGCATTAAATAACCCACAGAGGTGTTGATATGCCGCAAAAAATCAACCAATATGAAAGAACTCTTTCATGACATTAATCCATATAATACCCTACATAGTACTGATAACAGACACGGAAAAGTAATTACAAAATCTCCTACAGAAGGTAGCGAAGGAGAGCGATAAGAAGGGACGAATCATAAACTACAAGAAGACAGAATGCATGGTCATCAGTAAAAGGATGAGCCCGAAATGCTATCTACTTAATAATATAAGATACGCAGATGACACAGTACCGATAGCAGATACGGAAAAGAAACTACAAAACCTCGTACAGAAGGTAGCGAAGGAGAGCGATAAGAAGGGACTAAGCATAAACTACAAGAAGACAGAATGCATGGTCATCAGTAAAAGGATGAGCCCGAAATGCTATCTACTTAATAATATAAGATAGGCAGATGTCACAGTACTGATAGCAGACACGGAAAAGAAACTACAAAACCTCGTACAGAAGGTAGCGAAGGAGAGCGATAAGAAGGGACTAAGCATAAACTACAAGAAGACAAAATGCATGGTCATCAGTAAAAGGATGAGCCCGAAATGCTATCTACTTAATAATATAAGATAGGCAGATGTCACAGTACTGATAGCAGACACGGAAAAGAAACTACAAAACCTCGTACAGAAGGTAGCGAAGGAGAGCGATAAGAAGGGACGAATCATAAACTACAAGAAGACAGAATGCATGGTCATCAGTAAAAGGATGAGCCCGAAATGCTATCTACTTAATAATATAAGATACGCAGATGACACAGTACCGATAGCAGACACGGAAAAGAAACTACAAAACCTCGTACAGAAGGTAGCGAAGGAGAGCGATAAGAAGGGACTAAGCATAAACTACAAGAAGACAGAATGCATGGTCATCAGTAAAAGGATGAGCCCGAAATGCTATCTACTTAATAATATAAGATAGGCAGATGTCACAGTACTGATAGCAGACACGGAAAAGAAACTACAAAACCTCGTACAGAAGGTAGCGAAGGAGAGCGATAAGAAGGGACGAATCATAAACTACAAGAAGACAGAATGCATGGTCATCAGTAAAAGGATGAGCCCGAAATGCTATCTACTTAATAATATAAGATACGCAGATGACACAGTACCGATAGCAGACACGGAAAAGAAACTACAAAACCTCGTACAGAAGGTAGCGAAGGAGAGCGATAAGAAGGGACTAAGCATAAACTACAAGAAGACAGAATGCATGGTCATCAGTAAAAGGATGAGCCCGAAATGCTATCTACTTAATAATATAAGATAGGCAGATGTCACAGTACTGATAGCAGACACGGAAAAGAAACTACAAAACCTCGTACAGAAGGTAGCGAAGGAGAGCGATAAGAAGGGACTAAGCATAAACTACAAGAAGACAAAATGCATGGTCATCAGTAAAAGGATGAGCCCGAAATGCTATCTACTTAATAATATAAGATAGGCAGATGTCACAGTACTGATAGCAGACACGGAAAAGAAACTACAAAACCTCGTACAGAAGGTAGCGAAGGAGAGCGATAAGAAGGGACGAATCATAAACTACAAGAAGACAGAATGCATGGTCATCAGTAAAAGGATGAGCCCGAAATGCTATCTACTTAATAATATAAGATACGCAGATGACACAGTACCGATAGCAGACACGGAAAAGAAACTACAAAACCTCGTACAGAAGGTAGAGAAGGAGAGCGATAAGAAGGGACTAAGCATAAACTACAAGAAGACAGAATGCATGGTCATCAGTAAAAGGATGAGCCTGAAATGCTATCTACTTAATAATATAAGATAGGCAGATGTCACAGTACTGATAGCAGACACGGAAAAGAAACTACAAAACCTCGTACAGAAGGTAGCGAAGGAGAGCGATAAGAAGGGACTAAGCATAAACTACAAGAAGACAGAATGCATGGTCATCAGTAAAAGGATGAGCCCGAAATGCTATCTACTTAATAATATAAGATACGCAGATGACACAGTACTGATAGCAGACACGGAAAAGAAACTACAAAACCTCCTAAAGAAGGTAGCAAAGGTGAGCGATAAGAAGGGACTAAGCATAAACTACAAGAAGACAGAATGCATGGTCATCAGTAAAAGGATGAGCCCGAAATGCTATCTACTTAATAATATAAGATACGCAGATGACACAGTACTGATAGCAGACACGGAAAAGAAACTACAAAACCTCCTACAGAAGGTAGCGAAGGAGAGCGATAAGAAGGGACTAAGCATAAACTACAAGAAGACAGAATGCATGGTCATCAGTACAAGGATGAGCCCGAAATGCTATCTACTTAATAATATAAGATACACAGATGACACAGTACTGATAGCAGACACGGAAAAGAAACTACAAAACCTCCTACAGAAAGTAGCGAAGGAGAGCGATAAGAAGGGACTAAGCATAAACTACAAGAAGATAGAATGCATGGCCATTAGTGAAAAAATGAGCCCGAGATGCGATTTGCAGGTCGCAAACACTAGAATCAAGCAGACGCAGTAGTTTCAATATCTGGGAAGCGCCTTGACAGAGGACGTTAAGTGCGACACTGAGATACGTATTGAGATGGCCAATACGCATTCCAAAAGTTGGGCAGAGTATTGCGAGACAGGAGGATTTATTTGGTAACAAAGGAAAGGATACTGAGCTGTTACGTGACATTTCTCCTTCTTTACGGCAGTGAATGTTGGACGATTTCCTTAAAGATGAAGAAGAGACTCGAGGCGACGGAGATGTGGTGCTACAGAAGGATGCTAAGGATATCATGGACCGATCGTGTGGGCAACGATAATGTCTTAGGAGGAGGCTTATACTTAACTTTAGGAAGAGGCAGCTGAAGTTTCTGGGACACATAATGAGGAAGGATGACCTGAAGAATCTGATGACCACGGGTCAAATAGAGGGAAAGGCTAACAAGTGAAAACAACGCGACTTACCTGGCGGGCTTAAGAATTTACATCAATCAGTTGTTAATTACATTGAAATTCCATGTGTCTTGATCGAAAAAAACTATTCGCCGTTTAGTGTGCCAGAATATTGATAAGTATTTCGCGTGCATGAATGTATCGATTAGCCATTAATTAATTAATTCCTGGTGGGCTTAAGCAAGTGGATGCCATAATCTGGTCTGGGGGAGGATTCAGAGGGAAGGAACTTGTTGAGGGCGGTCAGAGATAGAAAGAGGTGGATATACATGGTCGTCTACGGCCTGAAAGGACATGGCATATAAACAGAAAAAGAGATCCTAAATTTCCTGAAGAAATCAAACAGTATTCCAAAATATGACAAACAAAACTACAACATAAAACGCTCATATCACCGCCTCTGTAACCATGTCTGAACAATTAAGTATATGCACAAAACCTGAGTATCATCTACCACGTGATCGATTGTGAAAGCAGAATAACAGGTATCATAATTTTATTACTTCAAAGCTGGTCTTGAACAAAACTACAACATAAAACGCTCATATCACCGCCTCTGTAATCATGTCCACACAATTAAGTATATGCACAAAACCTGAGTAGCATCTACCATGTGATCGCTTGTGAAAGCAGAATAAGAGGTATCATAATTTTATTACTTCAAAGCTTGACTTGAACAAAACTACAACATAAAACGCTCATATCATCGCCTCTGTAATCATGTCCACACAATTAAGTATATGCACAAAACCTGAGTATCATCTACCATGTGATCGATTGTGAAAGCAGAATAAGAGGTATCATAATTTTATTACTTCAAAGCTTAAGAGAAGATTAAATATCATCGTTAAATGACCCATGAGCAGTTGATATGCCGTCAAGGAAAGAAATCAATCAATTAATGATAATGATTTAATACAAGCAATTTTTTTTTCAACACAGAATATATCCATCGGTTTCTAAGGAGATACAACGCTTCGAAGGTCTTAGTCAACTTTGGATTCCTTAGTTTAATGAAAAAGTCTTCAAAGATTTTCTCCCTCTCAGTTATATCAATCAGGTGTTAATTACATTGAAATTCCATGTGTCTTGATTGAAGAAAAACCTATTCACCGTTTAGTGTGCCAGAATATTGATAAGGGCTTCATGCCAGCAAGGATTTCGCTGGCATGAATGTATCGATTATCCATTAAACGCATTGAAAATGCTCGTATTTTTATCGAAGAAGATCATGCGCATTTGAATACACCATTTTAATGATAAAGGCTTCAAATAAGCAATGTCTCCCCCTCGGCTGAATATGTCAGTCAAATTGTAGTTAAATTTATTCCAAAATTCTAATACCTACATTAAAGAAGGTCTTATTCAATTTTCGGTTCTTCGTTTAAATGATAACGTTT
Organism: Acanthosepion esculentum; assembly: GCA_964036315.1. NCBI lineage: Eukaryota > Metazoa > Mollusca > Cephalopoda > Sepiida > Sepiidae > Acanthosepion > Acanthosepion esculentum. The sequence goes on from OZ038518.1 coordinate 12,017,739, forward strand.
ATATATATATATATATATATATATATATATATATATATATATATATATATATATATATATATACATTCCATTTTAAGAATGTTACGAATCGAAGATTAGATATATTCAAATTCCCAGAAAATTCAGTAAAACGGATTTATCCAGCTTTAACTTGGCCAGTTTACAGAAGAGCATGCAAGGAAGAATATTGTTTGTGCTGAAGGTAAAGGTGTGGGGGGGGGGGCGGGGGTGACGAATCAATTTCGATTTATGGGGGGTACATTGTGAGAGACTCGGCACGCTAGTATCGCTACCGTAGTTTCCATACTTAGTCGGTATTTTACGGGGCGGAATTGTAATTGTCGCGATCAAAAGAGTTTCGATGATCACCTGACGAAGGCCGGATGCATAACGACCGAAACAATGTAATGACCTAAAAACAACAAGATTGTTCAGAAAAGAAAATAAGCTTGTAACAACATTCTGATATGTGATTATAATAGTTGCACCAAAAATATATAACTAATTATTAGCGATTAAATCATCGTCTTTGTTAATTTCTCTGTCAGGTTTTTGTTCTCAATTACCTGACGCACATTGGGTTATCGCTGAAAACTAGATTTAGATTGTTCGGAAAATGATGTCCAATTTTAGAATAAACCTTTTGATCATATTCTAATGCAGGGGTTGGACAAAATAATTAAAACACTTGTTAAATTGAAATAAAATTTATTTAACATGGAGTTAGTCCTCCTTTAGCCTCACATACAGTTTTAATACGTCTAGGAAATGAACCATACAGCTTCCTGACTTCATCCAGAGGAATTCTCAGCCATTCTTCTACTAATGTCTGTTGTATATATGTATGTATATATAAGTGTGTGTATATATATATATATATATATATATATATATATATATATATATATATATATATATATATATATATATGTATATATATGTATGTATATATATGTATATATATGTATGTATATATATATGCATATATATGTATGTGTATATATATGTATGTATATATATATGTATATATATATGTATGCATATATATATGTATATATATATATATATATATATATATATATATATGTATATATATATAGGTATATATGTATGTATATACAGGGGGTGGACAAAATAATTAAAACACTTGTTAAAGTCAAAGAAAATTTATTTAATATGGAGTTGGTCCTCCTTTAACCTCACAGACAGCTTTAATACGTCTAGGAATGGAATCATACAGCTTCCTGACTTCATCCAGAGGAATTTTCAGCCATTCGTCCATTAACACCTGCTCCAGCTCTTTAAGACACGACGGTGGAGGATAGCGGCTCCTAATTTATCGCTCCAAAATGCACCACAATTGTTCAATAATAAAGATATCTTGAGATTGGGGAGACCACTCCATGTGTTCTAGCTCACTTCCATGCTCTTCATACCAATTCTTAACCACTCGAGCGGTATGTATTGGAGCATTATCGTCTTGGACGATACAGTCGGCATCGGGGAATAAAGTCTGGGCCATTGGATGAATATGATTTCCCAAAATGTTCAGGTAATCTTTGCTGTTGATTCTGCCACTAAGTGCAACCATTGGATTGAGACATTTCCATCATATAGCGACCCAAACTATCACTGATCCACCACCATGCTTCACTGATGGAAGAAGAAAGTCAGGGTTGTAAGCTTCTTTGGGCTGCCTCCCCACATAAACTCACCCTGAAGTTGGGAAAAGAGAAAAACTGGACTCGTCTGAGAATATGACTTACTTCCATTGGTCTGCAGATCAGGCATTGTGATCTCTGCACCACTTCAACCCCTTCTGAATGTTGCGAGTGGAGAGAAGAGATTTCCTTACGGCGGCTCTTCCATGATATGGAGTTCACGACGAACAATTTTCCTAGAAACTGGACTATTCAGATGATTATGCAACTCAGCAGTCACTTTGGCCGCAGTAGTCCGATGATTTTTGCCACATTGCATTTCAATGCATGTCGATCCCTGTCACTAAGTTTGCAAGTCCAGCCCGAAATGCTACGGTTGCTAGAGGTTTCGACTTGTTTCTCGAATTGCGTCATAGTTCTTGATATGGTAGCTCTTGAAAAACCAAACAGTTTAGCAAAATTAGTGATCGAGGCTCCTGCCATGCGAGCTCCAACAATTTGCCCTTTTTTTGAAATCAGAGAGGTCACGCATTTAGCATAAATTTTACTAAATTCTGAAAATAAATAAGACAAAGACAGTAAATTAGATAAATAAACATATTTAAATCAGATATAATCTGCAATTATGAAGTTTTAGTTAAAGTTCTTAATATAATAGATCTTTGAAATAGAGTGGAATTTGCACCTGTTCCAATTATTTTGTCCAACCCTTGTATATGATTACAAGAGTTACACAAAAATATATTACTCATCCCCAGTGAATAAATTGTCCTCTTTGTTAATTTGATATCAATCTCGTTCAGAATTAAGTGTTCTCAAATATCTGACGTACCTGGGTATACGCTGAAAACTAGTATTAGGTTGTTCGGAAAATGATACCCGATTTTAGAATAAACATTTTAATATCAGGAGGAGGAGGAGGATTATGTTCACGCTTGGGAAAATGATTGCAACGTGATTTTTTCAATCATTTCACCCCAAGCAAGGCAATAGAGCAACTAAGATGCAGGACTGAAAGAATAACAATAACATTCCTAAGGAAAAAGAAAAATACAATAACAGGAAATAAAAAATAACGAATGACGTCGCATTAAATTGTTTGAAGATCAACCTTGATTGGAATGCAAGAGAACGGAAGAGAGTTCCACATGTGAGTAGTGCGACGAAAGAAACTGTTAGCATAGGATTTACAGTTACATCTAGCCATTCCAACTGTAAAATGATGCGACCTTGCCGCCAATCAATAAGGCCGTGGATGTAATGCCGCGAGAGAGAAGAAACTGTTAGCATAGAACTTACGGTCACATCTAGCCATTTCAACTGTAAAATGATGAGACCTTGCCGCCAATTTAGTTCTGTGATTGAATTCGTAAATTCTAGTTGCTTGAAAGATCATCAAACCATTACCATAAAAGTCTTTATAGAAAAGAGGACAGTGGACCTTCGTTACGTCTGTCGAAAAATAACTAAAAACGAGATACCAGGTCAGGACTCATAACTTTGCATATTCTTCATTAGATTTTATCAAGAATTTTTAATTATATAGCAGAAGCACCAGGCCATATGTGACAGCAATATTTCATGCATGGATAATTCTTTTCACGCACAACTACGCCGTCAAGACCAGAAAGAAAATGATTGAATTGCATAAAACCCCAATCTTGGTATTTAACTGCATGTCCACGTCGTAACAAAATGTGATACAAGGTTGTGGTTTAAGGTGGCAAACCCGACACAATTTACTAAAGCCCCCTCCGTGCCGATAAACTACACCCGCGTCCTGGGTATGACGATAAACTACATCCGCCCCCTGGGTATGACGATAAACTACATCCGCGTCTGGGTATGACGATAAACGACATCCGCGTCCTGCGTAAGACGATAAACTACATCCGCGTCCTGGGTATGACGATAAACTACATCCGCGTCCTGGGTATGACGATAAACGACATCCGCCTCCTGGGTATGACGATAAACTACATCCGCGTCCTGCGTAAGACGATAAACTACATCCGCGTCCTGGGTATGACGATAAACTACATCCGCGTCCTGGGTATGACGATAAACTACATCCGCGTCCTGGGTATGACGATAAACTACATCCGCGTCCTGCGTAAGACGATAAACTACATCCGCGTCCTGGGTATGACGATAAACTACATCCGCGTCCTGGGTATGACGATAAACTACATCCGCGTCCTGCGTAAGACGATAAACTACATCCGCGTCCTGGGTATGACGATAAACTACATCCGCCTCCTGGGTATGACGATAAACTACATCCGCCTCCTGCGTAAGACGATAAACTACATCCGCCTCCTGGGTATGACGATAAACTACATCCGCGTCCTGGGTATGACGATAAACTACATCCGCATCCTGGGTATGATGATAAACTATGTACAACAGCAAGGCCTCTGGTAATACGTTTTTGAAAATTAATGTTGCAGTTGTACGCTTTTGAAAAAATAGTACCAGCTATACGTTTTTTTTATTTTTTTTTTTTTTTTGAAAGAATTGTTTTTCCCGCCATACCTTTTTGAAAAATAATATTACCAGCTATACGTTTTTGAAAAAAAATAATATTACTAGCTATACGTTTTTGAAGAAATATTATCATCAGCTATATTTTTTGGAAAAATAATATTACCAGCTATACGTTTTTGAAAAAATAATATTATCAACTATACGTTTTTGAAAAAATATTATCATCAGCTATATTTTTTGGAAAAATAATATTACCAGCTATACGTTTTTGAAAAAATAATATTATCAACTATACGTTTTTGAAGAAATATTATCATCAGCTGTACTTTTTGAAAAATATTATCATCAGCTATACTTTTTTGAAAAAATAATATTACCAGCTATACTTTTTTGAAAAAATAATATTACCAGCTATACGTTTTTGAAAAAATAATATTACCAGCTATACGTCTTTGAAAAAATATCATCAGCTATACTTTTTGGAAAAATAATATTACCAACTGTATGTTTTGGAAACATAGTATTACCAGCTATACGTTTTTGGAAAAATAATATTACCAGCTATACATTTTAGAGGAAAAAATATATTAACAGAAATAGATTTTTGACAAAACAAATAAAAATGTTGTCTGCATTAAATGACCCATTGAGGCTGATGTGCCGTAAAACAAACCAAACCAAACCTCTCGGCGCTTCCCTATTTGGGGATGCCTCAGGCGCCGGCTCATGACCTCTGCGCCTTACGATGAAGAGATACTCTCTGGAGTGGCCACCTGTGGCTTGAGCTGATATTCCTTTCAAACTGACCGTGCTGGTGGCTTGGGGTTGTCTATCTGAAATACACTCCACTTATTTTAGCTTTTAGTCTATGTTGCCAGAGCATTCTAGAAATTTTTGATACTTTAGAAACTTCTTGAAATTTCTTGAAACTTCTAGAAAATTTTTCCTTCAGCAACCCCGCAATGAATCTGTCTGGAATATGATGGAGACTGGGTTTGTTTCAAAACATCGATGTTCAGGTCAGAAAAGCAGTTTGATGGGAATAATAATCATTTCCTTTGGAAATAAAACTTACTGACCAAAGGCAAAAATTCAAAATGTTATAAGAGAGTGTAATCGTTAATAAATGAGAAGGTGTATTAGATAGTTACGTAAATTCGTTCTTTTTTGTAATTTATTCTTTAAAGAGAAATTTTCTTTGCAAAAGAATCATCCTTTGTATCCACAAATAGCTTGGCGTCGCCTGAGTAAACTGGTGATCATTGAATACTGTTGCCATATATGGTCTGGTGCCCCCGCTGTTCATCTCGAGGTCCTCGACAAAATCCAGAGACGGACATGCAATGTGATAGTTCCTGATCTGGCATCTTGTCTATAGTGACTTTCTCACAGACGTGCTGTGGCTTTCCTCTGTCTTTTCTACAAATATTTTCATAGCAACTGCTCTGAGGAGCTACTTTCACTGGTACTCCAGTTGCATGAATTTAAGCGTGCTACTAGGTTGGCATCTCGGAAGTTTCTAAATAATGAAAAGTTATTAAACCATAGGCAGGAGTTAACGGTTTTTTGCCGACATCAACAAATTTTCGCATTAAATAATTAACAACCCCCCCCCCCAAAAAAACACAACAACATATAAACAAATAAATTCTATAGTTTAATAAAAGCCTTAAAAGCTCAGCCCAATCATTAATTAGAAAAACCCTTTGTGGAGTCGTCAAAAAAAAACAAATTGTAATCCATTTCAACACGTTTGTATAAGAAATAGCCATTTGAATAAACAAATAAATAAAGAGATTAATAGACAGATAATAATGAAACAGAATCCTCTCGACACTTAACGACCTGCCGCAAGGCCATAAAATCCCTTTAGACCAACTAGACGGCGACCGCCACTATTAGATTTAAAATAGGGACCCCAACATAACCTGACATAAACTTTCCGAAGGGGACTGGTCTCTAGAAAAAAATTAACTCTTAACTCCTCGACCACCTAACCAATATGGCCGACCCTAGCCGTTTCCATAGTAACTAATGTTGCAAGAGACTTATAAACACGCGCAAATCACAAGATAGCTTATTCCCAAATTCTCGCTTGACGATGAAGCGAGACCAGACACCTTAATTCAACTTAATTTCAAAAATTAAATTGAGGGTCTCGGCTCTCGCTTTTGAAACATGAGAACTCTTATGTAGCGAAGGAATCATATTTTTTTTTAAATATATATATATATATATATATATATATATATATATATATATATATATATATATATTATTCGAAAATTCTAAGATAAATATGTTATAAAATCACTACAAAAATAGTCATTTTGTTTCAAGACTTCTGGTGTCATATCAAGTGATGGTGTTGAATGTAGAATAAATAACCCTTTATTTTACATTCAACACCATCACTTGATATGCCACCAGAAGTCTTGAAATAAAATTGTTATTTTTGTAGTGATTTTATAACATATTCATGCTATAATTTTCGAATAAATAATTATATTTGCTCTACTCTGTATTGAGCACTCTTTTAAGAATAGTATTTTTTGGTTATTGGAATTTATTGCGTATACACCAATCATATAATTGGAGATAGATGGATAGATAGATAGATAGATAGATAGATAGATAGATAGATAGATAGATAAAGAACAAACTGAAATTGATGAATAGAGATATAGGAATATTCAAACATACACTCATACACACACATTCTCTTTCTTGCGTACCTGATAGCTATTATCTTCAATTATTCAAATGCAATGTCAATCGACATCTCCAGATGCCTTGAACTATTCCCCGTCCTTCTCTTCACAATTACACAATATATTAAGCAATACACGAACAAGAAATTGATGATAATCTGTTTTCGTTTACACGTATCTATAAAAAGAATGTTAAACATAAAAATATATATATATATATATCACTGATTTTTCTACATGTAAGGCATACTTTGTCCTATAAAATATCTCCAAAAACCATCCTGTGTACTATAAATCGAAACTCGGCCTCGGAAGTTATGAGTTTGGGGTGTTAGGTAAGCATCTGCTCTCCAGCTACACCCGATTCTGAGCCCTTAAAAGTAAAAACAAGTCCTATATTTCGAAATTAAATTAACAACGTTTGAAGAGAAGGTATTTATTACTTTCGATGAATTTTATAAGATAAACATAATACCTATGATAAACTTGTCAAGATTACCGGTAATGAGACTTTCAAGCGATAATAACGGTGTCAAAATTCAGCCAGACGGTAAACAGCTATCGTATGTTTTAACCTACGCATAAATCAAGCTTAACCTTATTCCCGTATCCCGATTTACATGTATCTAATTCACAATTAGTGCTTCCTCCTGGTTTGTGATGAATTCATCGTGATTAATTAGGATTTCAGGTTGCAATAACGTACAGTTTCCTAAGCACTTTAACATCTCGTCTATTACATTCGAAATAGTTCCCATAACTTCTCGTTCTGAAAAGAATTTGCCCTGATTAGTCTGGTTTTCATGCTGCTATATGGTATTCGTTGGATAGGTGGGAGGGCTATGAAGTAGAATGGGGAAACAAATTTCAGATTTCTACCTTTAGAATTTGTGAGGGTGTCTAATGCATCGTATCGTCTTATAAGCAAGGAAATCCAAGATATATATATATATATATATATATATATATATATATATATATATATGTAATTTGGCAGCAACTTTTCTTTTAAACATGTAGTATTGAATGTTAAAGACAACATAGTCTTGCATATTTTCTTTTGAATTTTCTCATATTCTCTAATGAGACTTTTTATTTGAAAATGATTTCGAAATAAGTATTGTCCGTACGATGACCTAAAAAGTCTCATTAGAGAATATGAGAAAATTCAAAAGAAAATATGCAACTCTATGTTGTCTAACATTCAATACTACATGTTTAAAATATATATATATATATATATATATATATATATATATATATATATATATTTATTTATTTATTTATTTATTTATATATATATATATATATATATATAAATAAAATATCGATATAAAATAGGTGTTATTAAAAATTTCCTCGCGCGAGCGCACAAGAACTCATCCTCTCGCACGCTTTACTTTAATGAATTAAAAAATATAAAGCAAACGCTGATTAATAACGGATTTCCTAATCAATTGCGATGGTTCGAGATAATGATTTCTCCATCATAGCGGCTGGCAGAGGATAGAAAAAAATGTTTATAGTTACGTTGTTCTGGAATTGTCATCATTGGTCGACTGAACTTGCTTTGTTTCAATGATTTTTGTTTTGTTAATATTAGTTACTTTGTTCAATAAATATGTTTTTTTCTAAAAAAAAAAATATTGTTGGATTTCCACATTAGGCGTTTTCTGTCTAAGGTAACTAATATCAACGGCGAGAATAGAAACATAAGCAATAACATTAATATTTTTTTATAAAAATCAGATGAACGAAAATTATAAACAGGATGAATGCAGAATTAAGAACATTATAAAAAAATGCATAACACCAGTTGACAATAGCAAAAAAAAAATAGATTAATTATTTATTAGAAAAAATTTTAAACTTTTAATCTGGTTAAAAATAATAATTCACCTCCTAGAACAAAATTAAATAGGGAAAATATTATTTACGAATTTAAATGTCCATTAAGGAATTGTATCCTGATCAATCAAAATTCGTAAATAATTATATAGGCCACACTACAACATGTTTGACACGCAGACTCACTCTACACCTTTCTGCCATAGCTCAATTAGATCTCATTTAAATATTCATGGAGACCTACCGGACACTATTCGTAACATACTTGTTGACAACACTAATATTTTAGCATCATCTACAGGCAAATAATGGAAGCCTTATTAATTAAAAAAAAAACAACACTTAATAATATTAACTTTGAACATGGACATAATATCTTGACCGTGTTTTCAAAAATGAAAACATTTTATAAAACATACATACAACGAACTATTTCTTATTTAAACAGTTAAAATATAATAATAGCTAAATGTATAGCCGAATGCGCTCGGATAAAAAGAACATTCGGACAGTTTTTATATGATCTATCATCCGAAAAGAAAAAAAATTAGATCGCATGAGAAATTGTATATAAAAAAATAAATAAAAGCACCTTGTTTGTCGTTTTCAATGAAATATGCATGAAAGAAGGATTACTCCCTAAATACACAAATATATATATATATATATATATATATATATATATATATATATATATATATATATATATATATATATATATATGTAGTGTTGAATGTTAAAGACAACATAGTCTTACATATTTTCTTTTGAATTTTCTCATATTCTCTAACGAGACTTTTATTTGAAATATATATATATAAGAAACAAAGCTCACTTAAAGGTTCCTTTGTTAAAATTTTATTTCACCAGTGTTTCTTTTTCCCTGGATCATCAGTCCTCACTTTCAGAGATGAAAAAATGAACTTAAATTTACACTTTTGAAGGGCAGTATTAAGCTTATGTAAGGTGATATAGAGAGTGGTGAGAGATAGTGTAACAGACATGGTCGAAATTAGAGAGGGAAGGGAGAAATAGGAATGCTTTTAAATTTTTTTCTATTTTTATTTTCATTATAATACTTAATAGTAGGAAGGTGGGGTAAGGATCAGACATTGACCTTTTTAATGGGTCAACTCACCGTAAACGATATAAAGAGAAAAAGAGGAAAAAGAAAATAATGAGAAAAAAAGTGAGTAGTAAATATGTCAGAAATAAGAGGACTTTGGGTTTTGAAGGAAAGAGAGGGGAATATATAATTGGAGAGGGAAATTAACGTATGTGGGCATGTAACAGCCAATCTGGAAAACCAGGGTGCGGCTGGTATTTGAGGACATATTTTATGGATTAGTAAAAAAACTTTCTGGACAAATGAATGTAATTATATTTGATTACAAACAAGTAAACATGAAATTTAGCTAACTATTATTTAATTTTATTCAATAAATTCCACAACTAGCATCAGTAACTGCCTCTACACGAGGTCGAAATCGGCTGCAAGTTCTGATTAATTAGTCCTTATTTATGTCATACATTACTCGAACTATTGCAGCTTTAAGAGAGTCTTTGGTGTCATAAGGCTGTTTATTAACCTCCTTCTCAACAATCCTTCACACATAATAGTCTAGTGGATTGATATCTGGAGAGTTAGGGGGCCAAATGTTGGGTGTGATGTGGTCGTACAAATGATCAACCATCCATTCTTATGTTCGTAGCGCCTTGTGGAATGGAGCCCAGTCTTGCTGGAATATTTAAAGCCTGTCGTTGCATAAGTTGTCTATCCTGGGCTTGACAACTCTTTCTAGAACCTCAGTGTAATCAGCAGCATTTACTCTAAGACCTTGTGGAAAAAAGTGTGTTTTTTTTCCAGACACATGCAGCTTTTTGGCCATTGACCTCATTGATTGACTTCCGTTTTCATCAATTGTTTGCTTGATTTCCTGAATAAAATCGGATGTTCTGAATTTATCAGTGCGTGCAGAATGTCTTTTACGTTTTGATACAGACATTGGGGAACTGTCAGCGTCTTCTAACTCTTTTCGTATCTTGTGAACAAACGATCTTGCAACTCTGAGAAAACGTGCAATATCCAAATCGCTATGATCAACCTTTAATGCGACAATCACAGCTGGCCTTTTCATTTCATTTGTTATCATAGGGTTTGCCATTCTTAAATTTTTAAATCTATATGTCCTCAAATACCAGCCGCATCCTGTATTTAAAAAAAATGGCGTTTGATAGTAATTTAAGAGTTTAAATTCTCCACAAATAAACTAGGAATTTTATATAAATTTATATGAATAAACAAAATATGAAAAATAAAAAATAAAAAATTACTAATATTAATATATTTAATATTGTAAACAACGGATAAGGAGTAATATTTCTTAGTTAAAGTCTAAGTCATCAATTTAATTTGAAACTATTTCTAGATTAGTAATATTTCTTAATTAAAGTCTAAGTTTTCAAATCTAATTTGAATCTATTTCAAGATGAAGTGTAAGATTTGAAGGTAATAATAAAAGAATTTACTGTCTTTAAACTTAATCTATATATATACAACCATCCACGCATATATATATATATATATATATATATATATATATATATATATATATATATATATATATATATATATATATATATATAATCATTTATTTAAATATTATAACATAAATATGTTATAAAATCACTACATTCAACATCATCACTTGATAAGACACTGGAAGTGTCGAAACGAAATGGCTATTTTTGTAGTGATTTTATAACATATTTATGTTATAATATTTAAATAAATGATTATATCTGCTCTACTCTGTATTGAGCACTCTTTAAAGAATAATAATTGTTGGTTATTGGAATTTACTCCGTATATACCAATCCCACACTTGGGTGTATATATATATATATATATATATATATATATATATATATATATATATATATATATATATATATATATATATGCATACATACATACTTCAGACATATATTAATACACACCACATACATATTTATGTAAATGTATATACACATATACCCCTATACATATACAAATACATATACAACAGAATACACATGTATTGATACAAACACACACACACATACACACACACACATACACACGCATATATATATATATATATATATATATATATATATATATATATATATATATATACATATGAAGTGCGACGATAGCGTAGGGGTAGAAGCTCTGACTGTCGGGTTTCGATCCCGGCTTGAAGCAGTGGGACGTGTAGCTACACTGAAGAGCTATGATACAACGAAACAGTCTGTCTGTGGATGACAAAATATGTTGCCGAAAAATCCGATTGAGCTCTCTTGAGAAAGGCTACTTTTAAAAACAGTGGCTCATACCGCTATTAACGCATTGCGCTTCAACCGAACTGAATTGAGCTCTCCGGGCCACTGGCGTATTTCGCATAGAAAACGTTAACATTTCCCTTCCTATCTGCCGTGCAACGATAACCTGGCTGTACCAAGTACTTTCAGTACATTGTCAACTGTTTTGCTTTTAAAAGTATAATGAAAAAATACTGTAACGAATAACAACGCAAAACTTTGTATAAATACTTATACTAATGAGCAACATATAGTTTTGAAATATTTGCACCTATGAGAATGATGCTGGAAGAAGATCGAAAGTACTTGGGAAATAAAAATAAAATAATTTTAAACAGATATAGCCCATTTCTCTCATACTTTAATATCAACACACGGTAGGTTATTCGTGAGTATGAACGGATTTTGTTAAAAATTAGCAGACATAATGTCTGTAATTTATTCACTCAGCTATATATATATATATATATATATATATATATATATATATATATTGTGTGTGTATTTAGGCATCATTTTTTCATTGATGCATGTTTCCTTAAATAATATAGACAAGTTTTGTCTATTTATTTTATGTAAATTCTTAAATAATACATATATAGATAAGATTAAAAAATATGTATCAATATTGTGATTTTCTTTCGTCTTTCAAGGATAATGTTATTATACTTATCTGACGATATTAAAAAATTTACATAAAATAAATAGACAAACTTGTCTATATTATTTAATGAAACATGCATCAATATATATATATATATATATATATATATATATATATATATATATATATTGTTATGGGAACTTACCCATAATACTAATGGTCTATTCCGTACATCATAAATACTACACCTCAAGAGGGAGCAGTCAGTTCAGTTCAGAGTTCAAGTTCAGAGTCAGTTCAGAGTTCAGAGTTGGTCAGAGTCAGTCAGAGACAGAGTCGAGTCAGACGATTACTGTAAAACATTGGAATAGTGATACTTGTCGAGACAACATAGTTCACTCTAACCAAACCTGATAGTTATTACTAATACTTCTACTTCTTTGTACATATTTCTGTTTGTAATATATCTGTCCAATTCCATACCTGTGTTCGAGTTATTCTTCATTGGTTCTACCTTGGACCATCACCGTGGTACAAGGAACTTGGACCATAACACACACACACACACACACACACACACACACACACACACATATATATATATATATATATATATATATATATATATATATATATATAAACATATGTCCGCAAATCCTTCGTCTTCCTCGGACAATAATTTGTGATGGTACGTATCCTGTCTCAGCAATGCGACGATGAACAGCAGCAAAGGTTGTATGACCCGGCTGCCTTCGTTCTGGAAAGGCATCCTTATACAGTCGTACAGCTTCGCGTCCATTACCACTCATGCGGCCGTATGTAAAAATCATATCAGCCTGCTCCCGATATGATTATCCTGCCACCGTTAAGCGGTTCATTTCTCAATTAACTCGTCACGACTACGCGTAACCTTCTCTATATGGCAACACACCTCCATGCACCATTTCTTGAAATTTAATAACTCAAAAACGAAGGATTTTTGAACATACGTTTATTTGAAGTTTTGTTCTTGATTTGGCGTGAGGAACCCGCCTCGAAAATTTGTAAAAGTATTTTTGACACACACACACACACACACACACACATATATATATATATATATATATATAATTATTTATTTGAATATTACAACATGAATATGTTATAAAATCACGACAAAAGTAGCCATTTTGTTTCAACACTTCTAGTGTCTTATCAAGTGACGATGTAGAATATAGAATAAATGGTTTTAAAAGTTTCAAATTAATCAACGATCCTTAGCCAGGAGTAAACGCTGTTACATAAGCTAGAGTGACCAATCAAAATACAAGTATAGGGTGATTCGAAAAATATGACAACTAAGCAAGGTTATCATAGATATTAAAAGATTTATACAATTTGAAATTAAAATTAAAAGTAAAAAATTAAAATTACCTATTTAGAAATCTAATATATATATATATATATATATATATATATATATATATATATATATATATATATTGTTGTGGTAGGATTCACCTAATTTGCATAGTGGAGTACCGACTATATAAATATGGTTGGTACCGGGAAGACAGAGAGGCGAATCAACAGATTCAACTAGAGACTCTGCCCGACTGCGACTTAGTCAACACATTCTCCAGGAACGGTCTTCCCAGGAATATACAAAAGACTATATGTAAATATTGTGTACACTTTCTTGTTTCAATACATTTTGTTCTAAGTACATTTTGTGTTGCATTATTATTCCATGCATTAGTCAAGTTTCAACATATATATATATATATATATATATATATATATATATATATATATATATATATATATATATATATATATATAAATGTAAAAGACAATAGGAAAACTGTAACAGTTGCCGACGTGTTTTATCCAATGTGGACTTTTTAAAGGCAAAACGAAATGAAATTATTAAACAAACTAATAATGACAAAACAAAATGTCCTTACCAACTGGAAGAATTTAGAGAACGCTATTTTCATACTGTTAACTGAAAATTACGTTATTTACTGTCACGTGTGGAGATATTGTTTATATTGCTGTGTTGACGGATTCAAACATTTCCTTTTGATTTCTTGATGCAGTTCTGTACGTTTTTTGGGTGTGAGTAGTAATTCTGTTAAGAAAGATGAAATAGGGGAAAAAACCTAGGCGTAGATTAATATTTGGGTAAAATTCAATGGCGGCACTCTCGAGGAATTTTCCTTCTGAGCGAGTTATTCTCTTTTTTATGATTGTAGCATTTCTAAAATCAAAGTTGTGTTTGAATTTATTTCTATGTATGACTTGTGCATTAGCTAAATTGTTTTTGCCAGGTCTCGTTTGTGCTCATAAATGCGTTTTTTTCTCTCCAATATATTGGGAGGAACAGTTTTGGCAATTTATTTTATAAATGCCTACTTCAGAAATAATATTTGTGACTATTTTAAGATTATTTAAATTGGATAGTTTGTTCTGGATAATGGACGTGACACAGTTGGTCGGTAGTATTATGCATCTGTTTTCATGTAATTTATTATTGCGGATTATGTTGTTATTTTGGTTTCGGTTTTATATTTTGTATGCCTTTCTTCTTGCCTTGTGGGTGAAATGATATGGGTATTGCAGGATTTTGAATGTGTTTTCTATGTATGTTTCTTCTTTAAGTAAATATTGGGGACTACATGCTTTTAGATAGAAACCTATAATAATTCCAGATTTAATTTTAGAAGAGTGGTTTGAGTAGAAAGTGATCATATCATTTTTGTTTGTGTCCTTTCTGTAAACGCCAAAATTGAGTTCGTTATTATTTCTATGTAACAAAACGTCCAGGAACGGAAGAGTGTAGTTGGTTTCAGTTTCGAAAGTGAAGTTTATTATAGGTTCAACGTTGTTAAGTTTGGAGAGGAGATCCGTTAAATTGGTGTTTTGGGGAAATATTAATAATGAGTCGTCTATGTATCTGAAATATGAAGAGTTTGTAGGGAGAATATTTTTGAATGAGTCACTTTGTAGAAATTCTAAAAATAAACAAGCAAGAACGCCGCTGAGAGAGAGATAAATGCATTTTGAGTAATTTTTGTTTAATTTAAGATTCATAATATTAGTGTACCCGTACGGCATATTGTTGGAAAATACTAGTTTAATATAATCAAGGTTTCAATCTTTTTATGATATGCGGTAGCCGTTAATAATTAAGTATAACTCAAGACTTCAATGTTAAGATAAAACAGTATTTAATTACAACATTTGACAGCCTGACTTGGCTATTTTTTTTAAATGGAAGCATGCAAATAATTTTCCTGTTTACCTCGTGAACTACGATAAAAATGTAAGAGAGATAAATATTTAAAATGGTACCTAATAATTTTTACGCCGGGGTACCCTGAGACATGAAAACTATTTCAAGTGGTACCCAAGAAACACTGACCTAGAGGAACGAAAGCCATATTGTTTATATGAAAGGCCGTGTCGAAAATTTCATGATAATTCCATAGGTTTCTGCAGCTTTTTTTTTTGTTGAGATTAGCATAAAACTTAATTAAAAGCTTATGAAATGATTACGACTACTTATCTGTCCTGAGCTTGGCGATAAATTACATACCCCTAAGAGCCACCCTGCCTTAGGAGAATAGTGGGCCTCAAACTCACAAAGGGCCTCAAGTTGAACATATATACGACCCATCGCTAAAGATGCAGGTAAAATGACCGGCTCCCTGTACCGCTCTAGTCAGTACCTGCCTCCTCATACTATCTTCTACATTTATAAGAGTCACATCAGGCCGAGAATAGAGTAATGTTGCCATGTTTGGGCCGGAGTTGTCCGCTCCTTATTTTCCAATCTTGACAGAGTTCAAAAACCGTTTCCGAGTCCTTTATGGGGAAGAATTATTTCCCCCTCTCCAACCTCTCTCTCTCACAGGCGGGATGTGTCGAGTCACTCGCTGCTCTATCGCCCCTTCCATGGAAAGTGCTTGGACGAACTCCATTTCCTGGTTTGACCTTCACGGCTAGGCATCACCATGTCACTTACATAGTAGCAAACCACCAACATTCCCCCCGTATTTCATCGGCGAGAAGGAAGTTCCGCGCAAACAGCTTCTTCCCGCGAGCCACTGTTACATGGAAGTAGCAATAGAGCAGATAGAGGCCCTCTACATCCCAAGAGGATGTTTATCCTATCACCCGGCCTCAAGTTGAACGATCGTTAAAGATACAGGCAAAATGATCGCTTTCCTGTACCGTTCCAGTAAGTAACTGACTCCTCCTGCTATCATCTACATTTATAAGAGCTCGATCAAGTCAAAAATGGAGTAATGTTGGCATATTTGGTCAGGAGTTACCCGGTCCTCACTTTCCAATCTTGACAGAGTTCAAAACCGTCTCCGAGTCCTTTATGGGGAAGAAGTATTTTCCACCTTCCAACCTCTCTCTTATAAGCGGGTATGTGGTAAGTCTTTCCCTGTTCTATCGCTACCTCCATGGAAAGTCCTTGGACTAACTACATTCCTTTATCTCGCCAGGTCTAACCTTCATGGTTGGGACCCGCTATAACGCTTACATCTTATTCCTTCCGTATTCCATCAGTGAGAAATAAGTTCCACTCAAACAGCTTCTCGCGAATCGCTGCTCGATGGAACAGACTCCCAATATTAATCTGTTTAAGTCTCGAGTCAACCGTTATCTTCCCCTCGTACTACCCCTTAACGCAACCCTCTACGTTGAATGGCTCCCTAGCCTGGTACAAAGTAAACCCTTGTGTAAAATAAACAGTAAAATTGCGTCCGCCATGTCTAACATTCCCGGCTAGGCCTCACCATGCCACTTACAAAGTAGCAAACCACCCACATTTCCTCCGTATTCCATCGGCGGGAAGGCAGTTCCGCGCAAACAGCTTCTTCCCGCCAACCACTGTTACATGGTAGAAGCAATAGAGCAGATAAAGTCTCGCTACCTCCCAAGAGGATGTTTATCCTACACACCCGACCTCAAGTTGAACGATCGCTAAAGATACAGGTAGAATGATCGCTTTCCTGTACCGCTCCAGTAAGTACCTGACTCCTCATGCTATCCTCTACATTTATAAGATCCAGATCAGACCAAATATGGAGTACTGTTGTTATATTTGGTCAGGAGTTTCCCGGTCCTCACTTTCCAATCTTGCCAGAGTTCAAAACCGTCTCCGAGTCCTTTATGAGGAAGAATTATTTTCCACCCTCTAACGTCTCTCTTTCAGGCGGGATGTGGCGAGTCTATTATTGCTACTACCATCTTGGTTCTGCCAGGTCTAACCTTCACGTCTAGGACCCGCCATGCCAATTAAGTTCCACTCAAACAGCTTCTTCGCTCTTGCCATTGCCCTGTCGGAACTACTCCCAAAATGTTTATACAGTTTTACTGATCAATAACTTAAACAATTTTTATATTTCTTTATGATCTAAAACTCTTATATAATATATAAATTATCTTGTTTCTATTTATAAAGATAGCAACTCCTATTATAGAGATTCTGATAGATGCAATCTTTTTGTTTCATACTAAAAAGTCAAGATGGAAACTACATACATTGAATGAATCAGACTTAAAAACTAAATGAAAGATGCGTAGTATACTGTTTTCCATAAATAAAAATGCATTTTGCCCTTAGACAGTGATAAAAAAGATCAGAAAAGTATTATTATTTTTGAAAACAAAACTAATGTCTTTGTTTCTTTCTTTTTAATCACGTATACCTATTAGTTTTAAAGGCATTTAATTCAAAGCTATCTTTTGTGACTGAAATGTGAGATAGCTTCAAATTAAATGCCTTTAAAATGACAAGTAACCTTACAAGTGTCCACATTGATATTTTATCATACCATTTTCTTTATTAGGAAACATTTTGATAGAAAAGTTAATGAATTTCTTTAAAATTTTCATAGACAGACATGTTTATACAGTTTTTACTGATCAAAAATTTACACAACTTTTAAATTTCTTTCTGATCTAAAACTCATATATAATTTATTTCTTCTATAAGAAATTTTGTGCAACTTGATACAAGATATAAAATTTTCCTCTGATTATACACCCCCAGTTAACCTACTTAATGTTTACTCATAATCTGTATTTTTATAGCTTATAATCAAATTTCTAATTAAAATAAAAGAATAAAGATGTAGAAATGAGAGTAAAAATTATAATTGTGCAATAAAAACTAAATTGCTGCAATCATTCTATTTCTTGATTTCTCAGGTGGCATATCATTAGTAATGATCAGTTGGAAACAGTTCTATATGATTTCTTAAGTGATCCTTCATTTTCAGGTAAATATTTAGCTTTAGATCTTTGCTATATAAACTGCTTAGTAAGTGAATATTTTCAGGTCAGCTAATGATGACCTGGGATCCTACTGATTGAAATATTGCAATCAGAGGTAACAAAATTGAGATAGTTTGTAAAAATATAGAAATACTTACAGAACAATGATCCTCATTCTTGCTGTAATATCAATATTTCACTTTTCTGCCTAACCTCTGACCGTGTACAACTAATTTACACATATTCTAAGAATAATAATGAAGTGTCTCAGAGTCCTTTTTGAAGAAAATTTTTTTCCCATTCTCCAACCTCTCTCTCTCACAGGGAAAGTCTCTCACTGCTCTATCACTACTTCCATGAAAAGTGCTCGAACAAACTACATTCCTTGGTTCTACCAGGTCTAACCTTCACTTACATAGTAACAAACCACCCACATTCCCTCTGTATTCCATCGGTGAGAAGTTCCCACAAACCACTACCCTGTGGAACAGATGCCCAAAAAAAGACTGCAAATTAAATCCTTTTGTTTTTTTTATTAAAAGAATATCCAGTAGCAAGGTTGCTGATCGGGAGATTGGAGGTTTTGAGGACCGTTGAACAACGTCTTAATTACTGTTGTTTCCAGATCCATCCTCACCCGGGGTGAGAGCAGCTGTTAGCTTTCCAGTAATGGGAAATAGTGAAACGGTAAACAAATATCAACAATACATTTTTTAAGTAAAATGACCAACAATACATTTTTTAAGTAAAATGACCAACAATAAATTTTTTAAAGTAAATTGACCAACAAGACATTTATTTTAGTAAAATGACAATTAATACACCCCTAAAAGAAGTATAAAAGTACATTTTTATAATAAAATTATCAGTAATGCATTTTTATAAATAATTACCAACAATACATTTTTTTAATGAAAAGAAACTTCGACAAATTATATAGCTAAAAAATGTTACTTATTTTCTGAAGGAACAAAATGTTGAAGCCATAAAATTGTGTTCAAAATATGTTGATTTAGGCATTAAATAACGTATAAATTTTATAAGCCGCTAAACAAAATCAATACCTCTAATCGAAAGGTTGGGGGTTTTAAGAAGTGTGGAAACCACCTCTTAACAGCTGCTGTTCCTAGATTCAACCTGAGCCAGGGTGGTAGCACCTGTTAGGGTCTCAGCTATGGGTATGTACTGAACCGCAAAGCAAAAATCACTTGTATATTTTTAGAGTAATATGGCCAGCAATATATTTTTATAGTAAAATTAAAATCAATAAATTAGTAAATTAGTATAAAAGACATATTTAAGAGTAATAAGACCAGAAATACATTTTTCATAGTAAACTGACAATTAATACACGAGTAAAATAGTATAAAAATAAATATTTTTTAGAGGCCGAAACGTTGTAATAAATATGGCGACAAAGATGAGGACAAAAGTCCGAATAATGTAAATCGTGTACATAATACCTCATCTCAGAAATATAGACAGATACTGAACGGCCGAAACGTTGTAATAAATATGGCGACAAAGATGAGGACAATAGTCCGAATAATGTAAATCGTGTACATAATACCTCATCTCAGAAATATAGACAGATACTGAACGGCCGAAACGTTGTAATAAATATGGCGACAAAGATGAGGACAATAGTCCGAATAATGTAAATAGTGTACATAATACCTCATCTCAGAAATATAGACAGATAGTGAAAGGCCGAAACGTTGTAATAAATATGGCGACAAAGATAAGGACAATAGTCTGAATAATGTAAATCGTGTACATAATACCTCATCTCAGAAATATAGACAGATAGTGAAAGGCCGAAACGTTGTAATAAATATGGCGACAAAGATGAGGACAATAGTCCGAATAATGTAAATCGTGTACATAATACCTCATCTCAGAAATATAGACAGATACTGAACGGCCGAAATGTTGTAATAAATATGGCGACAAAGATGAGGACAATAGTCCGAATAATGTAAATCGTGTACATAATACCTCATCTCAGAAATATAGACAGATACTGAACGGCCGAAACGTTGTAATAAATATGGCGACAAAGATGAGGACAATAGTCGGAATAATGTAAATCGTGTACATAATACCTCATCTCAGAAATATAGACAGATACTGAACGGCCGAAATGTTGTAATAAATATGGCGACAAAGATGAGGACAATAGTCGGAATAATGTAAATCGTGTACATATTACCTCATCTCAGAAATATAGACAGATACTGAACGGCCGAAACGTTGTAATAAATATGGCGACAAAGATGAGGACAATAGTCGGAATAATGTAAATCGTGTACATAATACCTCATCTCAGAAATATAGACAGATAGTGAAAGGCCGAAACGTTGTAATAAATATGGCGACAAAGATGAGGACAATAGTACGAATAATGTAAATCGTGTACATAATACCTCATCTCAGAAATATAGACAGATACTGAACGGCCGAAACGTTGTAATAAATATGGCGACAAAGATGAGGACAATAGTCGGAATAATGTAAATCGTGTACATAATACCTCATCTCAGAAATATAGACAGATACTGAACGGCCGAAACGTTGTAATAAATATGGCGACAAAGATGAGGACAATAGTCCGAATAATGTAAATAGTGTACATAATACCTCATCTCAGAAATATAGACAGATACTGAACGGCCGAAACGTTGTAATAAATATGGCGACAAAGATGAGGACAATAGTCGGAATAATGTAAATCGTGTACATAATACCTCATCTCAGAAATATAGACAGATACTGAACGGCCGAAACGTTGTAATAAATATGGCGACAAAGATGAGGACAATAGTCGGAATAATGTAAATCGTGTACATAATACCTCATCTCAGAAATATAGACAGATAGTGAAAGGCCGAAACGTTGTAATAAATATGGCGACAAAGATGAGGACAATAGTCCGAATAATGTAAATCGTGTACATAATACCTCATCTCAGAAATATAGACAGATACTGAACGGCCGAAACGTTGTAATAAATATGGCGACAAAGATGAGGACAATAGTCTGAATAATGTAAATCGTGTACATAATACCTCATCCCAGAAATATAGACAGATACTGAACGGCCGAAACGTTGTAATAAATATGGCGACAAAGATGAGGACAATAGTCCGAATAATGTAAATCGTGTACATAATACCTCATCTCAGAAATATAGACAGATACTGAACGGCCGAAACGTTGTAATAAATATGGCGACAAAGATGAGGACAATAGTCGGAATAATGTAAATCGTGTACATAATACCTCATCTCAGAAATATAGACAGATAGTGAAAGGCCGAAACGTTGTAATAAATATGGCGACAAAGATGAGGACAATAGTCCGAATAATGTAAATCGTGTACATAATACCTCATCCCAGAAATATAGACAGATACTGAACGGCCGAAACGTTGTAATAAATATGGCGACAAAGATGAGGACAATAGTCTGAATAATGTAAATCGTGTACATAATACCTCATCCCAGAAATATAGACAGATACTGAACGGCCGAAACGTTGTAATAAATATGGCGACAAAGATGAGGACAATAGTCCGAATAATGTAAATCGTGTACATAATACCTCATCTCAGAAATATAGACAGATAGTGAAAGGCCGAAACGTTGTAATAAATATGGCGACAAAGATGAGGACAATAGTACGAATAATGTAAATCGTGTACATAATACCTCATCTCAGAAATATAGACAGATAGTGAAAGGCCGAAACGTTGTAATAAATATGGCGACAAAGATGAGGACAATAGTACGAATAATGTAAATCGTGTACATAATACCTCATCTCAGAAATATAGACAGATAGTGAAAGGCCGAAACGTTGTAATAAATATGGCGACAAAGATGAGGACAATAGTACGAATAATGTAAATCGTGTACATAATACCTCATCTCAGAAATATAGACAGATAGTGAAAGGCCGAAACGTTGTAATAAATATGGCGACAAAGATGAGGACAATAGTCGGAATAATGTAAATCGTGTACATAATACCTCATCTCAGAAATATAGACAGATACTGAACGGCCGAAACGTTGTAATAAATATGGCGACAAAGATGAGGACAATAGTCGGAATAATGTAAATCGTGTACATAATACCTCATCTCAGAAATATAGACAGATAGATCATAGATTTACGAATGTCCTTAAATGACTGAGTTCAAATTACGGCCTTGGTTGTTCTGTTCATTTTTCGCATTTAAGAAAGGCATAAAAAGACCTTCTACTCCACCCATAGACGTGGGTTCAATTAGTGTTAACTAGGTATTAAACTAATATAGAAGACGGATCACTTAGTTGCTGGCACTCCCTCCTATGTTGCTATTGAATGTATTGGTGAGTTCTTAATGACAATCCTGTCTCAGCACCACAAATGGATCTTCTCGGGCGATGTCAAACCCCTGGCGTTTGACATCACCTGAGGAGACACATTTGTGGTGTTGAAATAGGAGTGTAATTGTGTAGCGATTTTTAACTTGTTTCGCTTTTAACTTCCTAAAATAAATACCGTCTAGCTCTAAATTAAATGTTACGTACAGTGGAATTTTACTCTATTTGACTTCATTTTATCCGAATATATATATATATATACACACAAACACAAATACACACACAGACATATATATATATATATATATATATATATATATATATATATATATATATGATGAAATGAAATGACCAAATGAGAAAACTTATTTTTGCAATCCCTTTCGGTCCCTCTGAACTTAATAAAAGAGAAAGGTAGATATTTATTTAACAACAACAAAAAAATGACAGAGAAAAAAGTATCGTTGGTGAAATGATATTGCATGTTCCTTTTCTCAATTATCCATTTCTATATATCTATACATAGATAGATAGATAGATAGATAGATAGATAGATAGATAGATAGATACAAAAACACGGATAGACAGATAGATAGATAGATAGATAGATAGATACAAAAACACTAAAAAAACACAAAAACACAAAATATATATATATATGTGGGGCAAATATATTGATAAAAAAGGAAAGAACCGTTAGATTGATAATCCGAAGGTCTTTAGTATTTTTGTTTTATTTTTTTAAAAAACAGTGCTCGATACACCAATAGAGCCTAGATTATAATTATTTTTTAAAAAATATGATTCCATCGCTACACAGGAATTACCATGTTTCAAAAACAGAAGTTAAAAACTTTCAATTCAATTATAGAATTATATATATATATATATATATATATATATATATATATATATATATATATATATATATGGGGGGTCTCTACCGCCGTTTTTCGTTGTTTTAAGAACCGAACTTGAATAACGTGGGGGAACTGTTGCACAGCGTGCCACAAGTTCCTCAAATCTCTCTCCTTAGGTGTAATATATACATATATATATATATATATATATATATATATATATATATATATATATATATATATATATATATATATATATATATATCATAAATCCTAAGGAGTCAGGCAAACCTACCTCGGTTTCACCTAAACGGATCTTCGGAGTAAACTGGTTTAGTCAGTTTACCCTGATGATCCGTTTAAGTGAAACCTACGTAGGTTTGCCTGGCTCCTTAGGATTTATTTTAGTTTGTCGCTCTACTTAGCGTATCGAGCATATTTCGTTTTAGCCTTTCTACTCGTTCGGTTTTTTTTTTTTCTGTGAACTAAGGACAGAGCACTTGGCGATTTGTTTCGTCTTTTTCTGATGTTTTTGGTTCTTTCATTTTTATCTCCAATTTTTTCCTCGGGTACCGATTTGTCCTGACATATCTGCAAGTTGAGCTATCCGAGGTTTTCCAAACGGGTACTACTCTTAACCTTTTACAGTAACTCGTTCAGGTCGAATAGTTCATGTACCCCTCTACCCGCTGTTTTCAATATATTTCTTTCTGATTCTTCCAAGTGTCCTTTTGGTTTGCATTTTTCCTTGAAACTATCTATCTATCTATCTATCTATCTATCTATCTATCTATCCGTGTTTTTGTATCTATCTATCTATCTATCTATCTATCTATCTATCTATCTATCTATATCCGTTTCTATCTATCTATCTATCTCATTGTTCATTATCTATCTATCTATCTATCTGTGTCTTTGTATCTATCTATCTATCTATCTATGTCCGTTTCTATCTATCTATCTATCCGTGTTTTTGTATCTATCTATCTATCTATATCCGTTTCTATCTATCTATCTATATATCTATCTATCTCATTGTTCATTATCTATCTATCTATATATATATATATATATATATATATATATATATATATATATATACCTACCTATCTACCTACCTATCTATCTATATCCGTTTCTATCTACCTATCTATCTATCTATCTATCTATCTATCTATCTCATTGTTCATTCTCTATCTATCTATCTCTCTATCTATCTCATTGTTCATTCTCTATCTATCTCTCTCTCTCTCTCTCTCTCTATCTATCTATCTATCCGTGTTTTTGTATCTATCTATCTATCTATCTATCTATCTATGTGTGTGAACATTGTGACATAAATGAATACCGTTGTCGAACTGAGAAAATACAGAGGCTTATTTTCCAATGCGTTTCATTTCTTTTATTAAGAAAGAAAACCGTATTTCCCTGCTTGCTGGAATTGGATCATTGAGAAAAGGAACATGTAATATCATTTCACCAAAGATACTTTTTTTCTCTGTCTTTTTTTGTTGTTGTTAAATAAATATCGACCTTTCTCTTTTATTAAGTTCAGAGGGACCGAAAGGGATTGCAAAAACAAGTTTTCCATTTTGTCATTTCATCATATATATATATATATATATATATATATATATTATCATTATTGCATACTATCAATTTAGCGGTAACGTAAACTACTCTTTGTAGATCAGAGCATTTTTTGTCCCCTTAAAACCACACCCACTTTTACAGTAGCAGCTTAAGTCGAATTTTCCATGTACCTCCCTGCCCGCTGTCTTTCAATATGTGCCCTAGAAATTTCAGTTGTCTCTTTCCGATTCTAAGTATAAGTGTCCATTTGTTAGCATTTTCCTTAAACCTACCTCGCTATTCACATATTCCAAAGATGGTATTCTCAGCATCCTTCTGTAGGACCACATCTCTGTCCGCCTCAAGTCTTCTCTCTTCGTCTGTGAGGAAACTGTTTCGCACTCACAGCTATAGAGGTTGATTGATGCCACACAGCCACCAGGACATATTTCTTTGTTTTGTAAAATCCCCAGAACATTTCTGTAGATAAGACAAATTGGTATAAAAATAGGAAAAATTCTTAGTATTTGTCAACCCGTTTCGTCATCCGACTTCATCAAAGCAAAAATGAAATCGCAATGTTTTTGGTATCTGTCTATATTTCTGAGATGAGGTATCATGTATACTATTTACATTATTCAGGCTATTGTCCGCATCTTTGTCGCCATATTTACCTCAAGGACACATGGCACAGTGGATAAAGGTGTTAGTTAGATCCAGTGACAGGACCCAAAGAGTGTGAGTTCAATACCCGCTTAAGGCAGTGGAGAACTTGGAGAGGAGAATTAACAGGACATAACTGACAATTGACATCCATTAAACATGGTACGTGGAAGTAGGACAGTCTGCCGCATCGAGCGAAATAAAGGGTTCATTTTAACATTCCAACCACCTGAAGAAGACCGGAGCGTACAACGGCCGAAACGTTGTAATAAATATGGCAACAAAGATTAGGACAATAGTCCGAATAATGTAAATAGTATCTATCTATCTATCTATCTATCCGAATAATGTAAATAGTGAAAATATTTTTGTTTTCATAGTTACATTAAACCGAAACGTTGTATGCTCCGGCCTTCTTCAGGTGATTGGAATTACGAACCGAATTCTTGGCCTGGTGGATAAAGACGTTGCTTAGATCCACTGACTAAAGAGGAAGGCCGAAGCGTACAACGGCCGAAATGTTATGAATGTGGCCATGAAGATGAGGATAACAGTCTGAATGATGTAAATAATGCAAGTAATCATAATATCTCATTTGAGAGATATAGACAGATACTGAAAAAGGCCGGAACGCACAACGGCCGAAATGTTATGAATATGGCAATGAAGATGAGGATAACAGTCCGAATAAAGTCAATAATGCAAACGCTTCCCAGATGTTTTACTTGTCCGATAGGTGTCTCCAATTTGCGATAAACAGCAGCTATAAGCCGAAAGATTAACTGTCAAAGGGCATTCTTAATGAGAACGCCTTCCTGAAGGATTAGGAACAATTTAAGCCCGTTTTGACGTCTGACTTCAAGAAATACTTCCCGAGACATTACGGGTCGCATAAACAGATTTTTCCCACATACTTGTCTCATTAATTCTCCTGATCTAAACCGATAAAGCCTTACGGCATTCTATCTAAGAGTTATTTTCCGTAAATATTTGCACAAGATATTTTTAATGGATTCCGACTTCTTTGATTACCATTCCAAGCAATAACGTGTCAGAAAAATCGTAAGTGGAGATATTAATTCTCTATTTTTTTTTTTTTTTTTGTAACGGATGTTAACGTCTGCCAAAGCAACAATATTTTCATGAAGATATACGCTACATCTCACTAAGTTTGGTACAAGGTACTTTTAGGTAAAGGCTTTATAAAAACCGTTACTACCAACTGAAGAAAAGCCGTGCACGAACCTAAAAAACGTCCTTCGAAAACAGCAGAAGACAAATCGAAGAGATGAAGAGAGTCCAAAGAAAAGCCAGAACTCTCCATTCCCTGAACCCTCCTACCATAATGTGGCTTTTCAGATCCAACATAGCATTTATTTACCACAGAAGGAAATGTCGATGAGCACCGCAATAATCAGCAATGAGTTCCGCCATCGATGACAAGGACTATCGTGGAGGATTTGAACACTCTAGAAAATATTTTTCCTAAATATTTAGCTAGTATCTGGCAAGAGGACACGTGGGGCCCCACATCGTCGATTTAAGGATCAGGTCAAAAACACCTTGCCGAGGACAAAAATCTACCCGGTCAATTGGAAGACGGTAGGTGTAGAAAGAACCAATTGGAGAAGAGCTGCCCATGAAAAAAAAAACATCCTTTGAAAATACCGGAAAACAACCATGAGAGACGAAGAGAGCTCAAAGAAAAGCCAGTGTTCTCCATTCGCTGATACCTCCTACCCTACCATGCGGTGGCTGATGATGCCTCTTCAGATATAACATGGGTACTATACAGGTACAATATAGAATATCGAATATACAATATACAATATAGGTACAATATAGGTAGCTGGGTACTCTGCCGAAGAAACATCCGCAAACGTAAGATTCCATCAAAACTTCATCATAATCCTGCGGAATACGTCGGAGGACCGGATCACAACAACGAAATTCTCTTCCGCGCAAAGATGGAGAGCCTAGAAACGATCATGACTTGACACCGACTTCGATGGGCCAGACACTTTGCCCGAATGCCAGACATCCACCTACGTAAACAAATCGGTGGTTGGCAAGAGATCACGTGGAGCTCCCCCCACATCGTTGTTTCAAGGATAAGCTCAAGAAACACCTTGGTAAGGGCAGAAATCGAACCGGTCAATTTGGAAAGGGAAGACGCAGTAAGAACCAATTGGAGAAGAGCTGCCCATGAAAAAAAATTTTTTTTGAAAATACCGGAAAACAACTAGGGAAAACGAAGTGAGCTCAAAGAAAAGCCAGAGCTCTCTATTCGCTGATACCTCCTACCCTACCATGCGGTGGCTGATGACGCCTCTTCAGATACAACAGAGGTACTATACAGGTACAATATAGAATATCAAATATACGACGTTCTACGTACGGGAACAAGTCGGCAGCCAGATGCAAGCTGTCACCATGAATTTGTTTCCAGGCTGCTCAGTAACGGATAGAAGTAAAGACACGTTGGTGACAGCAGGGAGATGGTTGACTGGCCCCAAAACTTGTCCCTCACCCTCTTAGACTAGATCTTGCTCCCTTGTGACTTTTTGTTGTTCCCCAATGAAGACATTGAGAAGATGAAAGAGGCTGTGACAAAGATCCTGGGCACCTTCACTTTGGATGACATCCATGGGGTCTTTATGAAGTGGTTGGAACACCACAACACAGCCATTGAAGTCAGAGGATCCTAATTTAAAGAAGTTTATTGTAGTTTGAAATAAATAAATGCCTCTCCTGAAAAAGTCTCAAAACTTCTGGGGATGAAACTTGTATATGTTAGGAAATGCAGTATGTGTTTTTTGTGTATTTTGTATATGGTGGTAGGCAGTCAAGGCAGTCTACGAGAACGAGTCAGCAGCCTGTCATCATGAACCTGCATGTCAAGTCCTGTTTTGCTGCAGCGGATGGTGGGAGGTGAAGCGTGTGTATGTGTGTGTTGGGGTGTCATGGAGAACAAGATGAAATATCCTTAGATTCAGGCAGTATGATAAGAATAACCATTCCTGTAGAAATAAATGATGCGGTTTGATTTCTCAAAGGTTATTCAGATCAACAGGCACCTGAAGAAGGCTTAAAATGTGATAAAAAACAAAGTCGAGAATATATCATCCCTATCTCCGTTCCTCTCTTGCCTCTTGATTCCTTGGGGAACATAGGACCGCAACGACACTTCTCCAACAGACTCGGTTCCGGGCGATCGTCTTCAGCTCGGCCAATGTCGGGCCGGCTGCCTTCACCTCTGCGTCAAGACTTCTGCGGCGAGTCTGTTTTGGTCGACCCAATTTTC
>OZ038518.1:12052456-12079956 GCA_964036315.1 Acanthosepion esculentum
AAATATTGTAGATAATTTATATTTGCGTAAACACGCTATGTATCAAAGAGGCTTACTCCCTTTGAGTCAGCTCATTTTGGTTGGCTCACTAGTAAAGAGCAGTACACAAAAATTGTAACCCTGATGAATCGTAATTATTAATTGAATGATTGAATAAGCTCATGGCGAATTCCACTAGAATAAAAAATCCATAGAAATTCGTCTACTGCATCGTGAAATATTTGAGCTTCACTTTAACAAAATATTGCAATAACATTCATGATAATAAATGCTGGTCATTATCTAAAGAGGTAAGTGGATACAAATGAAAAGATTTGAAACTGAAACAGCTTGTATCTTCTCTTCCCGTCTTTCTTTCGTTTTCTCATTTAAATCAAGTAGTCTATTTTCTCCACTTTTCACACCATCAAAATCAAACAGTCTATTATTTCTTAGGTATTGGCAGATGTTAAACACTGGTATCTTCTTTCTTTCTTCCTTTCTTTTTTTCTTTCTTTCTTGATTTCTTTCTTTTTTTGTTTCATTTTCTAAATGAAACCATGTTATTGCTTTTACCCTCTTTCGACCCGATCAAAACGGAATAGTCCATTATTTATGAGCTATTGACAGATGTTAAACGCTTCTGTGTTCTCTTTGTTTCTTTCCATCTTTCTTTCGCTTTCTTTCTTTCGTTCTTTCTTTCATTCTTTCTTTTTCTTTTTTTCTTTCTTTTTTTTTAAGTTTGAAGACTCAGGCAGTTTAGGTTACTTGGGAGTCATATCTAGATACAGAGCTAGCATGCTCAATCGCAGTGCAATTGAACCCTCTAAGAACTGCAGGACGACTCTCTACGCGCAATTCAACGCTCCTCGTGCGCGCAGGCTGTCACCTGCGAACATGAGATTGTCGTCGCCGCGACTGCTGGACGCGCGTCGGACGCGTAGTGGTAGTAAGCGTTCAAATTGAACGCTCTAAAAACTGCACGCGCAATCTCAGACCGTCTGCGCACAGACTGACTTACCTGGAATGTATTTCTAACTGAGCCGCACTTGCAAGTTTATGCACTACTGTCACCGTGTCCCACACTTTTGGCTGTACTGCATGTGCCTTTTATACGCTTATGAAGATGGCGTCGTAATAGACATATTGGGCTTCGTATATTTTTATCACAGCAGCACATTTTTGGCGGGCTGCTCTCCAAGTAAAACTAATAAAGTAAGCAGCATTGGCGCTGACAATAGCCTTGGCTTTCATACAAGGCGACAGCGTTCGTAAAATATATTAGTAATTTGATAAGTAAGAAAGCCGAGGCCTTTATGTTAAAATTGAATAACAGTTCATAGTTAATGGCTATGTGACATTTTTTGAAGGGTTCACTCGGGAAGATTGTCACTGATATGGCCGTACGTACGTTTGAATTAGTTTTGCGAATGCGCGCCTATTTTAAGCGTTCAGCAATTCAAAGTCAAATTCGAAACACCCATGGTATTTGCGCATGCGTACACACGTAGGGAATCTAAAACATGACTCCACACTGACAAAGAGTCACACCTTAAGAATGCGTCTCGATGTCTTCGCATTTGTCACGTTGACAAAATTAGTTAGTCTAGAAAAGCTCTCTGAGGTTGCACTACTCAGATAAATATCGTTGCGCTATGTTGGTATGTTTTTTTAAATAAATATTAACTGCATATTTTTTTAAAATTTAATACCGTGCCCCTACATGAGGTAGGCCAGGGTTTCCTAACTTGGGTGATATCGCCCAACGGTGGCCGATTTCATCTGTTGTTTCGGCGATTAGTAGCTGAACAGAAAATAATGGGTGATTAGAAATTTGTTTTGGATATAGTATTTTGGGTGGGGGTCATATCCTATTTTGAGTATTAAAATGGTATTTCATATGTTACTCAGAAAATATGCAAAGAAGATATGCAAAAAACTAGTATATATATATATATATATATATATATATATATATATATATATATATATATATATATATATATAATATAATATAATATAATATAAAAGGCTGAAACACTAATATTCCATGGTTATAATTTATTACATTAGAATCGTAATCACGATCCAATTTATCAGACCTACAAATTCAAAAAGAAATTGGAAAATATAACTCCGGAGTTATGAAACACCTATGGTATTTTACCCATAGTTATATTTACCGATTTCTTTTGGAATTTGTAGGTCTAATAAATTGGATCGTGATTACATTTTAATGCAATAAATTATAACCATGGAATATTAGTGTTTCAGCCTTTTATATTATATTCTTACTCTGTCCTGGACATTGAGTTAAACCTGGATTCTCTCCTCTTGGGAATTTATATATATATATATAAGACATTTTTATGTTCTTTTTATAGATACAAATTTTTAAGTAAATGCTCTGGTTTATAATAAACAGTATTTATAACATTTACCGACCCGAATGTCCGAGAAATTTTCATAGAAAATATTCGTCCTCCGACAGGATTCGAACCTGTATCCTATAGGGAACCGTCGTTTAGCCTGCTGTGCCTTAACCGATCGAGCCACAGAGGATCGTTCGATTAGCAAGGTCGATTTTTACCGCTTTTAAACTTCAAGGCACGTCAGGCTAAATGACGGTTTCGTATAGGAAGGACACAGGTTCGATTCCGGTGGGAGGACGAATATTTTCTATGAAAATTTCTCGGACTTTCACGCCGGTAAATGTTATTTAGTACTGTTTATTATCAACAGAGCATTTATTTAAATATTTGTATCTATAAAAAAAAAGAATTTATAAACATAAAAATATCTTAAAATAATTGTCGGTCTTTGTCCATTTCATAAGATATATATATATATATATATATATATATATATATATATATATATATATATATATATATATATATATATATATATATATATTGACCACTAATATTATATATATATATATATATATGTGTGTGTGTGTGCATGTGTGTGTGTGTATGTGTGTGTACGTGTGTGTATGTGTGTGTATGTGTGTGTGTACGTGTGTGTGTGTGTATGTGTGTATGTGTTTGTGTGTGTACGTGTGTATGTGTGTGTGTATGTGTGTGTACGTGTGTGTATGTGTGTGTGTGTATGTGTGTGAATGTGTGTGTGTACGTGTGTGTGCGTGTATGTGTGTGTACGTGTGTGTGTATGTGTGTATGTGTGTGTGTATGTGTGTGTGTGTGTGTGTATGTGTGTGTGTGTGTGTGTGTGTGTGTGTGTGTACGTGTGTGTAGGGGCAGAAAATCATTATTCAAGCATAAAAAGCGTTTCATTGAGACGGATCAAAGTCAGCAGAAAATGACGAGTACAATCTACCCCGGTGGACGAAATAAATTCCAATCACCTGAAGAAGGCCGGTGCTGACAACGGCCGAAACGTTGTGAATACGGCAATGAAGATGAGGATAATAGTCCGAATATTGTAAATAACGTAAATAAGATTTGATCAGTTGATTATGTTTTGCGGCATATCAACACCTCTATGGGTTATTTAATACTGAAATATAAATATTTTGAACGCAGTTTTATGCCTTCGACTACAGATGAAGTGTATTGCTGGTCATTTTTTATATAAAATATATTGGTGGTATTTTGACTATAAGAATGTGTTTTTATATTTTCATAACGTTTTGTCTGGGGGTGGGGTCCATAGCTGGAAAGTTTAACAGAATATTTTGGAATAACGTTTCATTAAAAGAAATTCTAGAATATTATAAGGACTAGGGTCACGAATGAGTTCTTTCTTGTTGGTTGGTTGGTTGTGTTTGACGGTATATCAACCTCCGTAAGTTATTTAATGAAATCGAAGTATTTTGTAATTTTATGCTTTCAACTACAGATAATTTTTACATAATTTTATAGTTTCAGTGTAAACGTATGTTTTTGGGGGTTTTTTTTTAGATATATAAAGGGTGTTTCATTAAGACGGATCAAAGATAGCAGTAAATTAATGATTGTTATTGGTGAAAATTTATTTATTTCTCTATTGGATCATGTTATTTAAGTCATGGCAATTATCTGTGTGAAATAATATTGCTCAAATGTCCGCCAAGTCTTCGGCGGCACACCTCCACTTGATGGTCAAAATTTTTTGATGACGTCTTTGTATAGTTGCTCACCGATCTCACCAATAAGCTTTATTACCTCATCCTTCAGCTGTTGAATTGTTGTTGGCTTGTTGGTATAGACCTTACTTTTGAGATGACCCCAAAGGATAAAATCTAAAGGCGTCAAGTTGCACGACTGTTGTGGCCAATTGACTTCGCTGTTTCGAGAGATGATGCGTTCTGGGAACTTCTCATTCAATTTCTCTTTGAACGTCCATTTTCGTAATAGACTTCGATAACTTTAACACGTTGTTTGACTGTTAATCTTTCCATGGTTGAAATTGCCAAAGATTTAAGATGTTAAATGCGAAAGAAAAAGAAAAAAATCATTAGACGCTTAAACTTAATTCACATTTAAAATCAGTCCAAATTATTGGAACACGCTTCATATATATATATATATATATATATATATATATATATATATATATATATATATATATATATAAAGAGATTTTTTATGTTTATACGTTCTTTTTATAGATAAAAATATTTAAGTAAATTCTCTGTTTATAATAAACAGTATTTACCGGCCTGAATGCCCATTTTATAATGTATGACGTAATTTGTTTACATTTGGATACGCATTGAGCAGATATGAATGAATGAGAGAAAATCATGGAGAATTGTGTTTAGAAAAAGGTAAAAAAGACCTTGCTAACTGAACTCTCCTCTGTGGCCTAATAGCTTAAGGCACGTCAGGCTATATGATGGTTCCATATAGGATACAGGTTCGATTCCTGTCGGAGGACGCATATTTTCTCTGAAAATTTCTCGGACATTCCCTTCCCTTCCCCAGAGAGGTCAGCCGAAATAAATTTTTAAACAGAAGGTTTAATGGGAATAACTGAGTCACACTGATAGATAAGATATTAAATAAATTAATAATAAATTGATTAGCACATCTCAGATAACGTTTCAGAAATATATATTTTACTTTTGCAAGATTTTTAAAACGGAAAATTAAGTTTTGTTTAAAAATCTCTAAAAAATGGCTGGCGTCATGCAATCAGTTCCAATCGATATACTTTCTGTCTGACACCAAAGTAATTTGCTTACCGCTTATAGTAAATTTAATCTTTTAGCTTTCATTTAAACCTAAATTGTATGCTTAAGGAAAGCTTTTTCATTTTTAAAAATTCATTTAAAACCTTACGTATAGCCAATTCGTGGAGGTACGTAATTTTAAGTAAATAAATACGATTTGGTTAAACAGTAATTTTTATTTCAAATTCTTCAAATATACAATTGTTTACGTTGAAATCAACTTCAAAGTTTTACAACCTGAAAAGACAGTGACCCAACGGATCACAATAGCCTCGGTAATGATAAAGTTTGGACTTTCATATTTAGAATTCAGCATTAAATAAACCATTTTTTTTATATGCCGCTGAAAAAGAAATTAATTCGATTGTTGCAGTAGCAGCAGCCGCTGCAAAAGTCAGCATTATTTGTTACATTACTTTAGTCATTTTTACTGCATCGCAAAGTTAGTTTCTGAACTAGTAACAAACTAATTTACTATACAGGTTGGTTGGTTGATATTGTTTAGCAGCATATCAGCCTCGATGCCAAAATCTAAATATTTTGAACACTATTATATGCATTTAAGTAAATTTATTTTAAGGGAATAGGTAATAAGCCGCCTTATTGGGTGGCATTTAAGCTAGCTCCCGCGGAGAGCTCTTCATTGGGCGTTCATCACAATAGGTAGAGAGGAGTAGATGCGATAGGCAACAATAAACTCCGGAACTCAAAACTGATTGCTGCATTTAAGTATTGCATTAATATTTAAGATTAACTTTTAAAAATTAAACGAGAATTATTCTTCCGCCATATTAATTATTCGAAATCCTTATTATTGAAATACGTATGTGGTCTTGATTTGAGATAGATAGATAGATAGATAGATAGATAGATAGATAGATAGATAGATAGATAATGAACAATGAGATAGATAGATAG
Organism: Acanthosepion esculentum; assembly: GCA_964036315.1. NCBI lineage: Eukaryota > Metazoa > Mollusca > Cephalopoda > Sepiida > Sepiidae > Acanthosepion > Acanthosepion esculentum. The sequence continues at coordinate 12,058,533 of OZ038518.1, forward strand.
ATAGATAGATAGATAGATAGATAGATAGATAGATAGATAGATAGATAGATAGATAGGTAATGAACAATGAGATAGATAGATAGATAGATAGATAGATAGATAGATAGAAACGGACACAGATAGATAGATAGATAGATAGATAGATAGATAGATAGATAGATAGATAGATAGATACATAGATACATAGATAGATAGATAGATAGATTCATCGAACGGGCAATTATACTAAATGTTAATTATTCGAAATTCCAATGTTTGACCTTAGTATTTGGTCTTGCTTTGAGATAGATAGATAGATAGATAGATAGATAATGAACAATGAGATAGATAGATAGATAGATAGATAGATAGATAGATAGATAGATAGATAGAAACGGACACAGATAGATAGATAGATAGATAGATAGATAGATAGATAGATAGATAGATAGATAGATAGATAGATAGATAGATAGATAGATAGATAGATTCATCGAATGGGCAATTATACTAAATGTTAATTATACGAAATTCCTATGTTTGACATACGTATGTGGTCTTGTTTTGTGAAAGTCAATGCTGATTTACCCAGAACTAATTTCCTCTTTTTTCCACCAAGTGTCATCCCATCATCCCAGAATATGGATTTTTTTAGACGCTCGTAAAAGAGAACAGGACTTGCAAGAAATTAATATTGCAAAACTAAGAGCAGGTTGAGAAATATCAAGAGGGCCAAAAAATACCACAACGAAAATGGAAAGCTTTACATCTTTGTGGCATTCTTTAACAAGTACTCTTCAGGATAGATAGATAGATAGATAGATAGATAGATAGATATGAACGGGCATAGATAGATGGATATGAAAAGGCCATAGATAGATAGATATATAGATAAATGAAGATTAATCGAAAGGACAATTATACTAACACACACACACACACACACACACACACACATATATATATATATATATATATATACACATACATTATGAAATGAACAAAGTACGACAATTATTTTAAGACATTCTTATGTTTATACATTCTTTTTATAGATACAAATATTTAAGTAAATGCTCTGTTTATAATAAACAGTATTAATAACATTTTCCGGCCTGAATGCCCGAGAAATTTTCACAGAAAATATTCGTCCTCCGACAGGAATCGAACCTATATCCTATACGGTACTGTCGTATAGCCTGACGTGCCTTAACCGATTGAGCCACAGAGGAGCGTTTCGGTCAGAAAGGTCGATTTTACTGCTTTTAAACTACAATCTTCCATGAATCTCTCATGTACATTCATATCATATATATATTTTTCCCTATAACCTTTTTACACTATATTATTTATAATTCATAAACTTTCACCTACTCAAATGTCTCCCCAACTGTCTTTCCATTAATCCACTACATCCTTTTATCTATGTATTTTAAAGTTATTTTAAACCCCTTTTTATTCCTCTTTTAATTTTAAATTAATATTGTGATAGTAGGGTTGAGTTTAATTCCCCTCCCCCCCAAAAAGCACAAATAAAATACAAACGGCAAATATTTAAACGATACAATACTTAGGGACGGGATTAAACTTAGGAATATTACGATTACCTCCTCGGTTATCCATTGAAGCTAGTATCCACCAAAAGAAAAGAAGCCAGTCCCCACTGCGGGCCATTTAAAAGATAGTTCGCGCAGCTGATTGGTTGTACAAACATCCAATCGGATGTGCGGAATACGTGGTCTTTCTTCGTTTAATTCTTTAAAAAGGCCAGAGTAGCTGTTAGCGTTTCAAAGTGAGGGGGAATCAGGGTTTGATCTCCCCTGATTGGGTCGATTTGGTGATGGGGAGTATGATGTTGAAAGACCCGAAACTCCCTGATGAACCAAGTCAAAACATCACTGACGACCGCCAACTTAAAAGCGTATTTTTGAATTATTCTTTCATCCTCCTATAATCTCATATTATTGTCATAAGGTTAACATCCGGGTTTAATTTTATAAAACTTCTTCCCTTTAAGACAAATACCTTCCACCTTTCCCTGACCACTGCCCCGTGCCTTTCGTCTGACTGAAACACTGAAGTGGATAAATTCTGTATTAGTTTTTCGGCTGTTTTTTATTTTATTTTTATTTTATTTTATTTTATTTTTTTCGCAGTTAAATTTCTATTTCTGCCATGAACTCAGCCCATGCCGGGGTTGATATGACAGACGACCGATATCCTCGTCTGCCAAAATAGACTATTCCCCATATGGAGGTGATTTGGGATTTTATTGCTTATTAATTATTTGTTCTGTAATAATAAATACATTAAACTCTTTTTGTGGATCAGTTTTAATATTACTAGGATCAACTTGGATTATATAAATGGATTTGTTACGCTTAAATTCATGAAGTCGGAGCATCAGGGAAGATAGCTCATCAGAACTGTTGCCATGAAAATATTTGTAGAAAAGACAGAGGGAAGCCACATTAGGTCGGTGAGAAAGTGACTGAAGTCGATATATCAAGTCAGGACAGATTGCGTTGCAGATCCATTTTTGAATTTTGTCGAGAACCTCGAGATGAACAGCAGGGGCACCAGAACAGATATGGCAACGCTGTCCAATGCATGGACTAATTGTAGATATGTAAATATGTAAGATGAACTCTGACGAGTAAAAAAAAAACCTTCTGGCACGACAGAGTGAACCAATCTTCCTTGCAGAAGATGTATTCCATTTGAGAATTAAAACACTAAAAATTACGAATTTATCTAACTGTTTTTTTTTCTTCATGATTAATACTGTATTTTTTTTCAAAAAAACATCTCCCGTGAATTAGTCGGCAAATTGTTATCGATGATTTCTTATGCTACTTTCGGCACAGCTAAACATTTCGATACAATGCTCCTTAAGAATTTTTTGAAAGTATTCCGATAAAAGGCACGCATGCGCAGATGAAAAGAAATGGAAATGAATAAAAGAAATGCTTACATTTTAACAGAACGCCAGAGAAAAATAAAAATGGAATTAAAATACATAAATTATCGGCCCCAGATGTGATTATTGAATTACGAAAAAGAAAATAAAAAAAAGTATGGCTAGAGAGATAAATTTAAAAAAAAACACACACAGAAACTGGAAAATCTATAAAAGAATCTGTTTGAAGAAGATAAGAAAATACTTCAAATTTTTGGTGATAGGGTCTAAAAATACGCATAAAATGTTTCGTTCACAATTACGCAAAAGGTATTATGTATGAGGGGGCCCAATAAATCAATGGCAGTTGTTGATTGATTGATTCGTTTTCTACGGTTTATCAACCTTTTACAGGTTATTTAAAGCTAGAAAATATTTTTATATTGTCAAATATCTTTTTATATTTTGGAAATAATAATCACTTAGTCAGACATGTTTTACTAATCAACCCGTAGCTGGGGGAGAAAAGTGGATAAATGTCTAATCAGAATTTGATAAACAAGAAACAAATCATTATGTGTATATGAAGTGGGGAATGAATTCCATATTACAATCAATATATAAACAGATCCCTCACTTTGTGGCCACTGTAGTTTCTATACATTTATATTCCAGAGAATGTAAATAAATCTAAAAGACATGCCTGTGTAGATAATCAGTATTTCATTGATTGATTCGATTTCTACGGTTTATCAACAATCAAGAAATTATAATGTCGTTATAAAGTGGGGGAACAATTCTATATTAAGATCAATAGCTAAACAGATCCCTCACTTTGTGGCCACTGTAGTTTCTATACATTTATATTCCAGAGAATGTAAATAAATCTGTGTAGCTAATCAGTATTTCATTGATTGATTGATTCGTTTTCTACAACTTATAAACAAACAAGAGATTATGATATTGATATAAAATGGGGGACGAATTCTATATTAAGATCAATATATAAACTGATCCCTCACTTTGTGGATACTGTAGTTTCTATACATTTATATTCCAGAGAATGTAAATAAATCTAAAAGACATGCCTGTGTAGCTAATCAATATTTCATTGATTGATTCGTTTTCTACGATTTATCAATCTTTTGGACATTATTTAAAACAAGAAGTTATATTTTAGATTCTAAATTCTTTTTTTCTTTTTTGGAGATGATAAAGATTTAGTTTTACGAATTAACCCATAGCTAGAGGGTGAAGAGATGGATACAAACCTTTTCGAAGGGTATTTGCGCTTAAGTGAATATACCGAACCCCACTGGAATTGGAAATCTGTTCGCCGATTAAGAATTCCGAGACATTATCTATTACACCGACCACAAATACAAGCTTACAAGACCTGTTATTAACAGGCGGTTACCCATATTGGCACTGGCCAGGTTCGACGTTGCTTAACTACTGAGATCGTATGGCAACGTGATATCCCAATAAGCCCGTTTATACCAACCCCACATCCAGGCTTACAGCACTTGGTATTCTCAAGCGGTCAACCATCTTGGCACTGACCAGACTCGACGTTGCTTAACTTCGCTGAATGTACGCGAACCGGTGATTCAAAGCGATATGGCCGTAATCTCTTTATACTATCTGCACCTCCATACTTACAGCGGTCAGCACCTTTGTACTGACCAGACTCGACGCCGCCTTGCTTCTGTAATCGTACTGGAACCGGTGTTTCAACGTGATATGGCCGTAAGCCCTTTATACTATACGCATATCCATGCTTACATCGGTCACCATCTTGGTACTGACGAGACTCGACGTCACTTAACTTCGTTGATTGTACGGGAACCGATGTTTCAACGTGATATGGCCAGAAGCAAGTGTAAGCTACTTGCATATCAACGCAGTTACGTTTATTCCTCCATCTGGCTGTTGTGCACCCACAGAGGAATGGTAAGACGAATGGCGAATGATATCCTCTAGAAACATAAATAAAATATCATGACATAAATGGCACAGCCACTCGTATCCGCGGGTGCCAGTTTACAAGAGCGGCTAGCTAATCCCCATTGCAGAGGGGCGACATTTGTGTTTGTTCAACACCCACAGGGCCAATCTGTAGTTTAGGCTGTAATTATGCTGAAAGGACCTTAGTTAGAGTTTGTGGGAAAGAGAACGGTATCAAGGGTTCTGTCTACCTAATTTTACTTGTATGGTTTTCAGGCACTTTTCAAATGTGTGACCGAGACCTCAAATATGAGGAAAGAGAGTGCGCTATCTCACGTGATCAACACGCTCAGCACGCTCAAACACCCGGTCACGACCACCGTCGGTTCGCAGGGGTTCCTTCTACCCAGTTTCACTTACAACGATTGGGTCGACCCGTGGTATAGTTTTTTGGCTCTTCTAAAGTTGTGGCCGAGACTGCAACTATCTCACGTGATCAACAAGCCCAGCACCCTCAAACCCTCGGTCACGTCCACCGTCATTACCCAGGGGTTCCTTCTACCCAGTTTCACTAACAAGGATTCGGTCAACCTGTGGTATAGTTTTTTGGCTCTTCTAAAGGTGTGACCGAGACTGCAACTATCTCACGTGATCAACAAGCCCAGCACCCTCAAACCCTCGGTCACGATCACCGTCGGTACCCAGGGGTTCCTTCTACCCAGTTTCACCTACAAGGATTGGGTCAACCCGTGGTATAGTTTTTTGGCTCTTCTAAAGGTGTGACCGAGACTGCAACTATCTCACGTGATCAACAAGCCCAGCACCCTCAAACCCTCGCTCGCGACCACCGTCGGTACCCAGGGGTTCCTTCTACCCAGTTTCACTAACAAGGATTCGGTCAATCCGTGGTATAGTGTTTTGGCTCTTCTAAAGGTGTGACCGAGACTGCAAGTATCTCACGGGATCAACAAGCCCATCACTCTCAAATACTCATTCACGAGTTCTCGTCGGTTCCTAAGGATTCCTTCTACCAAATTTCACGAACCAGGCCTGGAAAACGATGACATAAAGAAGTCATCTTCCTAACAAGTCGACCATGGTGAGACCTGGTCTCATTGCCAGAAGGCCAACGTTCTAACCACTCGGCCACGTGCCCATAAACTGTAGTGTGATAGTTTTAAATTATATGGCTGGTCGCAGGTATACTAGGAAGGCCGTCGACGAGGGCGGCTAACTAATCCCTATTGCAGACGCCTGCTCAGGCACATTAGTGTTTGTTCAATACCCACAGAGCCCACCTGTAGTTTATACTGCAATTATACTGAGCAGATCTTAGTTACTGTTTCTGGGAGAGAGCTGGTTATCTAGCGGGATCAACAGTCTTAACAAGGCGAGCAAGCTCACACGCTCGGTCATGACGACTTGTGACTCCGTGCTAGCACAACCATCGACAGCCCCTAAAGCGTTCCATCTAACCAATTACACTCACAAGGCTTGAGTCAACACGTGGTATGGTTTTCAGGCCCTTTCCAAAGGCGCCGCGCGCTGGGATCACCTCCCCGATACCGATGACATCAAGAAGTCACCTTCCTTACAAAATTCGAACCCTGAGTTTATGGCCAGAAAACGAACGTACTAACCAGGTGCCCATGCCACACAAATATATTCACACATACATACAGGGGTTGAACAAAATAATTGGAACAGGTGCAAATTCCACTCGTATATTTCAAAGACCTATTATATAGGGTGACCCCAAAAAATGGGAACTTTTTAACAATCCAATAAAACCAAGAGTGATGGAAGAAAAATATTTAATTCATAGTAATTGAAACCTTAAAACATGCCATTTAAGAAACAATGATGGAATTTTCAGTTTTTTTAAATTACAGTTTTTTTAAATTACATCCTGTAGATGGCGTCCTCCTGTACGAATGCATTCTTGAAATCTGCTGTTGAGATTCCTCATTGACTGCTGCAGCATCTCAGCTGGGATACTGTGAATTTCATTCTCGTTACTAAAATGGGAAAATGTTCACTTGCTCAAGGTCACTGTCTTGCAGTGTTGCCACTTGCTCATGTCTGGCAATACGCACTTCAAAAATTCCCGTTTTTTTGGGTCACCCTATATTAAGAACTTTAACTAAAACTTCGTAACTGCAGGTTATATCTATTGTAAATACGTTTATTTATCTAATTGACTGTCTTTGGCTTATTTATTTTTAGAATTTATCAAAATTTATGCTAAATGCGTGACCTCTCCGAGTTCGAAAATGGGCAAATTGTTGGAGCTCGCATGGCAGCAGTTTCGATCATTAAGGTTGCTGAACTGATTCGTTTTTCAAGAGCTACCATATCAAGAACTATGACGCAATTCGAGAAACAGGGCAAGACCTCTAGCAACCGTAGCAATTCGGACCGGGCTTGCAAACTTATTGACAGGGACCGACGTGCATTGAAATACAATGTGTCAAAAAATCATCAGACTACTGCGACCAAAATAACTGCTGAGTTGAATAATCATCTGAATAGTCCAGTTTCTACTAAAATTGTTCGTCGTGAGCTCCATAAGGCTGGATATCATGGAAGAGCCGCCGTAAGGCAACCTCTTCTCTCCATTCACAACATTCAGAAGAGGCTGAAGTGGTGCAGAGATCACATTGCCTGGTCTGCAGACCAATGGAAGCAAATCATATTCTCAGACGGGTCCAGTTTTTCTCATTTCCCAATGTCAGGGTGAGATATGTGGGGAGGCAGCCCAAAGAAGCTTGCAGCCCTGACTGCCTTCTTCCAACAGTGAAGCATGGATGTGGATCAGTGATAGTTTGGGCCGCCATATCATGGTCCAATACTTGGTAGAATCAACAGCAAAGATTACCTGAACATTGTGGGAGATCATGTTCATCCAATGGCCCAGACTTTATTTCATGATGGTGACTGCATATTCCAAGACGATAATGCTCCAATACATACCACTGGAGTGGTTAAGAATTGGTATGAAGAGCATGAAAGTGAGCAAGAACACATGGAGTGGCCTCCCCAATCTCCAGATATCAATATTATTGAACATTTGTGGTGCATTTTGGAGCGACAGGTTAGGAGCCGCTATCCTCCACCGTCGTGTCTTAAAGAGCTGGAGCAGGTATTAATAGAAGAATGGCTGAAAATTCCTCTGGATGAAGTCAGGAAGCTGTATGATTCCATTCCTAGACGTATTAAAGCTGTATGTAAGGCTAAAGGAGGACTAACTCCATATTAAATAAATTGTCTTTGAATTTAATAAGTGTTTCAATTATTTGTCCAACCTCTGCATACATATTGCTTAACAGTAATGTAATAATTTTATTTGCAATTATAATTTATTTTATTTTTATTTATTATTATTATTATTATTATTATTATTATTATCATTATCATTATTATTATTATTATTATTATTATTATTATTATTATTATTATTATTTCCTTTGATATCTGATGTTTACACATTTCTTTCCGGGTCCCGTCCAGGGACCTAAGGTTAGAAATGGCATCATGACACTTTCCACTGCAAAAAAAAAAAAATAAAATAAAAAAATAATTACATAGATAAAGCCCTTCGTAAAGTGTGGGCTGTACTTGTCAGAACAATTTTTTTGTATCTCTTTGAGGCATGGACTTCCAGGGATCCCTTCAATCAACCTACTGGAATCTTTTCCAACCAGTCCAAGGGCTCCAACTACAACAGGATTATTATTATTATTATTATTATTATTATTATTATTATTATTATTATTTATTTATTTATTTATTTATTTCAATTTGTATATGTATTTTTTTATTATTTCTTTCAGCTTATTTCCACCGTTACCGGATTTTTCTATATTAGTATTTATCTGTTTTTCTACAACAAACCTGAAGATCATTTGTCTTATTTTTTACTTTCTGTTTTTGCTTACATAAAGTTATAGTTATCATCTTCTACTCTCGTTTCTACTCAAGGAATCGATCGGAAACGATATATAACTAAAGTTTTAAGGTAGGCTATATTCATGGATAAAAGTGGTCAATATCAAAAATATACAAATGGTATCTTCATGGTCTGAAGATTGCATTCAATCATGAAACAGACTGTTGTCGCTCGGAGCTAACCTCAGTATACACATACTCACACATATAACTTCAAACAAATATAATAATCATTATATATATATATATATATATATATATATATATATATATATATATATATATATATATATATATATATATATATATAAAATTATGTGTTGTTTATTATTATTCCTTTCAAATTTTTTCCGCAGTTACTGGCTTTTTCTGTATTAATATTTATTTGTTTTTTTTTACAACTAACCTGAAGACCATTTGTCTTATTTTTACTTTCCGTTTTTGCTTACCTAAAGTTATATTTATCAACTTTTCATTTTCTACTCTCATTCATTTTTTATCAATGGATAGTTTAGGGGTCAAAAGACTGTATATATTAATTTATTGTATTGTTAAATAATGACTTCGTAATCTACAGCTATTTATGGCTTAAATCCATATATATATTTTAATTTTCTGTTTCTGCTATCTTTTTTTCTAAAATGAACACAGTCTTCGAGACTTTGGCAACTTCAACCATGGAAAGATTAACAATCAAACAATGTGTTAAAGTTATTGAAACGGATTACGAAAATGGACGTTCAAATTTATAAATATACGGTCCAATGATTCCGCTAGCAAAAATTGCACATCAAACAGTGACCATTTGTGGATGAAGTGGCTTTTCAACAATCTTCCTTGGATTTTCATCAGCCCAAATGCCACAATTCTGCATATTAACGAATCCACCAAGATGAAAATGGGCTTCATCATTAAAGACGTTTTTTTTGCGAAAAATCGCCATCGGCTTTTTTTTTTGTTTTTACGTTTTTGCTGTACGGTGGGTTGAACCATATGATATTTCTTTTCATGTTGGCCTTTTTTGTGTTCTATGGTGAGTATGTGAGTGTTGTTGGGAATCCGCTATCTTTTAGGGCAGTTTTGTAGTCTTTCTTAGCTTTGTTAAATATAGATACATTGGAGGAATTGTCGGAAAGCCTGCGGTTAATTGATTTTGGTATCTGTTTGATTATAGAAGGCGGGTGGTTGGAGGATGTGTGTATGTACTGTGGTTTGTCATTGGGTTTTCTGTATGGTTTGTGTGTGCCTTTTCTTAGGTTGAAGGTAACATCTAGAAAATCTACTTCGTTTAGGTTAGTTTTTATATCTATCTCGAATCCGAATATATATATGTATATAATGTCTATATACGTACATTATATATGTTCCAAAGTTGTCATAACCAGGGTGAAAGTAGGGGCAACCCTACACGCAAGCCAACAATCTGCCACTGGGTTGCATGTCACTAGCATTTAACGCACACACACACACACATATATATATATATATAGTTGTATATTTAGGCAGCAATCTTCGTTTATGCATGTTTCATTTAAAAGGACAGAATAGGTACTACGGTTAAGCTTTTTATTTAATTTTTCTTGTGCTCGAACAAGAGCTTTCTTTTCTGGACAAAGGGTGTGTAAAAACTGTCCAAATGTTTTATTTTTCCGAGCGCTTTCGGCTATAACTTTAGCCATTATCAATGATGATTCGATTTTTCAGCTTAATTGAGAGTAGTAGGGATGTTTTAAATTTCCGAATACGGTTAGTACATTGTGGCCTTGTTCGTAGTTAATATTGTTAAGAGTTGTGCTAAAAGAAAGCTCTTATTCGAACACAAGAAAAATTAAATAAAAAGCCTAACCGTAGTACCTTGTCTGTCGTTTTTAATGAAACATGCATATATATATATATATATATATATATATATATATATATATATATATATATATATATATATATATGTTATGGGAACTTACCCATAATAGTAATGGACTATCCCGTACACCATAAATACATGCGCCTCATGAGGAAGCAGTAGTGAGATTCAGTCTTTTTTGGACGACTCACCGAGCCGGTCGAACTCTCTGCCTCTGAGGCAGAGGGGAACTCTCTGCCTCTGGGCAGGGAGGAACTCGGACGAGGCTCCGCCAAAGGGCAATGCCTCGTTCGGGAAGGTTGACCAAACAGATTCCGTTTATACGGTTTCTTCGGGCAATTTTTGCCCGAGACTACGGGCTCGGAAAGCCCACATTAAACCACATTTGACACACGTGGGCGTGTTAATGAACATCGTGAGAGTCAGTCAGACGCTTACTGTAAGCCATTGGAATAGTGATACTGGTCGAGACAACATAGTTCTCTCTAACCTAACCTGATGGTTATTACTAACACTTCTACTTCTTTTGTACATATTCTGTTTGTAATATATCTGTGTTATTCCATACCTGTGTTCGAGTTATTGTTCATTGCTTCTACCTTGTCCTATCACCGTGGTACAAGGAACCTGGACCATAACAATATATATATATATATATATATATATATATATATATATATATATATATATATATATATATATATATTAATGCATGTTTCATTAAATAATATAGACAAGTTTTGTCTATTTATTTTAAGTAAGTTTCTTTCGTATTGTCTGATAAGCTTAATAACATAATCATTGAAACACGAAAGGAAAACACCATATTGAATAATATGAAAATAACTTACTTAAAATAAGTAGACAAAACCTGTCTATATTATTTAATGAAACATGCATTAATGAAAAATTGCTGCCAAAATATACACAAAATATATATATATATATATATATATATATATATATATATATATATATATATATATATGTAATTCTGGGAATTAGATTGCTAGACTTTGGTTGAGAAGATATTTATCCAAGGAGAATTATTGTCATCATGTGACAAACAAAAAGAAAATCGATTTATAGATAATTACGAAATGTAGCAATTATTTTTTTCAATGGTTCGTTCTTTTAAGGAAGGAATATTCATAGGCGTAATATGCTTTATTTGGATCTTGTCTTAAATTACTTTTTTTACCGGCGCCATCATCGTAAATCGATGTGCTGTCATTAAGAAATTAAAAAAAAAAAGTTGAATGTCATAAGGAGTTTCAAGTAATGTATCCCAACGGTAATGATTCTAAATTGCGCGCCCCGAGAATTGAAAATATGTCGGCATTCTTTGTCATTCATTTTGCAGACGACACTCAAGTTCCTCTTGATCAGTTTTGAGACGTCTCTTTTTGTCTCCTCCCGTGCTTTCACAACGGAAACGGTTCCTCATCAACGCCAATTATGCCTTAAAAAGAAAGCTAAGTAAAAGAAAAAAGAAATACAAGAGTAATTTTCTTCCTTCAGACTGAGTAGCTTACAATGAAAATGCGAGAAAAATTAAGATGAATGAAATAATATGAGAGAAACAATGACAATACGTCAGCTATTAAGAGTAAAAACACGAGGACAAAAGAAGTGGAAAATGTTCGAAAAAAAATTAGGTAATATAAGATGATTACGTTATTCAATCTCGAGATACATAAAGAAATACGGAACAACGAGAATTCTGGGACGGTGAGAATCAGGTTTTCCTACAACCGATGTAACAGCAAAATTGTCCAAATCTTGTAAGAGCAAAATTGTCCATATCTTGTAACAGCAAAATTGTCCAAATCTTGTAACAGCATAATTGTCCAAATCTTGTAACAGCAAAATTGTCCAAATCTTGTAAGAGCAAAATTGTCCAAATCTTGTAACAGCAAAATTGTCCAAATCTTGTAACAGCAAAATTGTCCAAATCTTGTAACAGCATAATTGTCCAAATCTTGTAACAGCAAAATTGTCCAAATCTTGTAACAGCATAATTGTCCAAATCTTGTAACAGCAAAATTGTCCAAATCTTGTAAGAACATAATTGTCCAAATCTTGTAACAGCACAATTGTCCAAATCTTGTAACAGCAAAATTGTCCAAATCTTGTAACAGCATAATTGTCCAAATCTTGTAACAGCATAATTGTCCAAATCTTGTAACAGCATAATTGTCCAAATCTTGTAACAGCAAAATTGTCCAAATCTTGTAACAGCATAATTGTCCAAATCTTGTAACAGCAAAATTGTCCAAATCTTGTAACAACATAATTGTCCAAATCTTGTAACAGCAAAATTGTCCAAATCTTGTAACAGCATAATTGTCCAAATCTTGTAACAGCATAATTGTCCAAATCTTGTAACAGCAAAATTGTCCAAATCTTGTAACAGCATAATTGTCCAAATCTTGTAACAGCATAATTGTCCAAATCTTGTAACACCATAATTGTCCATCCCACAAAATTTTAATATAAAAAAAAACAATAAACTAACTGAGTTTCTTTTTCTCAGGTTTTCATATAAGACCTTTAGCCATCTTGACACCATTTGCCGAAAGAATCACTGAAAAACCCTTTGAGTTATTCAGCTAGAAAGAGAACAGGCTAAGATCATTTTCGTTAGCACAACTATGTCTTCCCAATTGAGCAATGGTGAAAGGAAAAAGACAAATCCGGAATTTCCATCTTCAAAGTCTATTCATGAACCATCAAGAGAACGGTGAATAAGTTTAAAAAAGAGGGAACAGTAGACAGGAAAACTGGATCAGGCCGTCACAACAGGAAGAGAGATTTGAGTTTAGAACTAGAGATCAATTAGAAAAGATCCAACTCAATTCATAAGACTTTTGGCACGTGAGAGAGGAGTTTCACCTATAACAGTTCTAAGCAGCAGTAAAAAAAAAGATTATAAAATTAAATCATACGTGAAGACATAATCTTGAATAAGTTGGAAAATAATCTTGATATATATATATATATATATATATATATATATATATATATATATATATATATTAATGCATGTTTCATTAAATAATATAGACAGGTTTTGTCTATTTATTTATTCTAGTAAGTTCCTTTCATATGGTCTGATAAGCTTAATCACATTATCGTTGAAAGACGAAAGGAAAACACCATATTGATACATGTTTAAATCCGATCTATGATTTCGGCTTACACAAGCCATTATCAAAGATGACAATTTCAATAAATCAAACAACGCACAAACGAAACTACAATAATAGCCCGCCCTTGCTGCTTGAATAAGCTCAAAGTAACGACAAACTCGTATTTACGAGACAAGGAAGCGAAAATCGCGTCGCAGCTCGGGACGTCACACATGACCACGAGGGAGAATATAAGACCTTGCATGACAGAGTGGGCCAATATCTGCACTGGAAAATCTGCATCTTCTACTGGAAGGAAACCGAAAGAAATTGGTATGAACACCGCCCAGACCCGGTTACGGAGATAGGGCCTGTTACAATTTTATGGGACTACACAGACAAAACAATCAACGCTAATCGCCAGATATCATTATTAGAGACCACAAACAAAAACAAATGCCTCCTTAATGATATGGCAGTCCCTGCAGACTGCACTTTATCTTTGAAGAAGCTATCAAAATACAAGGATCTTGAAATCGAAATCTCAAAAATGTGGCATCTGAGAACATCAACAATCCATGTTGTAGGTGGAGACCTCGGAGTCGTTGGAAAAGATTCCAATAGACTAAATGAAGGGATTCCTAGAAGTCTATACCTTAAAGAAATACAAAAGATTATTCTCATGAGTACAGCCTACAATTTACGAAGGGATATATCTATTTAAATTTACGAAGGGATATATCTATTTAAATTTATTTTTTTTAATTGCTCTGTGGAAATTTTTAATTGATCTGGACCAGGAAAGAAATGAGTACACACCAGAAATCAAATGAAATAGAACAATAATAATAATAATAATAATAATAATAATAATAATAATAATAATAATAATAATCAATGATCCTCTCCTACAAATAGTAAAACATCAAATCCTCTGCATCAACTAAGAAGCTGTATTATTCAAGAAACAGCGTAATATACCTGAAATCCTACAAAAAATATATATATATATCGAATCAAATACTATCCATGCCAAGCGAGTTAAACGGAAAGCAAAACAACTTGGCCAAATGAAATTAAAAAAAGAAAAAAGAAAACTGGGAGGGCAAGACGTTGCGTGGCAAATACCTAAAAAGAACGAAAGAAGCAGATGTGGACCAACAGAAAACACCATCAGTGGCTGAGGAGCAGCGGGCTGAAAGCTGAGACAGAAAGCATAATTATTGCTGCCCAGGACCAAAGCCTCGCAACCAGAACCTATCTCTTTCACATAATCAAGGATGGAACTGACCCGAAATGCAGGATCTGTGGAAAATATAATGAAACTGCCGAGCATATTATCTCAGAATGTCTGGAACTGGCAAAAAGTGAATATACACACAGACATAACAAGGTAGCGATATATGCACACTGGAAGATATGCAAGAGGCAGAAAATCGAAACCACTAAGAGACGCAGTTACCCAAAATAACGATGTAACTATCCTCTGGGACATGCCAATTAAAACTGACAGGGAAATAAAAGACAACTGACCTGATATTATCATAAAAGGCAAGAAATTCAGGAAGTGTATGTTTACTGACATAGCAGTAACATCCGAGAGAAACACCATGAAAATTATCGAGAAATTGCCCAAATACAAGGACTTGCAGATCGAGAGTAACAGGACGTGGGTAATGAAGACTGAGAATGTATCAATAGTAATCGGAGCTCTGGGCCTCGTGAGCAAAGGAATGGACAATTTTGCTAACAGTGTCCCAGGTAACATCAACATACAAGCATACAAGCTGAGTGAGACAGAAGGCCTAATTATTGCAACTCAGGAATAAAAGATTGCAACCAGATCCTATCACTGTCACATAATCAAGTATGGGACTGACCAGAGATGCTGTATCCGCGGAAAATATGATGAAACTCTCGACTATATATTATCTGAGAATGTCCTGAACTAGCAAAACATGAATATACCCATAGATATAACAAGGTAAGGACAGATGTACACTAGAAGATATGTAAGAAGCACAAAATCAAAACCACTGAGAGATGGTATGAGCACCAACCAGACACAGTTATCTAAAATAACAATACAACAAAACCTCTGGGACTTGCCAGTTCAAACTGACAAGGAAATGAAAGCCAACATACCTGATATTATCATAAAAGACAAGAAATTCAAAAAATATATATGCTTACTGATATAGTAGTACCATCTGAGATAAACACTATTATCGAGAAATTGTCCAAATACAAGGACCTGAAGATCAAGATTAACAGGATGTGAAGAATGAAGACTGAGACTGTACTAATAGTAATCGGAGCGCTGGACCTCGTGAGAAAAGGAATGAACAATTTTACTAACAGTTTCCTAGGTAACATCAACATAGAAATTGCCCAGAAGATCTCCCTACTAGGAACATCCTATATATTAAGAAAAGTGCTATCAATTAAATGAAAATTCTTCTTTAGGGCCGAAGGACCATAGTTTGGACCCGGCTCTACAGGATACAAATCAGGAAACAAGCATACACAATAATAATAGATTCAGTTATTATTGGGGCGCTGGGATCTATGCGACTGAAATTAAAGTTATAATAATAATAATAATAATAATAATAATAATAATAATAATAATAATAATAATAAATATCGTAAAGCCATTTCTGACCTTAGGTCTCTGGTTGGGACTCAGAATGAAACGCATAAATCAGAAATCAAAGGAAATAATAATAATAATAAATGTCATGAAGCCATTTCCGAACTTAGCTCTCTGGTTGGAACTCGGAGGGAATTATGTATCACAACAGAAATCAAAGAAAATAATAATAATAATAATAATAATAATAATAATAATAATAATAATAATAATAATCATGAAGCCATTTCTGACCTTAGGTCTCTGGTTGGGGCCCGGAAGGAATTGTGTATACAACAGAAACCAAATGAAATAATAATAATAATAATAATAATAATGATAATATTAATAATAATAATAAATAAATAAATAAATTAGCAAAAATGAATCTACCCACAGACATAACAAGGTAACGCCATATGTACACTGGAAGATATGCAAGAATCACAAAATCAAAACCACTGAGAGATGGTATGAGCACCAACCAGACACAGTTATCTACAATAACGATACAATAAAACCTCTGGGACATGCCAGTTCAAAATGACAAGGAATGAAAGCCAACAGACCTGATATTATCATAAAAGACAAGAAATTCAGGAAGTGTATCCTTATTGACATAGCAGTGCCATCTGAGAGAAAATTATCGGGAAATTGTCGAGAAAATTATCGAGAAATTGTCTAAATACAAGGAACTGGAGATCGAGATTAACAAGATGTGAGGCATGAAAACTGAAACAGTACAAATAGTAATCGGGGGCCTGTAACAATTTTATAGGACTTTACAATACACACAGACAGAACAATCAAAGCTAATCGCCCAGACATCGTAATCAAACCACAAGAACAGAATCTGCTTTCTTATTGACATGGCTGTCCATTCAGATTGTAATATACCTTTGAAAATCTTCAAAATACAAGAATCCCGAAGTGAAAATATATAAAAGGTGGCACATGACGACATCAACAATTCCAGTAGTAGTTTCAGTCCTCGGAATGATTGGAATAGTTTTCGATAGAATCATTGAAGGGATTCCTTGTAGACAATGCTTTAAAGAAATACAAAAAAAAAATGTACTCGCAAGTACAGCTCACATCTGTTAGAAACGACCGACATTTTGTGTCGATTAATTTTAATGATCGACTTTTTCAATTGACGAATAATCCTTCTCAGACAAGGAGGAAATTACATCGGAAATTGCCCAATGTTCTTTTCGGTAGAAAAGTCGAAGAAATATGATCCAAGTTTTCGACATTAATAATTTAGATTTATTTACATTCTCTGGAATATAAATGCATAGAACCTACCACGACCACGCTCACAAAGTGAGGGATCATTTTATGTATTGATTTTAATATAGAATTGGTCCCCCACTTTATATCCACATTGTAATTTCTTGTTTGTTAAACCGTAGAAAACGAATCAATTAATGAAATACTGATTAGTTACACAGGCATATCTTGTAGATTTATTTCCATTCTCTGGAATATCAATCTATAGAAACTACCGTGTCCACAAAGTGAGGGATTAGTTTATATATTGATCTTAATATAGAACTGGCCCCTCACTTTATCTATACATTACAATTTCTTGTTTGTTAAGCCGTAGAAAACGAATCAATCAATAAAATACTGATTACTACATATGCATGTCTTTTAGATTTATTTACATTCTCTGGAATATAAATGAATAGAAACGACCTTGGCCCAAAAATGAGGGATTAGTTTATATATTGATATTAATATATAATTGATCCCCCACTTTATATCCACATTGTAATTTCTTGTTTGTTAAACCGTAGAAAACGAATCAATCAATGAAATACTGATTAGCTACACAGGCATGTCTTTTAGATTTATTTACATTATCTCTGATATAAATGTATAGAAACTACCGTGGCTACAAAGTGAGGGTTCAGTTTATATATTGATTTTAATATAGATTTGGTCCCCCAATTTATATCCACATTATAATTTCTTGTTTGTTGATAAGCCGTAGAAAACGAATCAATCAACAAAATACTGATTATCTACACAGGCATGTATTTTAGATTTATTTACATTCTCTGGAATATCAATGTATAGAAACTACCGTGTCCATAAAGTGAGGGATTAGTTTATATATTGATCTTAATATAGAACTGGTCCCTCACTTTATATCTACATTATAATTTCTTGTTTGTTGGTGAGACGTCGAAAACGAATCAATCAACAAAATACTGATTATCTACACAGGCATGTCTTTTAGATTTACTTACATTCTCTGGAGACTGATAGGACGGTAATTGGAAGGGTCAGAGATGTCACCAGAGTTCTTAAAGACAGGAACAATGGTTGAGGACTTCCAGTAGTCAGGAAACAGGACTCCGGTTGTACAATTTAGAGAGGGCAGGCGCCAGTTCAGGTGCGCATTTCTTCAGGACAATGGCTGGTATTCCGTCACCACCAGTAGCCTTGTGGTGATCTAAGTCAGAAATAATGCCCAATACCGACGACGGGGTTATGTGCAATCCGTCCAGCAGGGCCTCAGTTCTGGGAGGAAAATCGGGCAAGGGTACCCCGGAAGAATCTAGCGTAGAATTGGAAGAAAACTTCCGAGCGAAGCATTCAGCCTTGTCGGCAGAGGTGGTCAGGACCTCAAACTGATTGAACAGGGGAGGAATGGAGGGTTTGTTATTGTTCAGAACGCTCTTGCAGAGGCGCCAATAATCTTTGGAGCCAAATTTGCGGGATGCAATACGTTCCTTCATCCGAGCAGCAAATAGTGACTTGGCATCGTTAAGGATATGCTTACATTCGTTGCGGGCAGAGGTAAATAGACGTCTATTGGAGTCGGACATATCACTACGAAAACGGTGGAAGAAGTGGTTCCTATGGGCAATGGCGGCTGAGCAAGCAGCTGTGAACCAGGGGGAGGAGCGCGGTTTGACCTTGAATTTCCTGGAGGGGATGAAAGCTTCGACACCGGCTTTAATCCAGAAAGAGCACTCAGAAGCACAATCATGAGTGGGGGAGCTTAAATACAGCATCCCAGGGGACATCGCGGAGGAAGTCACGAATCGAGTGCCAGTCAGCCCGTTGGTAGCAGAATGTGGTTCTGGTGGTAGGAGGCTCTTTGCAGGGGGTGGGGCTGAAGGAGATGCTAATAGACACTACAGCATGATCGGGGTTACCGATAGGACAGAGCTGCGTGGCACTACAAGACTCAGGGATGGAGGTAAAACACAGGTCGAGGAGTGAGGCCTTACAGTCACGCTTGTAAGCAAAACGAGTGGAAAAATCGATTATCTGAGTGAGGGATTGAGAGACTGAAAAGTTGAGAGTATGAATGCCTGCGAGGTCGGTAGTAGCGGTCTTAAGCCACTGGTTGTGATGGGCGTTAAAATCGCCAAACACAAATATGTGAGAGTACGGATGGACAGAGAGGGCCCTATCTATGCTGTCAGAAATGACATCGAGTATCCCACAGTCCTGAGAGGATGGAGAGCGGTAGAGGAATAAAAGATAGCTTAAGGCATTGAGATGAGATAGCCGGAGACACAAGTACGAATGATCCGGCGATTCGAGAGAGGACTCTCTACCCAGAGGGAGATGGCCCTTGACGTAGACACCCAGGCCATGCATGTGGGTTAGAGAGTCTTTTCTGAGGAGAGGAAGGTATCCAGGGATCGAGAGATCAGAGGAAGGTATAGAGGAGTTAAGATTGGTCTCACACAGGCACAGGTATATCCGGGCAATTAGCAATGAGGAAGGACTCAACGCTGCAGAAGTTGGTTCTAATACCACGGATGTTGGAGAAGGAGATATTTAAAGCCTTGGTGATTTTTGGAATGCTGGTTTAGGTTTATATTTCTGGTTTTTGTACTTCATGGTGGGTAATTGGTGTTGGAAAAAGAGAAGGCCTGAGTTACAGGAAGCCGACGGTTATCACCCATGACGCGGGCAGAGAAGGGGTTTGACAAAGCCTGAATCATAATGTGGCTTCAGGGTTGCTCACCGGAGATGACTGCAGGGACACCTATCCATGTGCGACATGGCACTACAGACACCCCGATATTATGCAACTGTTGATCAGAGCGGCCGCTCAAGACGCTACGCAAGAGTTACGGCTCCTAACTACCAGTCGGAAACAGCAACCAGGGAACTGTCAACCGTGTACCCTCAGAATGAACAGGCAATGCCACAGACTACACGCATCACTGGTGAAACTCCACGGCACCAGCACAGAGGCCAGAGAGAGAGAGAGAGAGAGAGAGAGATCCGGGAACCCCTTCCTAGACACGAAACAAGGTTTGGGCCTCTAAACGCGTTCAATAGAGGGGTGGGTTATAAAAGTGAACATGGAAGTCTATATTTCTTTATATATATATATATATATATATATATATATATATATATATATATATATATATATATATATATATATATATATATGAAGAAATATAGTCTTAAAGTGTGCTATATTTATAAAGTGCTCAATATCAGAGATAGAGCGTGTGTAAATATAAAAGTGAACATAGAAGTCAACATTTAGAGGCGACAGTCTGTTTCATGCTAGATGCAATCATCGGGCCACGATGATTGCATCTAGCATGAAACAGACTGTCGCCTCTAAGTGTTGACTTCTATGTTCACTTTTATATTTATTTATTTATATATGCATATATATATATATATATATATATATATATATATATATATATATATATATATATATATATATATTGAATAAAGTATCGCTGCCGACACTTGAGTTCGAACATCCAGTGAGAAAACACAGGCGACCCTATTATTGAATTAAGTAGACCACGTGACCATAGGGGAAACGCATAAGAAGAAAGTTGCGTGACTTCTAATTGATCGTTATATCTATTCTATCCTCTATTACTTTATGGGCAGATATTCTCTACTCTATTCACTTATACTATTTCTCTTTTCGCATCGCTATACGGATTACTAATCGATGACTACTACTCGAGTTAATGCTATTAGTGCGTGTGACATTCGAATGCATCTGACATGAGCAA
>OZ038518.1:12084956-12102456 GCA_964036315.1 Acanthosepion esculentum
AGTCTGACAGAAAGGGTAACTGTGGATGACATTGCAAGGAGTTTATCTGTTGGAACAAACGCAGGAGTCATCAATCAGAAGGAGTCATCTTGCATCATGACAACGCAAGGCCTCACACAGCAGCCCAAACGGTGCAGACCATCAACGAGCTGGGCTGGGAACTGCTCCCTCATCCCCGTTACAGTCCAGACCTTGCCCCTTCAGACTTTCATCTGTTTGGTTCCTTGAAAGCGTTCACGAGAGGCACGAAGTTTAAAAGTGACGATGAAGTCAAAAGTGTTGTGAGCGACTGGCTGAGACATCAGTCCAAAGATTTTTACGCTGAGGGAATACGGAAGGTTGTGCACAGATGGGAAAGGCGTGTGACAGTTCTGGGAGACTACGTTAAAAAAGGAAAAGAAAAAAGTAAGCTTCTATCTGTATTAGAAGTCCTTATACTGAAAAATTCACCTTATTTATTGAATGACCTTCTGATATATATATATATATATATATATATATATATATATATATATATATATATTTGGCTGCGCTCTCTTGAGTAAAGAGGAATTTTAAAAAGAGTGGGATCTACTGATATTAAGTCATTGCTCTTCAACTGAATTGATATCGCCGGGAAACTGGCGTATTTCGTATAGAAAACATTAAAATTTCTCTTTCTCTCTGCCATGCGATGATAGCCTAGGGGTAGGATCTCTGACTGATGCCAAATCGATCAGGTTCGATCCCGGTTTGGAACATTCGGAGCTTAGCCTCACTGAAGAGCTGTGATGCAGCGAAACTGTCTGTCTGTGGATTACTGACAATTTATATATAGATAGATAGATAGATATTAGTGGTCAATATATATATATTATACATACATATTACATATATATATATATATATATATATATATATATATATATATATATATATATATATACATACATATATATATATATATATATATATATATATATATATATATATATATATATATATAGCATAATGAGAAGCCACGTATACTTTCTTAATATGTATATATAGAAAAAACAACTGAAAAGTTGCAAAGAAAAAACATTCAAATTTATTTAATTTGCATCTTTTCAGTTGTTATATATATATATATATATATATATATATATATATATTTATATATATATATATATAGAGAGAGAGAGAGAGAGAAAGAGAGAGAGATAGATAATATTAGTGGTAAATATACACATACATATGCAATCATATATCTAAAATATAAAAATATACATACATACATACATACACATACGTATATATATGTATAAGAAATATATATATATATATATATATATATAATTTTCTATTTAGGCACAAATTCCTCTGACAAGGTAGTGCGTTTAATCATTTTATTTAATTTTTCTTATGTTCGGACAAGTTCAAACTGTATTTCTAAACAAACCAAACTCATATATAATTATATTCGTCATACAACTACATGCCTATCTAGACGACTCACGTTACACCTATCAGACGATAGCTGAATTAGGATTCATTTAAAGACACGCGCAAACCTACCAAACTTCATCCGAAACATACTAGCAGAAAATACAAGTACAATAGCCTCATCCATGTGTAAAAAAAAAGAAAACATTCAAAATAATGGAAACACTAAAAGAGCAAAAGCACAAACTCAGTAACATTAACTATGAACACGGTCGGTCACAACGTCTGTTTCATGCTAATGCAATTGACAGGTGACAATGTTTATTTTATTTTATAAATACAAAAATATGGCAAAAGGCCAAAAGTGGAGATGAGGAATGTTTGTTATTATGTGTTATCTGAAAGCTTAGCTCGCTAGAATCACTGATCCAAACAAACTATACAATATTCCTTGAACCAATACACCACATTCTTATTTAGCATTCCTCTAGGAAATCCTAACCAGTTTCATTGTCGGTGGGAATAAAATAACACCTCTTAAAAATGGAAACAGGGTCGAATATTTACACCATAGATAGATAGATAGATAGATGGATGGATTGATAGATAGATAGATAGATAGATAGATAGATAGATAGATAGATAGATAGATAGATAATGAACAGACTGAGATAGATAGATAGATAGATAGATAGATAGATAGATAGATAATAAAGAGACTGAGATAGATAGATAGATAGATAGATAGATAGATAGATAGATAGATAGATATGAATAGACTTAGATATATTGATATAATAGTTGGATAGATACCATCAGCCTGTGATAAATATTGATATGATAGATACATACTATAACAGATAGATAGATAGATAGATAGATAGATAGATAGATAGATAGATAATGAACAGACTGAGATAGATAGATAGATAGATAGATAGATAGATAGATAGATAGATAGATAGATAGATAGATAGATATGAATAGACTTACATATATTGATATAATAGTTAGATAGATACCATCAGTGTGTGATAGATATTGATATGATAGATACACACTATAACAGATAGATAGATAGATAGATAGATAGATAGATAGATAGATAGATAGATAGATAGATAGATAGATAGATAGATAGATGTAGACCAGAGTGGACAGATAGACAAGAATAGACTGAGACAGATATGAATAGAATGAGATAGATAGATAGATAGATAGATAGATAGATAGATAGATAGATAGATAGATAGATATGTTGGAACAGTGATAGGGGTGAACTGATATTGAAAGACATGTGACCTAAATTAGGCGTCCATATATCTGCAGACAGATTATAAAAACTACCGCATCTTTTTCGACCCCTTATTTTTCAATCTAATCCGTTTCCTAACTAATACACTTCAGGTATTAACAGTGTCTTAATCCTGTAGTGTCTCTCTCTCTCTCTCTCTCTCTCTCTCTCTCTCTCTCTCTCTCTCTCTCTCTCATAAAGTTCGAAGGTCATCACCTTCTCACGCCATCCAACACATTACTGCGGGGAATATTGGCGACTGGATACTGGACTTTGTCCTCTCCCCAAATCTGCTGCAGTTGAGAAGTGGACCATCGCATGGTGAAGCAATGCCGATACCTCCAGAAACGAATAATGCGAAATGTCATTTTGGTTAAGTGATGCGCTAATATCATGGATGATAAACATTTTGGAAAAGTTATAAGAACAAAAGTCCTTGAGTGTTTCAGAAATCGTGGATAATAAGCAGCTGTAGGTGAGGAATTAAGGAGCACTGCTGTTTCTGACATTCGGGACTCTGCACGTTTTCTGGATTTGCCTATCGGTATGGCAAAGATGAATTTTCGAATACTGGCGATATTTGAAAAGGGATCAATGCCGAAATAAAGGGACTGAATTTGCCGGAAACAAGGTTCCACTGCGTTTCCTTCAAGAACATTGGACATCTTTCGCATTCGCAAAGGAGATTTTCGTACGCTTCGGAAAAGATAATGCCTTCAATATCCACTCAAACAATTGTCAGATTAGACCGAAAATGGCTGTTGGAGCTATTCAATCTTCAATTTCCAGTCTTGACAGAACTCAAAAGTATTACATTTCTGTTGGAAATATTAATTAGAGAGATCGTGATAATTGCACAGTGTCAATTTTAAATCAATATTCAATGAACACATAACGACAAGGTTATAGAATTATTGATCTACCCCCGTAGGTTTTTAATTGTTTATATATATATATATATCAAATCACTTGTGTGGGTTTTCTGGCGGTTTACCTTGATTCGTTCTTATCCACACAGATTCACTTGCAAGGTCCAATGGTGAGAGGGTGAAGACGACGGGGTCAGGTAAAGGATATTACTGGAAGGGTCTAGCTGGAGCTCTACACAGTGGCAGACCGATGGGTGATGGCCGTTCTTTCACAAACCCATGAGCAATTGTGATGTCCGTGTCCTCCATCGGTGACAAAGCTGCCCTATTTAGGATTTCACTGCTTTCTATATTATGGGGAGGGGGCAATAAAGGATCCCTAAACATTGCTTACTCACACAGTGACTTGGCAGCCCACTGCAGCTGTCTAGTTATCCAATAAAGCAGTCGAAACAGCAAGCAATATCAGAATAAATATAAGAAGAATTTCCATTTTGGATCTTGGAATGTTCGCACTCTTCAGGACAATGATTCTGCACCAGAGCGTAAAACAGCTCTTGTTTCCCTCGAGTTGAAGAAATATAACATCGAGATAGCGGCCATTAGTGAAACACGTCTGGCTGGTAATTCTCAGCTTGGGGAAGAAAAAGGCGGATACGTATTTTCATGAGCTGGCAACACTGAGAAAGACCAACGCCAGTCTGGTGTTGGCTTTGACATCAAGTCAGACCTTACTAACTCACTGCCTTCCTTACCTAAAGGTGCATCTGATCTCATAATGGAATTAACCCTCAATCTGGAGTGCAACACCCGTGTAACGATGGTTAGCTGCTACGCGCCAACCTTAGGTTGTTCAGATGATTTTTATAATCTTCTTCAGGATGTCATCTCTAAAGTCCAACATAAGGATAAATTAGTCCTTACAGGTGATTTCAATGCTCGTGTTGGCAATGATTATCATTCTTGGAAGGGCGTTTTAGGTCGCCATGAAATTGGTCATGTGAATTCAAATGGGTTACGCCTTCTCACTATCTGCAAGGAATTTGACCTTAGTATTACAAATACCTTCTACCAGTAACCCAACTGACGTAAGACCTCATGGATGCATCCTTGGTCGAAAACTGGCATCTGATCGACTACGTCATTACCAAAATACGGGGCATAAAATATTTTAAGATAACGCGTTCATTCCACACAACCTGCTATCTGTCAGATCACGCTCTACTTCAAAGTAAAGCCACACTGCATCTGCAAAAGCGAAGAATTATAAAATCTACAGTGCCCAAGCGCATTAACGTACTGCCTCTTAAATCGACTGAAACGAAAATTGAGCTCTCTGACAAACTTGATGCTGCACTTGATTCTGTAAATATTACCAATGATATCGAATCATCTTGGAAGGCTCTGCGGGATGCAACATATTCTACATCCTTGGAGGTTCTCGGCCTGCCATATCGTAAACATCAAGACTGGTTTGGTGATAATAATACAGAAGTTCAGCAGCTTATAGATCAATTGCACTCTTCTCATAAAGCATGGATTGAGGACAAGAACTCGTCCGATAAGAAGATCGCTTACAAGAAATGCAAAAGTCAGGTTCAACGAGCTCTCAGAGCCATGAATGAGCGTTGGTGGTCTGAAAAAGGCCACTGAACTCCAAGAATCTTCAGATAGAAAGGATCTAAAGGCTTTCTATGCGGGCCTCAAGAGCATTTTCGGTCCTCAGAAAAGTGGTGTTGCTCCTATCTCCATAGCAGATGGTGAAATTCTCTTGGCGGATAAGTCAGGCATTTTAAATCGCTGGAAAGAGCATTTCGAAACTGTGTTAAACACCACTTCGGTTACTGATGAGGAAGCCATCACATCAATTGAGCAAACTCCTGAAATTCCGGAGTTGTCTTTTGAACCTACTTATCAAGAGGTAATCATGCAAATCTCATCTGGAAAATCTCCTTCTCCTAAGGATCCTATTCCACCCGAAGTGTATAAGCATGGTGGCCAAAAGTTGGTAAAAAAGTTACATCTCCTTTTCGTGGAGATATGGAAGGCAGGCTGTGTCCCATAGGATTATAAAGACGCCTTAATCAAACACGTCTACAAAAACAAGGGTTCCAGGTGTGTCTGTGATAATCATCGGGGGATATCACTACTTTTAATTGCAGGCAAAATCCTAGCGAGACTTATTCTAAACAGAATCATTATACGCCTTTTTGACGACATCTATCCTGAATCGCAGTGTGGTTTTCGGTCGGGTTGTGGCACCATTGACATGATATTTTCTCATCGTCAATGTGCAGAGAAGGTTCTCGAGAAAAACCAGAAGTTGTACATGGTGCTTTTGGATTTGACGAAGGCCTTTGACACTGTGAATCGAGAGGCTTTTTGGCAAGTCTTGACGAAACTCGGCATCCTGAAAACACGCTAAAGGTCCTCATCTCCTTTCAAGAAGGAATGAAAGCTAATATCATGTCTGATGGTAAGATGTCGGAATCCTTTAATGTCACAAATAGCACCAAGCAAGGTTGTGTCATGGCCCCTGTCCTTTTTGCCCTTTTCTTCTCGGTGATGCTGAAATATGCATTTGCAGATACCGAGAGTGGCTTCAAGTTTCAGTTTCGAACAACTGGTGGTCTCTTCAATCATCAGCGCTTCAAAGCCAAGACCCACCTTCGTACGCAAATTATTCGTGATTTGTTGTTTGCTGATGATGCGGCTCTTGTAGCGACACCCTTTAAGGAGGCGCAACATCTAATAAATCGTTTCTCTGCTGCATGTAAAACATTTGGTCTTACACTTAGCATAAAGAAAACTGAAGTTGTGCACCAACCTTGTCCTACTCCGAAGCAATTGCGTGGTGAGAAACCAAAACCACCAGTCTACAAATTTCCAGAGAGACCATTGAAAGTAGAAGACAAAACCCTGAACTATGTAAAGTCTTTCACCTATCTTGGTAGCAAAGTCAACTACAGTGGAACTTTAGATGATGAAATCATGTATCGGATTGGTAAGGCTATCAGTGCTTTCGGAAAACTTCATCGCTTGTGGAATGAGCGGGGTATTCGACTGGATAAGAAAATTCGGGTTTACAGAGCTGTTGTACTTGCCATCCTTTTATATGGCTCAGAGACGTGGACTCCATACAGGTACCATATACGCCAGCTAGATGTTTTCCATAAAAGCTGTCTGCGTACAATCTGTGGAGTTAACCTTCAAGATAGGACATCTAACGTACACCTGTTTAATAGGTGTAATATTGGAGGAATCGAGACTTTTCTCATACAGTCTCAGTTACGGTGCACTGGTCATGTCTTGACAATGTCTGATGACAGGATACCCAAGATCCAAATGTACAGTCAGTTAGATCAGGGCTACAGGAATGTAGGATTCCCGTAGCTAAGATACAAAGACAAATTGAAAAGCAACTTGTCAGCTGTCAATATACCACATATCACCTTTGAGCGCTTAGTCTTGGAGCGGGTAGAATGGAGATCAACGTGTTTTAGTGGACTCAGCAATTTTCAATCTGCTTGTCTGAATCATCTTCAAGGAACGAGAGCAAGATCTAAAAGGTCAGCCTATCCAACAGTGATCTCATCCTACTCTCCTCACTCTTGCTCCATATGTGGCCTCCTTTGTAAATCACTAGCAGGTCTTAAATGTCACTTAAGATTATTGCACAAAATTTCATAACTGAATCAACTAAGCTTTCAGATCCATATATATATATATATATATATATATATATATATATATATATATATATATATATATAAACTATCTTCCCAAATCTGGATGTACTGAACCTTTTGTTTTCTGCTTTGATAGAGTTCAAAGATATATACACATTTTTTTACGGGGATAGGGACTATCCCATTGACGCACTTTCGTTAGCCTATCCCTCTACTCAATCGCTATTTCCATTGTAAATGTTCAGGTGAGTTCCGTTCTTTATTTACACTAGTTCAGACCTTTACGTCTAAGACACGGCGTGCTAATTCCACGGAGCCGAAACACTATCATTTACCCCGTGTTCTAAACAGAAGTAGAAAATTCCGCTCAGTCTTTTTTCCTCAAAAACGTTATTTCGTGGAACGCGTGGATGTCTTCCCTAATTATTTAGCCATGGGCGAATCGCCATCAATCTTTCACTTCACACTATGATCTCTTTCACTTCATATAACACGAGGTGGTAGCACCTGTTAGGGTCCCAGCTATGGGCAATTAGTGACCACCCCACCTCAGAAGAAAATCAACAGGTTATTTTTATACTAAGATGAACAACAATATTAATCAGCAAAATGGAGAACATTGAACAGCGACAATTTTTTAAAATCAATATTCAATGAACAAAAATTCGATCAAGGTTATAGAATTATTGATCTACCCGCGGAGGTAAATACTTGTCTTTACCCATGTAAAGTAATCTCTAAATTATGAAACTACCTTTCTAGCCTTGATAGTGTTCAAAGACCTTTTTGGTGGAGGAAAACGTATTTCGGCCATTGTGATTTCCAGCCTGCATCAGGTGTATATCCGGTTAACCTATAGGGAATTCACAACCTGAGCACTTTATTTAATCTACGCAGATAGACTGTTCTCATTCCACTGCCCATCTGTAGGGATACGTCGTCTAGTTCTTAGTTTTAGTACGGATCAGTTATTCCTCGCCCTTTTTCCACCGAGTCCAAGTACACACTGCCCGACCCCGGGATTGAACTCACAATTGCCAATTTAAGAAATAACGTTTTAATTCACTAGCCTATTGTAAAATTTCAAGACAATTTCAACCAAGAAGGATAATCAAAAGAAAAGGTAATTAACAAAAAATTCCAAGCACAATTTGTCATTTTTTTTGTTCTTTGCCATATTAAACAATATTCTTTTCCCATAGTTACTTTTTAAATTAATTTTCTTATCATGAAAGGAATTTGAACTCAAGGCTGTCAATTTTTTTCAAAAAAGGCATTATGTTGGAGATAAGACGAACCAATATACTTTGCGTTAGTTCTTAGAAATATTTTGCAGTTTTTAATGTCTTTAAATTAAATATGAAAAATGATTTTTATCTAATTTTGGAACAGTTAAAATACTTTTTAAATTACCAACCTCATTATTATTATTATTATTATTATTATTATTATTATTATTATTATTATTACAGTGTAACCCGGATATAAGAGAGTTGTCGGGACCGGAGAAGATGTCTCTTATATCCGGGTTTCTCTTATACCCGGGTTTGGTCTATTATATATACATTAACACAGGCTCTAATTTGGGACCAGAGAAAATATATCTTATATCCGGGTTTCTCTTATATCCGGGTCTCTTATATCCGGGTTACACTGTATCATTATTATTATTATTATTATTATTATTATTATCATTATTATTATTGCTGTTGTTGTTGTCATTATTATTATTATTATTATTATTAGATTTTATTTGTTGAAATTTCACGGGTTTCTATTTGAAATTATGATGAGTCTTAATTCTTTAGCTAATGATTGAATGAGCTCATAGCCAGTTCTACGATAATAAATTATCTGTAGAAATTCCCCTAGTAAAACATTTAAGCTTAACAAATTTGAGAAAAAAACTAACAATCATAAATATGAATGATTGTCGCTATTTTAAGAAGTAAGGGGGTACAAATGAAAAAAAAGAAACTGACAACTTTTTCCATTTCGCTAAAACAGACGTTAAAATCTTTCCCTCTTTCTTTCATTTTCTCAGTGAAACCAATCATTGATATGTATTTTGACTTCGCCCGCGATCATAGTCCATTATTTAAGAGGTATTAGCAAGAGACTTTAGCAACTTCTTTCTTTCTTTCTCTTTTTCTTTCTTTCTTTCTCTTTTTCTTTCTTTCTCTTTTTCTTTCTTTCTTTCTTTCACTGAAATCAAGTAGTGTCTCTGATATGTTTTGTCTTTTCACGTAATCAAAACGGAATAGTTCATTACATATAAGGTATTGGCAGGTCATACCAACTACTGAAAAAAAAAAAAAAAAAAAAAAAAAAAATAATAATAATAATAATTATTATTATTATTATTATTATTATTATTAATAATAATAATAATAATAATATTATTATTATTTGTGTATGTTATGTTTCCTGCTTTGTATCCTGTAGAGCCGGGTCCGAACTATGGTCCGTCGACCCTACAAGAGTGTTGTCATTTAATTGATAGCACTTTTCTTAGTATATGCGATGTTCCGAGGAGGGCGATAGTCTGGTCAACTTGTATCTTGATGTTACCTGGGACACTATCAGTAAAATTGTCCATTGCTTTTCTCACGAGGCTCCGATTACTATTGGTACAGTCTCACTCTTTATTACACACATCCTGTTAATCTCGATCTCCAGGTCCTTATATTTGGACAATTTCTCAATAATTTTCATGAAGGTGTTTCTCTCGGATGTTACTGCTATGTCAATAAGCATACACCTCCTGAATTTCTTGTCTTTCATGATAATATCAGGTCTTTTATCTGTTATTTCCCTGTCAGTTTTAATTGGCATGTCCCAGAGGATAATTGCATCGTTATTTGGGTAGCTGTGTCTGGTTGGTTACCATACCATCTCTCAGTAGTTTCGATTCTGTGCTTCTTTCATATTTTCCAGTGCACATATGTCGCTACATTTTTATGCCTGTGGGTATATTCATCTTATTATTAATATGATTATTAATTATTATTATTATTGAGTGAGATAACATCAAATCAACAAAGTGCCACGGGTAATAATATACACAATGTCCACTATATCCACCATAACACGCAATCTGAAAGGGATATACTAGACACATTCGTCTTGACTAATATCATCGTTCTTCTATGGTACCTAGGATTTATGAATTTAAGCGCAGTACTAAAAGGTCAGTAATGTCGCATCATCTTAATGATGAAATGGCAATATGCAACCGTAAGTTCTATGCTAACAGTTTCTTCTCTCGAACTTCACACTTGTGGAACGCTCTTCTTGCTTTCCAGTAAACTTTGATCTTCAAAAATATTCAATGTCATTCGTTATCTTCTGTCTTCTTAATTCCTGTTCTTTTCTTGTTCTCAATCTTTAATAATGTTTTTCTTTTTCTTATATCCTTTTACACGTAGTAACTTCCTGTGTCTTAGTGACTTTATTGCCTTGCTTGTATTGAAATGGTTATAAAAAATCCGCTATCATCAACGTTAATTTCTGTTAAATAATAGTTTGAAAGACTGTTATATTTTATAGAAGTGTATTTCTGCTCTGACCTCCTCAGTTTGACCTGTGGGGTCAGATGCAAGACAAAATAAAGGAAGTCGATTTTGTTTGGCTGAACTAGCGTGGGAATGATAGATAGAGAAATGTGTTGGTTTTTTTTTTTGGATAGTCGAGGCTTAATTGTCATACAATGTAGAAGTTTCTGGGATCTGCTTCCCACTGGATATTTAGAAATGTAAACGTCGACATGGTTCATAAAATAATTTAGTTTTAAAGCCCCATTGTTGAACTTTCTTTATCTCCGAGCGAAAATATCTAGCGATCACTGGAAAGAAAAAAAAGAGAAGAGCGAGGAGATATAACATTGTATTAATTCTTGCAATGACCAAGCCCCCCCCCCAGCCTGAGGGAGCTATACAACACATTCGACTTTTCTTTATTTCTTTCTTTTTAAAAAAAATCGTCCTTGTCTTGGTCATCTTTCATTGCCTTCTTCGTTTTTTCATTACCTTTCAGTCTTTCTTCCCCGCCTCTCTCTCTCTCTCTCTCTCTCTCTCTTCCATTCTCTTTATCCCCTCTCTAGATTAAACCTCCGCTATCAACAAAAACAAAATAATCACTCTAATTATTTCTTTCTGACTATCATTCTCTACCATTCAAACAACATTTAGAATCGCGCAATAAACAACGCAGACTCATTTCTTTTATTCAATATAACCGATAAATATTCTCCAGGGCGAACCAACCACGTGTTAGAGACTCAAAAGCCTTGGCCATATTCCCGAGGGCACGGCCATCGCTAGAATCTTCTCACCAACAATGTGTTAGGACCTACGCTTAGCGCACTCAAACGCATAATCAGCTGCTATGTCCATTTTCTGTTATTTTTTTTTTTACGGCAAGGTTAACTCTTTTTAAAAGACCCGAGCGCCACTCGAAATAGAGGGTTACATTAAGAGGCCATTTATGCGTATAAGAGTGGAAGACAATGGTTCACACTTGCCTTGAACAGGTTAAGATTGTAGTGATCGGGGCAACAGAGAAGCGGTTCGCGGGAAGGAATCGTGTTCTTGCCGCGAACGTTTGCCTCGTCAGGTCCATGGAATATGATTTGTCCGAGAACTTTCCGTGCAAGTAGCGGTACAGCAGCGATAACCTTTCCACCCCGCCTGCAGGTGAGCGGCGGGAGAATACCGCACCTTTTTTTTTCCTAAAAATTCCCTGAAAAATACGTGTGCGTTTTCCAAGACGAATGTAAGGCAACGCCCTGGCTCAAGTAAACTTGCACGTTCACCTAATTGGCTTCACTGATAGGGACGTGGATTTGTATGTTGAGTCATTACACGATAATGTTAGCTATCTATCTAATTCTGCCTTTTATATGATTTAACCTCAGTACTTAGTAATTAGCGGTTACAAGTATTTCTAAGACTATAAACCTTCCTGGAGCCGAGCCACAATCTTAAATATGCTACGTTTACTAGCAGCGGCTGGAGCCTTTCTGCTCTTGATCTTGATGGTTTAGATTTGAAATTATCACCCATGGCATGTTCATCAAAACGATTTAAAATCATCTTTGGACAATGAAAGATGTCTAGTATATTTACTAGGCATCAACTAGTATGTTATTGCCATACAAACAAAATCTAACGAGTGATTAGCGTGGCGCCAGTATGTGAGGTACGCATGGTGAATGTGTTGTATGAGAAAATTTGTTTTCTTCGAAATTTCTTTCCAATATTAGGGTGCGTCTTCCATGCCGCAGTGTCTTGTAAGCAGGAACGTACGGTAATTAGATTATTCATCCTTCTGATATTGCATTTGATAATATTCTGGGACTTTCAAATTACTCTTTATTCAATCTACAAGGATATATTATTCTCATTCCGATGTCCGTGCAAGTGAATATCGGCTGTTAGGTTATACTTAGTTCATATTTCTGATATCGTATTTGGTAACCTACTAGTACTGAGCTGTTACAAGTATTTCCAAGACTATAAACCTTCCTGGAGCCGAGCCACAAACTTAAACATGCTCTGTTTTCTCGCAGCGGCGGGAGCCTTTCTGCTCCTGACTACTATGTCATTGCCATACAAACAAAATCGAATGAGTGATTAATGTAAACTATACGTGGCGCCAGTATGTGAGGGACGCATGGTGAATTTGTTTTATGAGAATGATTTTGTTTTTCTTAGAAATTTCTTTCCAATATTAGGGTGCATCTTCCAAATGGCAGCGTGTAGTAAGCCGGAACGTACGGTAGTTATTTTTGTATCTGGAGATAGAGCTTTCACTCTATGGAACACGAGTCAGAAAAAAAAACATTTCATTCAACATGTTGAGAGCATCAGTTATTCAACATGCTGTACTCCCGTACACACACACACACACACACACACACACACACACACATACACACACACATACAAATTCTTTTATATATAAATCCATCAACAACTAAATATATGAAAATCTTGTGACAATATGACAATATTTATCATTACAAATATAGGATAATTTTGGTCTAGATTTCGGGAGTGACGTTTAATCATTATTTACGCCTGTGTTTCTAAACTGCTTCAGATTTCAGGGGGGCACTTGTAAAAAAAAAAAACTCTGGGACTCTCTCTAAATTTTAATCAGCAATACTTAGTCCTGAAAGTGTTGTTTTATAAGAAATCCTTTTTTTTTCTTAGAAATTTCTTTCCAATATTAGGGTGCGTCTTCCAAGCCGCAGCGCCTTGTAAGCCGGAAAATAAAGTAGTTCATCACCCTGTTACGGCTGGAGAGTTCGGTCTGGGCAGTTCACGCCCGAATATTACAACGGTACTCTATTTTTGGCTTGATCTGGCTCTTGTAAAGGCAGAGGATGGCAGGAAGGGTCAAGTACTTTCTAGAGCCTCACTGGCAGACGACTATTTTACTTGCATCCTTAGCAATGGATTGCTTTTATTGCTTTTGCATTTTGGTGTATTTTTTATTTTCCTATCATTTCTACTTGTTTTATTGCATTTTTCTTATTTTCCTTGTAATTTTACTTTTTTGTTGTTTTTTGTATTAATCTTCGTTACATGTTTTGCATTTTCGTACTATTTAATATGATTTGTTGTATTTTCGCTGAAGTTTTATTATGTTTTATTTTTATTTTGTGGTATATTTGCTTTGTTGTATTTTGGTTGTATTAGGGTCAGACCACTCCAAGGAACCGACAGCCAGACACAACCACATTACCCCTTGATTACAGTGGTAAAGGCTTCGTGTAGAACCAACCACACTTTTTGAAGAGCCGAATACAAAGACCTGGTGCACCATATGCCACAAGGTCCCCATATGACCCTCCGCAGGTTTTGAATTCCTTTTCCTAGACCAGTTTTCATCCCAGTCTGTCCTGCTATTTACTCCTAACTGGGGGGAAAAGATAAGGATTCATACCTTTCCCAAGGGTAATAGCACGTAATGGATTCGACTGGAATTGAAACGAGGCTCACCGATTCCTCAATCCGATACACTATCCATTACTCCACCGTTCCTCCTCAGTTATACGAACACGTGGCTGAGTGGTTAGAACGTTCGCATTTTGACTATGAAACCCGGGTTCGAATCTCAATATGGTCGATTTGCCAGGAAGGAGACCCTGATGTTATTTGACTGGAGGGGTAGATCCTACCGAGCGGCACCTCTGGAAACAGCCTGAAAACCACTCTACGGGTTGACCGAAGCCTTGTGAGTGAAATTGGGTAGACGGAGCCCGTGTTAGCAGAAAGTCACAAGTCATCGTGGTTGAGGGTTTGACCGTGATGGCCTTGTTCAAAATTGTTGATCACGCTAGAATACACGCTCTTTCCCAGAAACTGCAACTGGGGTCTGCTCAGCAGAGTTGCAGTATAAACCACAGATGGGATCTGTAGGTTTTGAATAAATACAAAAGTGTCAGAGCAAGCATCTGCAATAGGGATTCGATAGCCGCACTAGTAGACGCGTATCCTGGAATATATACCTATATATACAGATATATACCTATATTTCGGTTGCATTGTTATCATTTTTATAATTTTGTATTGCAATTTCCTTGCTTTTGTTCGTGATTCATTATTATATCTTTTGTTCTTTCTTGTAATATTTTGTTGATTTCTGTTATTTATCGTTGCATTTCTATTGTATTTCTGTTGTCATTTATCGCCGTACACAAGTCGTTACAACGCACAATGAACAGAAAATAATATAAGAACCGATGAGAATTAAACTTGTAACTCTTGTTCTTGAAAAAGTCTTTATCTATTAGGCTACGAAAGTTGGCCGTCAGATGTCATACAAATTTAATTACGCAGCTACATTTTTCATTATGCGAAGTGTTGATTGTTTATGTTTAATAGTAGTAGATGTAGTAGTCTTGTGTTTTGAAGGAATAGAGTGTCAATGAGATTGCTTTTGTCGTGTAGTAGAAGAAACAGAGACAAGAATGCGAGGAATGGAAAGGCGTGAATGAAAGATTGATTGGATTCATTTTATGCCGGTTCGGAATAAGGGAGATGAAATGTAAAGTCAAAGAAAAAAAGAAAAAAAGAAACAAAAGAAGAAAGAATAAAGAGAAAGAAAGAGAATATAAAGAAAAAGAAACAGGAAAGAAAGAAAAAAGAAACAAAAAAAGAAAGAAAGAAAGAATGAATGAATAAATGAATAAAGAAAAAAGATAAAGAAAGAAAGAAAGAAAGAAAAAAGAAAGAAAGAATAAAGAAAGAATAAAGAAAGAAAGAAAGAAAGAAAGAAAAAAGAAAGAAAGAAAAAAGAAAAAAGAAAGAAAGAAAGAAAGAAAAAAGAGAGAAAGAAAAAAGAAAGAAAAAAGAAAGAAAGAAAAAAGAAAGAAAGAAAAAAGAAAGAAAGAAAGAAAAAAGAGAGAAAGAAAAAAGAAAGAAAGAATAAAGAAAGATAGAAAGAATAAAGAAAGAAAGAAAAAAGAAAAAGAAAGAATAAAGAAAGAAAGAAAGAAAAAAAGAAAGAATAAAGAAAGAAAAAAGAAAGAAAGAAAGAAAAAGAAAGAAAGGAAAAGAAAGAAAGAAAAAAGAGAGAAAGAAAAAAGAAAGAAAGAAAGAAAGAGAAAAGGAAGATAAAGTGAAACAGAAACAAAAAAGAAACAAAGAAAGAATGAAAAAAAAGAAGGACCGAGAGAGAGAAACAGAAACAAAAAAGAAGAAAGAAAAATCAGTATATGAAAACAAAAGAAGAAAGAAATAAGAAAGAATGAAAAAATGGGACTAGCAGGAAATAAGAGAATGTAAGAAAGAAAGATAGAAGACTAACAAAGCACGAAGGAAGCAAAGAGAGAAGAAAGGAAGAAAGAAAGAAAGAAAGAAAGAAGAAAAAAGAAAGATAGAAGAAATAAAGGAGGAAATAAAGAAGAAGAAAGAAAGAAGAAAGAAGGTTGAAGAAAGAAGAAGGAAAGAAAGAAGAACGAATGAACAAAAGAGAGAATAAAAAATGAAAAAAGAAAGAAAGAAAGAAAGAAAGAAAGAAAGAAAAAAGAAGGTCGCAAGTAAGAAGAGATAAAGAGGGAAGAAAGAACGGAGAAAAAAGAAGGACGAAAAAATAAGAAATAAAGAGGAAAGAAATAAGGAAGAAAGAAGAAAGAAAGAATGAGCGAAAGAGAGAATAAAGAATGAAGGAATAACAAAGAAAGAAAGAAAGAAAGAAAGACAGAAGGAATAAAGAAAGAAAGAAGAAAAAAGAAGAAAGAAAGAAAGAAGAAAAAAGAAGAAAGAAAGAAGAAAAAAGAAGAAAGAAAGTGTTTATGGTAAGTTCATTGGTTTTAGTCTAGGTATAGATCCAAATAAAACTATCAAGAAACTATTAAAAAATGAAAACAAATCTTGGTCTAGATTAATAGATAACCATCCCACTATGTCTACACTACATGGCTTACCCAAGATACACAAAGCTGACATACCCACGAGGTCCGAAATTAACAGTGCATCCCACAAATTAGCTAAAATCCTAACTCAATTCTAAGCACCATCAATACAACACACATCAAACATTCGGATGACTTACTCCAAAGACGACAACACATAAACATGACTAACACGTCTATGGCTAGTTTAAACCTCAAATCACTATACCCCAACATATCTATCCCGAAATGCCTCAATATACCAAGAAATCACCTCAATAATTCCAAGGAAAAGCTTCCTCTACCCGTCTTCAAAATCATAGATATGTAAATTAATCACTAACTACTCTTTCTTTTCTTTCAATAACATAATCTACAAACAAAATTTCGGTTTACCAATGGGTTCACCTCTCAGTAATATTCTCGCTTGCCTCTTTCTTGAACTCTTAGAACCCCGCTCCATTTAAACATATCATGCCAACAGCTCTACCTACCTAATATATAAACGTTGAACCTACCATCGAATTTATAGACGAATTTTAAACAAATAACTCTCTACCATTTCTCGATATCCTATTAATACGTAACGATAATAAATTAGATTTGAATGTTTACCGAAAACAACATTTTTATGTTTAACATTCTTTTCATAGATACAAGTATTTAAGTAAATGCTCTGTTTATAAAAAACAGTATTAAATAACACTTACCGACCTGAATGTCCGAGAAATTTTCATAGAAAATATTCGTCCTTCGACAGGATTCGAACCTGTATCCTATGGGAAGCGTCATATAGCCTGACGTGCCTGTCGGAGTACGAATTTTGTGGGTGGAGCCACCC
>OZ038518.1:12104956-12202456 GCA_964036315.1 Acanthosepion esculentum
TTCGAATTAAGCATGTACATCTACACCTAAATGGAACTATTCGGGAAATTGGTATTAGAAGCTGGGCGAAGGGCTTGAAATGCAAATTACACTTTTGAGGTTCCGAGTTTAAATTAATTCTATCAGCCATTTTTACACTAGGAATGCGCTGGGAATTATTTTACTATGAGAATGCATTGTAGAGGGTGCGATGGATAAATTGTCGTCTAAATGACGCAAATAAGAAAATAATACTGACATAACTTTTTAACAGATATATTTACTAAAATGACACAAAAATATGCCGGAAATACTAAAGAGTAAATTAGTTTAATGAAATCGTAATTGTTTTCAACAGCAGTCTCCAGATGACTTCGGAATCCCCCTGCAACTCTTCTGGACGGTCTCCTTGTTTAAGTTGCGTAAATCCTTGCCTTCAGTTCATCTTTGGTGTTACAAAGAGTGTGCTGGTCTCTCGTTCAACTGCGCCTCACATAATAATCAAGTGGGTTGCAGTCTGGGGTGTTAGGTGGCCAGATGTAAGGGGTGATGTATTTGCGAAAACTGTCTGGCATCTATGACTGGGTTCTCCGGCTTGTGTGGCATGGTGCAGAGCCCTGTTGCTAGAACTAGGGTCTTTCGGCATCCGCCCTCTTGACCCAGGGCAGCGCTAGCACCCCAAAGCACTTGATGTAGGCCTCAGAGTTAAGTCTGGTGTCCTGAGGAATAACATCGCCATTATTAGTGATCACCTCATGATGTTGACTGGATATATCAGCGAACTCTTTCAGAATCCACTGCACTGTCCTCAGATTGAAAGCCATTCAATCTGAAATGTCCGTATTGGAGCTTTCGGTGCGAATGCCAAGTAGTACAGCATACATTTTCCAAATTTCTGGTGTAGTGAATTGAGTCACGGTGCTCTTTATCTCACAGGTGCTGCCCAACTGACGCTATTATATTGTACAGTCAAGAAAATAAAAAAACAATCAACGCGCACGCGCGAAATTAAAAATATAAAATGGCGACAATTCACCCATCGCACCCTATATATTTTTTTACGATTTTACATTGGAAATAATTTTATTATAGGAATGCATTGGAAATAATTTCACGATATTAATATTGTATATGTTTGTACTATATGAATACACTGGGAATGAATTTAATATGAAACTATATTGCAATTGATTTTCCTATAGGAAGTCATTGGAGATGATTTTATTATATGAATGTTTTGAAAGTGATTTTTCCTGTAGAAATTCATTGGAAATTATATTTACTGTAGAAAAACACTGAAATCTTTTACTATAGGAATGCATAGGAAATACTTTTTATTGTCCCAATTAATCGGAAATCCTTTTTAGTGTAGGCAGATATCGGAAATGATATTTTTATAAGAATGGACTGGGAATGATTTTTACACGAGGAATGCATTGAAAATTATTTTTATTGCACTGGAAATGACTTTATTATACGGATGTCTTAAAAAATAAATTCTACTGTAGGGATACATGTCTAATGTCGGCCTCCAGACTGGGTCAGTTCAATTTTCTCTTACTTTTACCTTATAAATTAATTTATATAATAATGGACTCTCCCGACGGTTTCAACGTATGAGGATCTGTCAATTTAATTGACCCAGTTATGAAATTTTGCGCCATGATCTTGAGTGGCACGTAAGACTTGCTAGTTATTTGCAAAGGAGGTAGCATGTGGAGGAAGAGTAAGGATTGTGGGATGAGATAACACTTAGATTGGCTGACCTTTTAGATCTTGCTCTCGTTTCTTGAAGACGATTCAGACAAGCTGATTGAAAGCTGCCGAGTCCACTAAAACACGTTGATCTCCATTCTACCCGCCCCAAAGCTAAGCGATCGAGAGTGTTATGAGGTATATTGACAGCTGACAAGTAATATATATATATATATATATATATATATATATATATATATAGTAATACCTTGAGATCCGAGTTTAATCCGTTCTGTAACCGAGCTCATATGAATCCGTTCCAACCCTGTCAAACATCCCCAAACCATCCTAAATTATTGTTGTGGGTTCCGGGATGAAATCCGGTAGCAAATAATAACAAACTCCAAGAATTAAGATAGCAAATAACTGTATTAACGTAATAATACAAACTGGTAATACAGATTAGTAGTTCCAGAAAGGCGGGGTTAGTAGACAAATATAAATAAAGTTTTTGGTGTCGACGTATCGCTGTATGACTTCTTACTGAGTCTACGGGCTCGTTACTGTGACTCTCGCCGCCACGTTATTCTATTCGACGGACTCCACGTTCAACTACTACTACTACTACTTGACTGTTCGGGTATTCAATCACTTATACACCACGTCCATGTTTTTGTTTAATTATTAACGCCATGGGTATGACGGTAAACTGCATCCGCGTCCATGGGTACGATGGTAAACTGCATCCGCGTACATGGGTACGATGGTAAACTGCATCCGCGTCCATGGGTATGAAGGTAAAATGCATCAGCGTCCATGGGTATGACGGTAAACTGCATCCGAGTCCATGGGTACGAAAGTCAACTGCATCCGCGTCCATGTGTATGATGGTAAACTGCATCCGAGTCCATGTGTACGAGGGTAAACTGCATCAGCGTCCATGGGTACGATGGTAAACTGCATCCGCGTACATGGGTACGATGGTAAACTGCATCCGCGTCCATGGGTATGAAGGTAAAATGCATCAGCGTCCATGGTTACGACGCTAAACTGAATCCGTGTCCATGGGTATGACGCTAAACTGCATCCGTGTCCATGGGTATGACGCTAAACTGCATCCGTGTCCATGGGTATGACGGTAAACTGCATCAGCGTCCATGGGTACGACGGTAAACTGCATCAGCGTCCATGGGTACGTCGGTAAACTGCATCCGCGTCCATGGGTATGACGGTAAACTGCATCAGCGTCCATGGGTACGACGGTAAACTGCATCCGTGTCCATGGGTATGACGGTAAACTGCATCAGCGTCCATGGGTACGACGGTAAACTGCATCAGCGTCCATGGGTACGACGGTAAACTGCATCCGTGTCCATGGGTATGACGGTAAACTGCATCCGCGTCCATGGGTACGACGGTAAACTGCATCAGCGTCCATGGGTACGTCGGTAAACTGCATCCGTGTCCATGGGTATGACGGTAAACTGCATCAGCGTCCATGGGTACGACGGTAAACTGCATCAGCGTCCATGGGTACGACGGTAAACTGCAACAGCGTCCATGGGTATGACGGTAAACTGGATCAGCGTCCATGGATATGACGGTAAACTGCATCGGAGTCCATGGGTATGACGGTAAACTGCATCAGCGTTCATGGTTACGACGGTAAACTGCATCTGCGTCCTGTGTACGGCGATAAACTACGTCTAACAGAGAGGCCGTTTTTGAAAAAAATAAGATTGTCGGCTATACGTTTTCGAAGAAATAATTTTCCCAGCAGTGCGTTTTTGAAAAACGATATTCGCAACTATATGTTTTTGGAAAAATATTACCAGCTGTACATTTTTGAGAAATAATATTACTAGCTATACGTTTTTTAACAAAACCTTATTCAATGGAATTGTAACTGGGGTCAAAACATTATGAAAATGTAAAAATAGGTTTTAATACCAGAAATTCTTTGTAAAAAAAAAAATTATTACCATCAATACATTTTCGAAAACTAAATGTTGCCAGCAATGCATTTTTGAAAAATAAATTTTACCAAAAATATATTATTGGAAAAAGAAAAATATATATTACCAGCTATAGGTTCTTGGAAAAATACTATTACCAGCTATATATTTTTGAGGAAAGAAATATTGACAGAAATGGCTTTCTAACAAAGCAAAAATATTATCGGAAAAAAAAGTTGTCGGCATTAAATGACCCATTGAGGTTGATATGCCGTAAAACAAAACAAATCAAATCATTTTAATTATTTCTTGCTTTACTTCTATTGACATCAATCTCATCTTCTTCTTCTTCTTCTTCTTCTTCTTCTTCTTCTTCTTCTTCTCAGAAACTGTAATAACGAGGAACAAACATGAACGACGAACGAGAGACGTCTTTACTGTACGCGTAACACGCAAGAAAGAACGAGAAACTGATGCTTTACCCGTGCGCCAACTAGCGGCAGCTACCGAAAGTATGACTCTTATATCAGAAATTAACTGGCATGTCAGACAAAATATTGTCCGAGCCACCATTCGTATCTCCCAAAAACTCGTATGTTAAACTACTAATATCTCAAGGTATCACTTTATATATATATATATATATATATATATATATATATATATATATATATATATATATATATATATATATATATATATATATATATATATATATATATATATGAAGCGTGTTCCAATTATGTGGTGCAAGTTCAATTTATATTACGCGATAATAATAAAATACATTAACCTCGAATCCGTTAATGAATGGTATGATCCTTGTTTATAAATTCCGGTTTTATCAGGTCTTTTTTTACTACTAGCTTTCAATTGTTTCATACAATCATCTTCAGGTAGGAATTTTTTTACATCCAGGTAATAACAGGACATCGAAAGATAAAGTGTAATCCGAAAGAAGTGTTTTTAGAAATGTGAGGTAAATGTATTTTATTATTAAAAATTGTTTGCGAGAGTGATTCTTGCCATATCATTAGCTTCATTATCTGCTTTTCGTATGAATGATTCGCGTAATATATATATATATATATATATATATATATATATATATATATATATATATATATATATATATATATATATATATATATATATATATATATATATATATATATATATATATATATATGACGTCAGATATTATGAAATGGACAAAGTCCGACAATTATTTAAAGACATTTTTATGTTTAACATTCTTTTTTATAGATACAAGACGGTGTCGTATAGGATACAGGTTCGAATCCTGTCGGAGGACGAATATTTTCTATGAAAATTTCTCGGACATTCAGTCCGGTAAATGTTATTTAATACTGTTTATTATAAACAGAACATTTTCTTAAATACTTGTATC
Source organism: Acanthosepion esculentum (assembly GCA_964036315.1). Taxonomy (NCBI): domain Eukaryota; kingdom Metazoa; phylum Mollusca; class Cephalopoda; order Sepiida; family Sepiidae; genus Acanthosepion; species Acanthosepion esculentum. The sequence continues at coordinate 12,109,997 of OZ038518.1, forward strand.
TTTAAAAAAGAATGTTAAACATAAAAATGTCTTTATATATATATATATATATATATATATATATATATATATATATATATATATATATAAATATATATATATATATATATATATATATATATATATATATATATATATATATATAAACAGCAAAACACAAAAAATTACTTCAACATAGGTATAGTCTAATTCATACGGATATCGTAAGCGTCTAAGTCTTAGCCGTTGAAGAGCGGTTTGAAATAAACTATCCCTATTTTTAGGTAATTTTTTTTTTTTTTGGCTGTAAAAATACATATGCTCTGTTAAACTAAAAGCATTGAGTTCTCTGTGGATCAGTTTTAATAAATAATATTAATAGGATCTATCCGGATTATATACCAACGGATCGATTACATGTACTCTATATATATATATATATATATATATATATATGTGTGTGTGTGTGTGTGTGTGTGTGTGTGTGTGTGTGTGTGTGTGTGTGTGGTATGTGAGTGCGTGTGTGTGTGTGTGGTGTGTATGTGTGTGTGCGTGAAAAATGAAAAGAAACAAAGAAAAGGAAAATGATGGCGGCACCACGTACGCACAAACGCACAGGCGGGCGCATGGCTGCACGGTCACAAACGCACACACAGACACACACCAGACGGAAAATAACTTATACTAATGATTAATGTGATTTCAGGCATTACTGTAAATCAGTTGGCAAATGTTTTCCGTGAACTGCAAAATCGTATTACCCTTTGTATTGCTAATGATGGAGGACATGTGGAAAGTTAAATAAAATTTCAATAAAACCTTAAAATATATAGATTTACTTCTTTCTAATCCTTTTTACAAATTATTTCTATCGCAAATACAAATAAACTTATAAATTTTTAAAGTGCACACGAACTTTATGGACACCCTGTATATATACATACATATATATATACATATATATATATATATATATATATATATATATATATATATATATATATATATATATATAGTGTGTGTGTGTGTGTGTGAAATGTGTGTATATATATATATATATATATATATATATATATATATAAATATATATATATATATATGCAATTTATTATATATATTATTCATACAGGGTGTGCATAAAGTTAGAGTGCACTTTAAAAAAATTATAACTTTATTTGTATTTGCGATAGAAATAATCTTTAAAAAAATGTCATAAAGTTTAATGTACCTAGTTTTAAGTATAGCTAAAATAACTAATGTGATTTCAGGCATTACTGTAAATCAGTTGGCAAATGTTTTCCGTGAACTGCAAAATCGTATTACCCTTTGTATTTCTAATGATGGAGGACATGTGGAAAGTTAAATAAAATTTCAATAAAACCTTAAAAAATATAGATTTACTTCTTTCCAATCCATTTTAAAAATTATTTCTATCGCAAATACAAATAAAGTAATATATTTTTTTAAAGTGCACACGAACTTTATGGACACCTTGTATGTCATTCGCAGCTCCTCGGTGCGACTAGACAACCGAATGCTTCAAGCCCGGATCGAAACCTGGTGTCAGTCAGAGCTTCTCCCACTGAGCTATCTTTACTCGACAGAATGGGTCAGCCAAATCCAAATAGAAAGAAACGCCAAGCAGCCATTGTGCTGCATTCATTTTAAAGAGAAAACACAGTAAGGTTTATAATCCGGTGTTTTTATTAATTATTTTTATTAATAAAAAAAACAGTGCTCAATACAATTCTGCAGAGCATAAATATTATAAATTTACTAATTTAAAAATATGGTCCCATCGCTACGCAGGAATTAAAATAAAATCCCAAGCGCTGTTTCATTTTCAAGCGAATTTTGAAAATGAATTAGTACCAGTTATTTTAATTTAAATCTATAATTAAATTTGAAGTTTTTCGTTTCGGTTTTTGAAACATCGTAATTCCTGTGTAGCGATGGAACCATATTTTTAAATTAGTAAATTTATAATATTATATATTTTAAGACATTTTTATGTTGAAACATTCTTTTCATACATAAAATATTTAAGTAAATGTTCTGTTTATAATAAACAGTATTAAATAACATTTACCGGCCCGAATGTCCGAGAAATTTACATAGAAAATATTCGTCCTCCGACAGGAATCGAAACTGCAATCTGTACGCAACCGTCATTTAGCCTGACATGCCTTTTTAACCGATCGAGCCACGGAGAATAGTTCGACTGGCACGGTCGATTTTATTGCTTTTAAAATCCAGTCTTCCATGAATCTCTCACGCACATTCATATCTGCATAAAGCGTATCCAAATGTAAACAAATGACGTCACACATTATGAAATAGACAAAGTTCGACAATTATTGTAAGACATTTTTATGTTTATACATTCTTTTTTTTTATAAAAATGTATTAAACCAAAGATATGAAACCACCGTTTTTTGTAGACATACTAAGGATCTAACACTACAATCTTGTTAAATTCTTAATTCCATAACTATAAACGGTTTAAAATTATAAATCACCTCCTTTGATATATTCCCTACCCTCTTATGTACTTCTCCACAAATTAAATAATGATTCTTAATTTTTTTTCATATATATTACTGGTAATATTTTCAGATAAATACTTTTAAACCCATACTTATTCTACACGCTAAACTGTCCAGGAATTTTTTAAAATTTGATTATAAAAGGTTATATTAGTATCTGTTGTGGGACAGACCCTTTTACACAAGATGGACTCGTCCAAAGTATACTTATACTGACAGAATACCTGCGGGTTGAGATACGTTGAGTCAGGGTGAGAGATACAGAGACATACACAGGGTGTTCACAGAGAGTTATACGAGAGTCCAGAGAGAGAGAGAGAGATAATTACGGCTTCACTTACAGAGACCTGTACATATACTTTCTACTAACCCGCATTCCTGGACTACTAATCTTCACTTCAAGTCTGTATTCTTACGTTTAATACCCTTATTTTTCTATCTCAATTACTGGCGTTGTTTATTTATTTGTGCAGGATTCCATTCCCGGAATCCACAACAGTATCCCTTATTTTTTTTTAGAGGAAAATCACCACTTCTAAATTTATTAATCCATAAAACACTTTCATTGATTACAGAATTAGTAGTGATAATCCCGACATAAATATATGCAATTCAGCTGTGGATTTATATTATAGCAACTACTAAAACTATTGCTAGCATTTCAACGTATTACTATCCCCTATCTCCAACTTTCCTCCCCCACCTCTCACTCTTCGGGCGTTTGTGAGATGATGTGCCTAAACTTTTGACCCGTGTTTATCGGCAAGAAAAATCTCCACAGACCAGTCAACATTAATCACCCAATCCATTCTCCACCAAACTTCTATCAACAAGTACTATTGTTTCACTCCGTCACCTTTTTTTATGTATATTTTTCTTCTCAAACAAATGGGAAAAGGAAGTGACGTTTTACATCCGGCTTGCCTACAAGCAGAATTGTTCATAACCATTTTCGATCTTCACCCGTCGAAGTGCAGTTGAAATGCACTGAAACCAAGTTGCATCTTTGTAGTGAGTAAAATGGTTTTGTCTATATGATAAAATTATAATAAATATATCTATAATGTCGAGTAATTTTACTGTATGAGCTCAAATTTTTAAAAAGAACCATTTTTGCATGAAATCATTACACGCAATGAAAACTGGATAAACTCTTTGTTTTGTGATGCCAACGAGTATTCGTTTGACACGCATGTGATGTCAACGAATACTCGTTGTCACTTTCATAATTCTCGTTGTAGTAGAGACTATCGCCGTTGAACAATACTGGTGTCAGACGCCTTCGAATAATAATCGCACTAATAGTACTTGTTCGATAATACTCGATCCGAATAGTAATCTATATATTGATCACTTAGACGCCACGCTAATTCCCATATGACAAATGCCCATTGACAAAGAAATGTTTCAATAAATTTTGTGATGTCAACGAACACTCATTGCCAGTTTTGTAATATCAACGAATATTCGTTGTCACTTTCGTAATCCTCGTTGTAGTAGAGACTTTGTAATCGCAGATACAACTATAGTAACAATACTAGTGTCAGACGCCTTCGAATAACACTAGCATTAATAGTACTTGCTCGATAATACTAGCTTGAAAAGTAACCACCGAATAGTGATCCGAATAGAGAAATAGCATAGTGAATAGATTAGAGAAATAACGATCAATCTTGACGTCACGCGACTTCCTATATATATATATATATATATATATATATATATATATATATATATATATATATATATATATGTGCGTTTCCTCTATGGTCACGTGATCTACTACATTCAATAATGTGGTCGCCTGTGTTTAGCCCACTGGCGATCTATGTTCAAACTCAAGTGTCGGCAGCGACACTTTATTCCTGTATAACACTTTGTCAACAGTAAGAGAGTAGGCTAGTGGTTAGATGCAAGTGAACCACCAAAATGATACCCAAAACCTCCGTCGCAACCTAAAAAAATTAACGGTTGCTGTATGGTGGTCTTTCAAAGGGGTTATTCATTATTCATGCTTGCCTCAAGAGAAAACAATGACAGCAAACTCGTATTAGGAAGAAATTGAATTTATGCACGACAGATTGAAAAAGAAATATCCGAGAGGTGTGAATAGGGATGGTCCAATTTTGCTGCACGACCACTCACGGCCGCACGCTTCTTAATCCACTGTCCAAAAGCTGTATAGCCTGAATGATGAAATTTTGCCTCATCCTCCATATTCACCTGATATCTCTGCTACTGATTATCTCTTATTTAAGCATTTTGAGCTTTTCGTACGCAATAAAAACATTCTCCAATAAGGACGAGGTAACTGAAGCATTTGAACTGTTTATCAATATCAAAAGGATGAGAATATCTTTAAAAATGGGATCAAGAATTTAGATATACATTGGGGGACAGTCATTCATCAACATGGTGCCTATTTCAACCAAATTAATTAGTTATTTAACATATAAAAAATATTTATTCATTTCCTATAAAGTGCGTCATGTGTGATAGGCTAATATATATATAAAAATTTATTTATCTCACGAAACAAATGAAATTTTCTTTTAGAAAAATATTTGTTTATGTGGTTTCATAAGGTAAACTTCATGCGACTAACTTGGGACATTTTATATTTCTGTTTTCCCAATAAGGTTATGATAGTAAATGATTTTATTAAACCTTTTCTCCTTTTTAGGGTATTACACACCAAATGACGCATTTTTGGTTGGTTGTTAATTTGGTCATCTAACAAAGTAACCTCCTTAGTACATGTCACCTGAAGTGTCTGCAAAAATTCTCACTGCTAGAATGTGGTACAGGGATTACAAGCATTCATGGAAACATCTTTTTTTCTTATCTAAGTATGTACATTTCCACAGTTTACTTAGAAACATACATTAAAAAAATCTTTAAAAACTAATTTGTAACACTGGTGGAAAATCTATACAAATTTTTATTCAAGACTTTTTTTTTTTTTTTCTTGAAAAATTCATATTGATGTTTAAAGTATATTTTCCCAGTTGTCTCAAAGTTGAAACATAAAATCATAATTTAAAATAAAAATTGAATTTTAAATATTAGATTGTCACACATGAAATGACTCATTTTTTTGGTTAGTTGTTGATTCGGTCATCTAACAAAGTAAACTCTTTAGTATATAAAAAATCTTGACTTATTCCTGACTTTTTCTTTCCAGATAATTTTTTATTTCAATATATTGTGACACATAAGCCCAATGAAAATGATTATAATGAAACAATGTTAAGTAATCTTACCGTATGAGTACAAACTGGAAAAAGAAGCATTTTTGCATCGAATCATTACATGCTATGAGAAACGGATGCTCTTTGACAACAGTAAGAAAGTAGGCTAGTGGTTAGATGCAAGTGAATGATCAAAACAATACCCAAAACCTCCACTGCACCCTAAAAAGTTAACGTTTACTGTATGGTGGTCTTTCAAAAGAGTTCTTCATTATTTATTCTTGCCTCAAGGGAAAACAATAACAGCAACCTCGTATTGTGGAGAAATTGAGTGTATGCATGAAAAATTGAAAAAGAAACATCCTAAACTTGTGAATAGGGATGGTCCAATTTTGCTACACAGCCGCACGCTTCTTAATCAACTGTCCAAAAGCTGTATAGCCTGAATGATGAAATTTTGCCTCATCCTCCATATTCACCTGATATCTCTCCTACGGATTATCACTTATTTAAGCATTTTCAGCTTTTCATATGAAATTGAGTGTATGCATGAAAAATTGCAAAAGAAACATCCGAAACTTGTGAATAGGGATGGTCCAATTTTGCTACACAGCCGCACGCTTCTTAATCAACTGTCCAAAAGCTGTATAGCCTGAATGATGAAATTTTGCCTCATCCTCCATGTTCACCTGATATCTCTCCTACGGATTATCACTTATTTAAGCATTTTCAGCTTTTCATATGAAATTGAGTGTATGCATGAAAAATTGAAAAAGAAACATCCTAAACTTGTGAATAGGGATGGTCCAATTTTGCTACACAGCCGCACGCTTCTTAATCAACTGTCCAAAAGCTGTATAGCCTGAATGATGAAATTTTGCCTCATCCTCCATATTCACCTGATATCTCTCCTACGGATTATCACTTATTTAAGCATTTTCAGCTTTTCATATGAAATTGAGTGTATGCATGAAAAATTGCAAAAGAAACATCCTAAACTTGTGAATAGGGATGGTCCAATTTTGCTACACAGCCGCACGCTTCTTAATCAACTGTCCAAAAGCTGTATAGCCTGAATGATGAAATTTTGCCTCATCCTCCATGTTCACCTGATATCTCTCCTACGGATTATCACTTATTTAAGCATTTTCAGCTTTTCATATGAAATTGAGTGTATGCATGAAAAATTGAAAAAGAAACATCCGAAACTTGTGAATAGGGATGGTCCAATTTTGCTACACAGCCGCACGCTTCTTAATCAACTGTCCAAAAGCTGTATAGCCTGAATGATGAAATTTTGCCTCATCCTCCATGTTCACCTGATATCTCTCCTACGGATTATCACTTATTTAAGCATTTTCAGCTTTTCATATGAAATTGAGTGTATGCATGAAAAATTGCAAAAGAACCATCCTAAACTTGTGAATAGGGATGGTCCAATTTTGCTACACAGCCGCACGCTTCTTAATCAACTGTCCAAAAGCTGTATAGCCTGAATGATGAAATTTTGCCTCATCCTCCATGTTCACCTGATATCTCTCCTACGGATTATCACTTATTTAAGCATTTTCAGCTTTTCATATGAAATTGAGTGTATGCATGAAAAATTGAAAAAGAAACATCCTAAACTTGTGAATAGGGATGGTCCAATTTTGCTACACAGCCGCACGCTTCTTAATCAACTGTCCAAAAGCTGTATAGCCTGAATGATGAAATTTTGCCTCATCCTCCATGTTCACCTGATATCTCTCCTACGGATTATCACTTATTTAAGCATTTTCAGCTTTTCATATGAAATTGAGTGTATGCATGAAAAATTGCAAAAGAAACATCCTAAACTTGTGAATAGGGATGGTCCAATTTTGCTACACAGCCGCACGCTTCTTAATCAACTGTCCAAAAGCTGTATAGCCTGAATGATGAAATTTTGCCTCATCCTCCATGTTCACCTGATATCTCTCCTACGGATTATCACTTATTTAAGCATTTTCAGCTTTTCATATGAAATTGAGTGTATGCATGAAAAATTGCAAAAGAAACATCCTAAACTTGTGAATAGGGATGGTCCAATTTTGCTACACAGCCGCACGCTTCTTAATCAACTGTCCAAAAGCTGTATAGCCTGAATGATGAAATTTTGCCTCATCCTCCATGTTCACCTGATATCTCTCCTACGGATTATCACTTATTTAAGCATTTTCAGCTTTTCATATGAAATTGAGTGTATGCATGAAAAATTGCAAAAGAAACATCCTAAACTTGTGAATAGGGATGGTCCAATTTTGCTACACAGCCGCACGCTTCTTAATCAACTGTCCAAAAGCTGTATAGCCTGAATGATGAAATTTTGCCTCATCCTCCATGTTCACCTGATATCTCTCCTACGGATTATCACTTATTTAAGCATTTTCAGCTTTTCATATGAAATTGAGTGTATGCATGAAAAATTGAAAAAGAAACATCCTAAACTTGTGAATAGGGATGGTCCAATTTTGCTACACAGCCGCACGCTTCTTAATCAACTGTCCAAAAGCTGTATAGCCTGAATGATGAAATTTTGCCTCATCCTCCATGTTCACCTGATATCTCTCCTACGGATTATCACTTATTTAAGCATTTTCAGCTTTTCATATGAAATTGAGTGTATGCATGAAAAATTGCAAAAGAAACATCCTAAACTTGTGAATAGGGATGGTCCAATTTTGCTACACAGCCGCACGCTTCTTAATCAACTGTCCAAAAGCTGTATAGCCTGAATGATGAAATTTTGCCTCATCCTCCATATTCACCTGATATCTCTCCTACGGATTATCACTTATTTAAGCATTTTCAGCTTTTCATATGAAATTGAGTGTATGCATGAAAAATTGAAAAAGAAACATCCTAAACTTGTGAATAGGGATGGTCCAATTTTGCTACACAGCCGCACGCTTCTTAATCAACTGTCCAAAAGCTGTATAGCCTGAATTATGAAATTTTGCCTCATCCTCCATATTCACCTGATATCTCTCCTCCTGATTATCACTTATTTAAGCATTTTCAGCTTTTCATATGAAATTGAGTATATACATGAAAAATTGCAAAAGAAACATCCTAAACTTGTGAATAGGGATGGTCCAATTTTGCTACACAGCCGCACGCTTCTTAATCAACTGTCCAAAAGCTGTATAGCCTGAATGATGAAATTTTGCCTCATCCTCCATGTTCACCTGATATCTCTCCTACGGATTATCACTTATTTAAGCATTTTCAGCTTTTCATATGAAATTGAGTGTATGCATGAAAAATTGAAAAAGAAACATCCGAAACTTGTGAATAGGGATGGTCCAATTTTGCTACACAGCCGCACGCTTCTTAATCAACTGTCCAAAAGCTGTATAGCCTGAATGATGAAATTTTGCCTCATCCTCCATGTTCACCTGATATCTCTCCTACGGATTATCACTTATTTAAGCATTTTCAGCTTTTCATATGAAATTGAGTGTATGCATGAAAAATTGCAAAAGAACCATCCTAAACTTGTGAATAGGGATGGTCCAATTTTGCTACACAGCCGCACGCTTCTTAATCAACTGTCCAAAAGCTGTATAGCCTGAATGATGAAATTTTGCCTCATCCTCCATGTTCACCTGATATCTCTCCTACGGATTATCACTTATTTAAGCATTTTCAGCTTTTCATATGAAATTGAGTGTATGCATGAAAAATTGCAAAAGAAACATCCTAAACTTGTGAATAGGGATGGTCCAATTTTGCTACACAGCCGCACGCTTCTTAATCAACTGTCCAAAAGCTGTATAGCCTGAATGATGAAATTTTGCCTCATCCTCCATATTCACCTGATATCTCTCCTACGGATTATCACTTATTTAAGCATTTTCAGCTTTTCATATGAAATTGAGTGTATGCATGAAAAATTGAAAAAGAAACATCCTAAACTTGTGAATAGGGATGGTCCAATTTTGCTACACAGCCGCACGCTTCTTAATCAACTGTCCAAAAGCTGTATAGCCTGAATGATGAAATTTTGCCTCATCCTCCATATTCACCTGATATCTCTCCTACGGATTATCACTTATTTAAGCATTTTCAGCTTTTCATATGAAATTGAGTGTATGCATGAAAAATTGAAAAAGAAACATCCTAAACTTGTGAATAGGGATGGTCCAATTTTGCTACACAGCCGCACGCTTCTTAATCAACTGTCCAAAAGCTGTATAGCCTGAATGATGAAATTTTGCCTCATCCTCCATGTTCACCTGATATCTCTCCTACGGATTATCACTTATTTAAGCATTTTCAGCTTTTCATATGAAATTGAGTGTATGCATGAAAAATTGAAAAAGAAACATCCTAAACTTGTAAATAGGGATAGTCAGTTTAAAGGAGGGCGCCCGAGCATGTGCATCCGAACCAAGTCCAAAATGACTCCAGCTCCTGCTCGTCCTGGGTATGACGATAAACTACATCCGCGTCCTGGCTAAGACGATACACTACATCCGCGCCCTGGGTAAGACGATAAACTACAACCGCGTCCTGGGTAAGACGATAAACTACATCCGCGTCCTGGGTATGACGATAAACTACGTCCAACTGCAGGGCCTCTGATAATACGTTTTTGGAAAAATAATGTTGCCAGCTGTACAATTTTGAAAAAATATTACCGGCTATTTTTTTTTTTTTTGAAAGAATAGTGTTGTCGGCTATACGTTTTTTGAAAAAATATTATTACCAACTATATGTTTTGGGAAAAAAATTACCAGCTATACGTTTTGAAAAATATTACCAGCTATACATTTTTGAGGAAAAAAGACGTTACCAGCTATACATTCTTGAAGAAAAAATGTTACCAGATATAATTTTTTTTCCGCATTAAATGATCCATTGAGATTTATATGCTGTAAAACAAACCAAACCAAACCTAACTCCAGCTCCTGCGCTTGTACTAGTATTACTATCGACCACACCCCACATTAGTGAAACGAGGAAAGTACTCCCTCGGGCAGCTGTGCACCTCTCAATAATAATACTATCAGCTGCGCTGTCCAAAGACAACATAATTTTGGCTAGATTGATTAGGTTATCACACATGAAATGAGGCATTTTGGGGGTTGGATGCTGATCCAGTTGTCTAACGAAGTAAACTTCTTAGTATATATATAAAAAAAAATTGACATATTCCTGACTCTTTTTTCTTTTCAGATAATGATTCTTTTAATATATTGTTACTCATAAGCCCAATGAAAATGATTACAATGAAACAATGTCGAGTATTCATACTTTATGAGTACAAACTGGGAAAAAGAACCATTTTTACATCGAATAATTACATGTGATTTACTTAAATAATTGTATCTATAAAAAGAATACATAAACATAAAAATTTCCTAAAATAATTGTCGGACTTTGTCCATTTCATAATATATATATATATATATATATATATATATATATATATATATATATATATATATATATATATATATATATATATATATATATATATATTGCATGACTCTTCGGCAGAATTGAGTCACTGTCAGTCACTGTGTGTTTATCTAAATCTAAAAATAAACACGCTAAAAGTCACATTCATCCCTGCCGTGAGCCGACGGCTTAGTGGTAGAAATTCCGACTGACGCCAATTCAGTCGGGTTTCGATCCTAGCTAGAGGCAACCGGACGTCTAGCCAGACCGATGAGCTGTGAAACAGCGAAACAGTCTGTCTGTGGATGACAAAAATATATATATATGGATATGAATTTGTGACCCTGGGTTTCACTGATGATTGCAAAAGCCTGAAACCCTGGGTCACAAACTCACATCCATACAACTTATTATGTTATATAACATATATAACATATATAACATAATAAGTTGTATGTAAACCCAGGGTCATAAATTCATATCCATACAAGTTTATATATATATAAAGACATTTTTACGTTTAATATTCTTTTTTATAGATACAAGTATTTAAGTAAATGTTCTGTTTATAATAAACAGTATTAAATAACATTTACCGGCCTGAATGTCCGAGAAATTTTCATAGAAAATATTCGTCCTCCGTCAGGATTCGAAGCTGTATCCTATAAAGAAACCGTCATATAGCCTGACGTGCCTCAACCGTTTCGGCCACTGAGGATCGTTCGGCTGGCAAGGTCGAATTTACTGCTTATAATCTTCAATTGTCCATTTCATTATATATATATATATATATATATATATATATATATATATATATATATATATATATATGTGTGTGTGTGTGTGTGTGTGTGTGTGTGTGTGTGTGTGTGTGTGTGTGTGTGTGTGTGTGTGTGAAATATAAGGAGACCCAGCATTTCCCGACAAATCTCCATAGCCAGGCCCATGCCGATTTTCTGTAGCGTCAGGCAGGTAAATGTCAAAGAAAAGGGAATTACATCCACACGGAAAATAGTTCCATCCGGGCACTCAAGTACGTTGCGGGTGGGGGTGGGGACAGCGGTAAGCGTGGTGGTGGTGGGGGATCAGTATTGTTACAACGTACTTCCGGAATTTGAAGCTGTCGGCTTATCGAAAAAGAAAAGTGCATTGGGTTGGTGATCTTTGACGGTTGAATTTCTCCGTCGGAGAATCGATATCGCGGTTGGCAAAAATGACATTTCGATCAATCTTGCTATTCGCTTGACCATTCTAAGAATCTGACACAAAAACCATTAAGAGCCGTGCCTTGTAGAAGTAGGATAAGACTCTTTGAACGGATCTTTTCATTCGAGGGAAATTGGACGACCAAACAGCTAGAGCAAGAGAACACTAGCGAAGGTCAAAAATTGTAAGTCTGTGCAGTCTCTGTGAATTTCTTTGTTGATGAAGAAACACCATTGCATACTTATTGATTCGAATTGATATTCTAAAGTCGGTCCTCATTGTCATAATAGAGGGTTTCTCTTGAAAAACTGACATCATTTAAAATGTGATTGTTTTGGTTTGTTTTATGGCATATCAACCTCAATGGGTTATTTAATGCCGACAAGATTTTTTATTGGTGATAATTTTTTTTTTCAAAAATGTATAGCTGGTAATAATTTTTCTTCAGAAATTTATTGTTGGCAATAATTTTTTACAAAGTATTTCTGGTAGTAAAAGCTATTTTTTTTTTTACTTTCAGAGTGTTTTGACCCCAGTTTGGAGGGTTAACTAATTGCCCATAGCTTGGACCCTAACAAGTGCTACCACGCCAGGTCAGGGAACACCAGAAATTAAGAGGTGGTTTCACGCTCCTCAAAACCTCCTAATTCTGGTAATATTTTTTCCTCAAAATGTATTCTAGAGAATCAGAGACAAAAAACATTAACAGTCGCGCCTTGTAGAAGCAGGATAAGATTCTTCAAACGGAATCTTTTCGTTCAAGAGAAATCAGATGACCAAACAGCTAGAGCAAGAGAACACTAGCGAAAGTAAAAAATGGTAAGTCTGAGCGGTCTCTGTGAATTTCTTTTTTGATGAAGAATCATGAATCAATATTTATTGATTCGAATTGATACCATAAAGTCGGTTCTCATTAGAGAAGAGAAGGTGTCTCCTGAAAAACTGACATCATTTAAAATATGAATATTTGATTAACGTCTTCATTTATGTGCCATGTCCTTTCAGGCCGTAGGTGATCGTGGCTCTCCACCTCCCTTTGTCCCTTGCAGCTCTAAACAAGTTCCTTCTCTCAGCTTCCTCCCTCAGACCACGTTCTGTCATCCATTTGATTAAGCCCGGCAGGTATGTCACGTTTTGTCTTCCATTGTCTCTCTTTCCCTCTATTCGACCCGTGAGTATCAGATTCTCCAGGCCCTTCTTCCTCATTGTGTGTCCCAGAAAATTCAGCTGTCTCGTCCTGATATTTATAAACCTCCTCCTAGTTTGCATCCTCTCTAACACCTCAACGTTGCTCACACGCTCGGTCCATGATATCCTCAGAATCCTTCTGCAGAACCACATCTCCGTCGCATCGAGGCTCTTCTTCATCTTTGAGGAAATCGTCCAACATTTGATGCCGTAGACAACGTCACAATCTGAGTAACTACATGTCCAAACGAAATTAAATAGGCTTAAATTTAAATATTAAAACATGTATTTATCAAAATTCAAACAAGATTTTTTTAAAGCATTTTACCCTAAGCAAGGCGGGAGTGCCACCAGCACGCAAGGGGTTACAGAGAGTGAGAGCAAGAGTAAAGAGGGTTGTTTGAGGAAAGCATATAGAGATGGACGGGAATCATAGCATATCAAATTTAAATAAATGACGTCACACATTATGAAAGTTTCTAGTTTCTAAAAAGTTTATAAGCAGTAAATTCGACCTTGCCAACCGAACGACCCTCTGTAGTCGAATCGATTAAAACGGCACGTCAGGCTATATGAAGGTTCCGTATAGAATACAGGCTCGAATCCTGTCGGAGGACGAATATTTTCTATGCAAATTTCTCGGACATTCAGGCCGGTAAATGTTGATTAATACTGTTTATTATAAACAGAGCATTTACTTAAATACTTGTATCTATAAAAAGAATATTAAACATAAAAATGTCTTTAAATAATTGTCGGACTTTGTCCATTTCATAATATATATATATATATATATATATATATATATATATATATATATATATATATATATATATATATATATATAGAGAGAGAGAGAGAGAGAGAGAGAGAGAGAGAGAGAAATATATATATATATATATATATATATATATATGAAGAAATATACTCTTAAAGTGTGCTATATTTAGGGGATAAAGTGGTCAATATCAGAGATAGAACGTGTGTAAATATAAAAGTCAACATAGAAGTCAACACTTAGAGGCGACAGTCTGTTTCATGCTAGACGCAATCGTGGCCTGACTACTGTGTCTAGCATGAAACAGCCTGTGGCATCTAATTATTGAGTTCAATGTTCACTTTTACATATATATATATATATATATATATATATATATATATATATATATATATATATATATATATATATATATATATATATATAATTAAGTAATTCATCGAGTCTAGAAGAAAACTCAACAGAATGCAGAAAACACTGGACGCCCGTTTTGTCCTCTATTTGGGACTCATCAGCAGTGCGCATCCACTACCAAGGACAGTTACGTTATGAGACAAACGTCAGACCAGCTGTACCAACGATCCTCGGTGACGAAGAGGTAACGAATTAGACTCGATATAGCGCCGCTCGATCACATATTCCGTGGTGGAACACATCCGAGTTTCTCTTTACCCATAGGACGTTTCCCTGATAACGTAACTGTCTGGGTTTCAATAATAGTTTACAAACAAATCAAATTTAATTTAAACATCAACAATTTTAACAATGGCAAGGAAATGAGACATGTAAACATTCGATTGCCTCACAGGGGGGGGGAGAGGATAGGCTGAAGAGACATTGCATAAATTGAGTTTGAGGGCTTTTTTACGGCTACAGAAAGCTATTTTATTTTAAGAACCCAGGACCTTTAACGGTGAGACCTTGAATAAGTAACAAATGTGCTGAATTCTCTTATTTTGAAAATGATGACACATCCTATTGAATGTTCTTGCAAATTGGTAACCCTTTCCCGGAACTGGCCGGCGACAAATTCACCCTTTGTCCTTATTATTTAGCGGTCTACAATTTTACTGTCTCCTCTTAGTGACCGTTTCCAGCTGTTATTGGCTGAGTAAAACAATAAAATGTGAAACGCTTCAAACGTCGATAGCAGACCATCGAAGAGTAAGCGTTAAACACATTTTTTTTCATTGTAGCTTTCGAGAAATCAATGAATTTCAACAGATTAATAGAATTCGATTTTTCGATAAATATCAAGTGGAGACTAATATCCCAATATCGCTTAAACAAGAGGCGAGTTAACGAGGCGTGTAAACAGCGGATTGCCTCACAGGGAGGAGTATAGGCCGAAAAGGCATTAAGAAACTGGATTCACTTCCCGCTAAGGCTAAGCTCTCCACCAATTGGCTTTGGAATAGTGACGTCATATCGGACAATCATCACGTCATTACTGTCTGCGTTCGCATCTCCGAATCATCTAGAATCAATAACTAATTCACTGCCAGAGTAAGAAGACTCAAGACAATGTTTTTCTTGGAAATAAAACTCCCCAGTAGCTTCGAAACTATCACTGCTTTCACTCCAGACATAACCATCGGTGAAATGTTATAGAATCTCCACCGATTCTATGAGAAAACCAGAAACAAATGGGAAATATTCCCTGAAATTGGATTTGCTTGTCGACTATAGAATTACGTTAACCATTATCGATTATTGTTTGTTTTTATATTATTGCATTCTTTAAGGAAAATTATTTTAGATGAGGAAATGATTTTAGTATCTTTTAGATTCGGCAGTTTCATCTCAACAACAACGATTTTCACAATAACCCTAGCCATAAACAAAATATTGACAATAACGCTATTAACGTATATTGCCCAAATCAAATACACCACAATTACAAATAACGAAACGAAATGGCAATAAAAAGTAACATCATACATATATATATATATATATATATATATATATATATATATATATATATATATATATAGTTTACGAAAAACTAGGTAATCCGTATGGGTCGACCAAGTTAATTTACATATGCTTAGTACTGCCCGTCAAAAATGTGTAAATTTCTTTTCATTTTTCGTTTCAACATTTGGAAGTAAAGTCTGATGATTCGCAGTCCTTTAAAAGGGCTCTGGTGAAATAATTTATTACATGGAAACTAAAAGTTGTCTGTTTTTATTTTATATATATATATATATATATATATATATATATATATATATATATATATATACAAATATATATATATATATATATATATGTATGTATGTATGTATGTATGTATAAAGAAAGAACAGTAATATATATAATCCAGTGTTCTCATGATATTTTTTATTTTTATTTTTACAAAACAGTGCTCAATGTAAATTTACAAAGCATTAATATTATAAATTAAGTGATTTAAAATATGTTAAAAAATGGAAGCTAAAATCTTCAAATTTAATTATATAATTAAATTAAAAGCATTAGTTCCGTTTCATCTTTAAGCGATTAGTGTAATAACCATTTTTAAAACTTGGAATATTGGAATAACTCATTTTTAAAACTCATTTTTTAAGTTATTCCAAATTCGCTTGAAGATGAAACGGAACTAATACTTTAATTTAATTATATAATTAAATTTGAAGTTTTTAGCTTCCATTTTTGAAACATGGTTATTACTATGTAGCGAGAAGAAAAACATATTTCTAGTTATTAAAAAATAATATATCTGAAAATTATAACCCCCTAATTTAAGGCCAATGTCGTGTATGAGTATGCTTGCCGATTCGAAGAAAGTTTCGCTGTAAATAAAATAAAATAAACGTCTTACATAGGCTATACCACAATCACACTCTCACGGAGACTCACCTGTCACATATCGTCCAGAGTGTCATCAGACAACAGATTAATAAGCCATATAAGTATCAGAGTAACATTAGACAGCAACTAACAAACAATACCTCAATACTAGTAAAACCAAATACTCCCTCCGTTCCGAAATAGTTGTACCAAAAACATTTTCATGTTGTTCCAGTACTTAACAAAAGACTTAACTGGTTCGCTGCTTTCTCGAGTGATTGCAGCAAGGATTCTGCATCCGTGATACATCCACCGCAAGGAAAGTTGGTTCCCTGTGCCGAGCCAGGAAATTTTTCTCCCCGGAATCGATCCTCCAAGTCTATAAATCGACCATTCGCCCTTGCATGGAGTATTGCTGCCATATATGGTCTGGGGCCCCTGCTGTTTGCCTCAGGGTTCTTGAGAAAAATCCAGAGACGGATAAACAATGTGATTGGCCCTGATCTGTCATCTCGTCTGCAGTCGCTCTCTCACAGACGCGATGTTGCCTCGCTCTCCCTTTTTTACAAGTACTTTCACGGTAATTGCTCCGAGGAGCTGCTTTCGCTTGTCCCCGAGGCCTCGTGAATTTAAACGCCGCACGAGGCTGGCATCCCGTTCCCACCCCTACACCGTTGAAACTGTTAGGTGTAGACGTCTCTTCTACTCCAATAGCTTCATGTCTCGCACATCTCGCCTATGGAACTCCCTTCCCTATTACTGTTTCCCTGACAAATACAATCTCCAACGGTTTAAGTGTAGCGTCAATCGACATCTCCAGTTGCCTTGATCTATCCACTTCCCTTCTCCACATCCTTTCATTTTTCTTTCCTATCTGCTCTCGCTCCAAATCTTCTGTAACCCCCTTGCCTTGATCGACCCACTGTCTTTCTCTTTCTCCACATCCTCTCCTTTACCACTCCTATCTGCTCTTCCTTCAACCCTTCTATAACCCCTTGCGTGATAGTGGCCTCCAGCCTTGCTTGGGGTGATACGCTTAAAAAAAAACATTGAGAAATTAATGAAAGATCATCGGCCAGGTATTGTGGAGAGTACCGACTACACTGCAAAATTATAAGGATTATAAATCAATACACAAATGAGAGCATGGCAGTTTGGATAACTTTTAAAATGGATAAATACTCAAGTTTTTAACACTGAACTCATGAACGAATATCCTGCTTCCAGTTGTGGGATTCAAAGATTTCAAGGGCGGGTTCTCTCAACCAGAAGCCTCGAGAGCAACGGATTTCCTTCTTTTCTTCCATACTCTATACTTTACTATATAGATATAATTTGGGAATAAAGCAAATATTTCTTGCACTTATACAAAAATAGTAAAATTATTGTGCATTACATTGCACGTTATCGTATCAACTAAATTATTCATACCGCATTTTAGAAGTTTTATTTTTGTAAATAGTCTAAGTCTATAGTCTAAATCATTATTATATACGTTTTGTTAAGTGTAGTTAAGAAAAAATAAGAATAAAAAGGAAAGTTATAAAAAGAGAAAGAGCAAACAAATTAGATATAATAAAGAAGTTAAAAGGGAAAGAAAAAGTAAGAAAAGTATGTTGTAAGACGAGCCAATATAAAAGTCCCACCGTTCCGAAATAGTTGTACCAAAAAAATTTATATCGACCGCTTTCAAAATTATGTTCTCAAATACCTGACGCAACCAAGGTATACCCTAAATATAATATCAGGTTGTTCGGAGAATGATGTCCGGTTTTAGAATAAACCTTTTGATCGTATTCTAATATATACGATTACAAGAGTCACACAAAATATATATTACTCGTTCCCAGTGAGTAAAGTGTCCCGTTTGTTAATTTTATATCAATCTCGTTCGGAATGTTGTTCTCAAATACCTGACGCACCCTGGGTATATATGCTAAAAACTAGTATTTGGTTGTTCGGAAAATGATGTCCGATTTTCGAATAAACCATTTCATATTATTTTAATACTCCCTACGTTCCGAAATAGTTGTACCAAAAAAAAGTTCATGTTCTTCCGAAATAATTGTTCCAGTAGATAAAAAAACACCAAAAAGAACAAAAAATATCATTTATTCCCATACTCAACAGTAAATGAGTAATATTAGTGAATTGTCATATAAATAAGTGTGAAATATATCGAAACTGATATACATAAACAGTTAAATTAATAACAAAAATAACTGGGAAAGGTTTACTTTAACAAAAGCAGTTTTTGTTGCAACTCGTCAGAAATAGAAATGGATACTTCAAGTTTTCCTTCTCTTTCAAGCTTCACTTTAGACATGTGCCGGAGTTTATAGTTGTTATCGCCGTCAACTAAAATAACTTGTTCCATTGCTAACTGCAAACTTAGAAAAGTATTGTTAAGCTTCGACTTCTGAAGTTTATTGAAGCTTTCTTCCACTGCTTCAATGAGCTGGTCAACATTATTTGGAGCTTGCTGGTGCTGAATTGATTGAATTGCATTAAAATAACCCAGATCAAGGACATTGAGATCAGGGCTATTTGGAGGCTGGCAAACTAATTCAATTTGCAAACCCGGACGTTCTGCAGCTACGTTTAATTCATCTGCAACCTGTTTTATTGCACCACGCTTCAGGACACGATCTATGGATCTTTCCAGCAGTGCTTGCAACACAGCACTACGTTCATTATTTGTCAATTCGTGCTTCTTGCAATTTCGTTTAGCATTTCTGCCAATTGGCTTCTCTTCTCCCATCATAATCTCTTGCCATCGGGTGGTCTGAAAAAAATACAATTTTAATGTGGTGAAAAAGTTATATAATTTGCGCTTCAAATTATTTTACCTGAATAAGCTAATATAAATACTTGAGGAACATCAATGCTAACCTGTTAATGTAAACTGCAAACAATTCGACTAAGAGTTAGTATATTCCACATGAGATTTCCGGCTATGGAACAACTATTTCGGAACAGAGGGAGTATTAAAAACAGACATAATTCTCCTACCAATATTCATACAACGAAAACAAACAGAAATCTATCCAATTATAATTTAAGAGCTCACACCCTAAAATGTATAGAAAACTAACAAACACACACACACCCACAACACACACGCTGCGACAAAAGTTTAGCTCTTTTCGGATAGGCAGTTTTATTTAAACGACAAACATTTTAACAGTAACCAGTCATAAACAAAGTATTGCCATTAACGCTATTAACATACCCAGGAGGATCCCTAACACTCAGACTAAGAAGGCCTTCCGGATATGAGGAATTGGTTACAAAGTCCGGATATGAGGGGTTTTATTTATATTAAAATAAAGGTTATTGCTAACCCTATTTCTGCTGAGTTGATGTACACGCCGCCCAACCCAGGGACTGAACTCACAATACATGTAAAATCAAACATTTTAAACAGACTACACTAAGACGACACGAGACATGGTAAACTTAACAATTATTTCAATCAAACTGCTGCTCGATCCGTTTTGCTCCCAGCATTCTCTAGTGGGACCGGAGTCCGGATATGAGGGGGTTATATTTATATTAAAATAAAGGCTATTACTAGCCCTATTTCTGCTGAGTTGAAGTACACAATGCCTAAACCAAGGACTGAACTCACAAGACTAGTAAAATCAAACACTAAAAACAGACTACACTAAAACGACACGAGACGTGGTAAACTTAACAATTATTTCAATCAAACTGCTGCTCGATCCGTTTTGCTCCCAGCATTCTCTAGTGGAACCGGAATTACTTACAATCATCATAATCATAATCAACATTATTGATGCTGTTATAAACACTGGGTACCCTACAGGAATTTCTGAACTTAAAGCCCTTTATTTAATCTACAGACTGTTCTCGTACCACTGTCCATATCTAGGGGTATCTCGTCTAGTTCTTATTTTTGGCACGGCTCAGTTATTGCTAGCCCTATTTCTGCTGACTTGAAGTACACACTGCCCAGCCCAGGGACTGAACTCACAATTACTATGTTACCAAATTTACGAACAAGTGCTTTAATCCCGTGCTTTGATTGTCACGTGGGAATTCCCAATAGGAGCACTCAAATTATGTAGCTTACACAACGGGTGTACGATCATACAGTGAAAGAAGATTCACACGACGACTCCTTTATGTCATCCCAACGGACACGTTCTGAAGAATCTCGCTAAGGATCAGTCTCGTTACCCTGGGCGTGCCTTCTATCACCGGCCAGAAAAGAGATGACTCATATTGAAGCATTTCAACCTTGGTGCCAAAAGCCACAGTGAGCTGTATCCTCCTAACCCCCGAGATCAAATTGGCACACACCGGACCCTAACTAATACCATTTACCTTTCTTGATAATGCCTGAGAGAAAACTCTCAGAACATGTCACTATTCACAATAAAAGGGACACTCTGTTGCGACTTCGAAAATACACAAAAATAGATAAATAAAAATACGTTTCCACTTTCCCTCTACACATAGAATTTCGTCAATGGACACATAAAACAGACTTGGTGTCGCCCCCACCCGGACGACATAATAAGCACACCACATGATACTTCCAAACCCATGGGAACATGAAAAAATATTAAATTATGTCTTTGGGGCCTATTTTCGACCTATATAAGAACGTACCAAAAGCCACTCGTAGAGGAATCACAGAAAGCACAGACAAGACAACTTATAGCAAGAACACACGAGAGGCGACGTAGTAGTTTCACTTACTCCCAACATGCTAAAGAAAGCCTTTCCCACTCAGATATCCACGCTATGCAAAGAGATCGACCCAAACGTGATTAAAGACATATTTGCCTAATACCCAACGACATCGACCGCAGAAAAAAACTTACTCAGCGAGTTACTTACGTTTATAAATATATAAACACACCCACCCATATACATATTTTTTTGTGATCCACAGACAGACTGTTTCGCAGCTCATCAGTGTGGCTAGACGTCCAGTTGCCTCTAGGTAGAATCGAAACCCGACTGAAATTGCGTCAGTCGGAACTTCTTCCACTAAGCCGTCAGCTCACGGTACGGGATGAAGTTGAATTTTAGCGTGTTTATTTTTAGATTTACATAAACACACAGTGACTGACAGTGACTCAATTATGACGAAGAGTCGTGCAATATTAGCTTAAATAGTCACTGTTTACAAATTCACACCTGAGAGAGAGAGAGAGAGAGAGAAAGAGAGAGTGAAAGAGAGAGAGAGAGAGAGTAGAATCCCTGATACCCGGACTAAGAAGGCTTTACGGACATGAGGGGTTATATTTAGATAAAAATAAAAGAACTGAAATCAGGTTTAACATTTATTTTCAATGTTTTATAGTAAACAAAATAAGCTAATGGGGAGTGAAATATAACGGAATTGATTTTAAGGAAAAAGAAATAAATTATGTAATGTTAATGAAAATTCATTAAATTAAGTATGCCACGTATGCAAAACAAATAATGTAACGAGGATTTTTTAATCGCTGTTGCATGATGATTCTTTCTCTTCTAATGTCATTCTCAACTTTTTCTGTATTTTGTTTTGCTTTTGATCTTAAAATATTTAAACGAAAGACACTTTTTAACTCTGCATGCGTATTGCAATCGTCATAGCTGAATGCTAGCTTTCTTTCCATAAAACTGACAGCCTTTTCAATAGCTTTTTCAATTTCAGTCCAGGTTTCATCACAATCATGTTTTCTATTTCTTTGTTCATTGTGACAATGTGAACGCTGGAGAATAGTTTCTTTGGAAGATTTTATATCATAAAATGTTGACTTTCCTATGTTGAACTCAGCCATTAGTTACAATGAACTTTCACCTGCATCTAGTCTGTTTAAAATTTCGACTTTTTGCGATAACTCCAAAGTTGTTCTTTTCCTCTTATTCCCATCATCTTTTGCACCAATACAAGCCATTAGGGTGAAATAAGCATAAGCAATTATCCAAAGTAAATTTCCTGAAAAACAGAAATTTCAAACCAGTTACATATCACCCAAATATTTCAAATATACACATCAAAATCATGTCCGGATATGCGGTATTTGGCTATGAGGCACTCCGGATATGCGGGATTCCGGATATGAGGCACTCCGGATATGTGGGATTGTACTGTATTAGCAAAATCAAATGCACCACGGTTACAAAAAAAGCATCATGTATAATCGATAGTGAAAAAGCAATTACATCTGATTCAATATGCTCTAGAAAAAATCAAAACTAACAATCTAGTTATTAAAAATAATACATCCTAAAGTTCCAACCCCCAATATAAAAGCAGTATCGTGTATGTGTAAGCTTGCCGACTTAGATAATATTTTTTCTGTAAATAAAAAACACAAAACGTCTTACATTGGATATACTACAACAACACTGTCACAAAGACTCACCTGCATTTTTGAAACAGACAAAAAAATAAGAAGCAACATAAGGATGATACTAATATTAAACAGTTACTGACAAACAATACCACAATACTAGCAAAATCAAACAGTAGAAAAAGATTTTGATCCTAGAAGTAATACTCGTATAACAAAAACGATAGACAAAAGCAATTTAAGAGCCCTCATCCTTAGATATATTTAATAAAAGAGAAGAAAAAACAGACAAAAACACGTCACACGTCGCCAACATCATAACTCTCTTTGCTCACGTCAGTACTCTGACCAATTCTATGAAACTCACTATTTGTCTCTACCTGTCCTGACGATGACTCCAAAAAGTCGAAAGCTCGGACAATATTTCTTTCGAAATGAACTTTTGACAAGTTTTGACAGAATTTCCTTATCTGAGAAGGATTATTTGTAATTTGGAAAAGTCCATCAATAAAATTAATCGACACAAAATGTATGCTGTCTTTGATAACATATGCCTCATATATATATATATATATATATATATATATATATATATATATATATATATATTATACTGAACCCACCTGTCTTAACACAAGGAGGAAGGTGCTGCTACAGGGTTGGAATCCCTGGAGTTGAGCAACTGCTCCCATCTAAAATATATATATATATATATATATATATATATATATATATATATATATATATATATATATATATATGGGGGGGGGACACCGAGCGGCTACAGTATATTTCAGACATCAACGCAATCTTTAGGCCACGAAAATTGTGTTGAAGTATCGATGTTGCCCTCAGTGTCCACTTTAATATTTTCATATAATATCTCTGATATTGAACAAGATTTTCTCATGAATATAGCATACCATGAAATACACTTTATTCATTTCATATATATATATATATATATATATATGTGTGTGTGTGTGTGTGAGTGTGTGTGTGTGTGTGTGTGTGTGTGTGTAAAAAGAGAGAGAGAGACAAACAATCTGATTGTGTAACCGAGTAGTAATACTAGTGGGATAACAAAGGGTGGGGACGATGTTTCGATCCCAGATAGTTAGCGCATTTTCTTTGCTAAGATTTCTCGAATGCACCGGGCAATCTCCATTAAGGTCTAAAATTATATATATATATATATATATATATATATATATATATATATATATATATATATATATATATATATATATATATATATTGTTGTGGCCTTGTTAGGGCCAGAAATAAAGACACAAAGAGAGGAATTGAGTTTTAACAAATATATTAACAGAAACAGTAATACAAACGAGAGTGTTACAGCAAGAATGTTCGGTCTGACTATCAGAGCTGACTGATGGAAATTTCTCTCTCCAAATGGAATTACCTGCCGCTATTTAGATCTGGGAGAGTACATGCGTGCGTGGGTAAATTTTCATATAGTAAAATCATCTCCAATGAATTCTTCTAGTAAATTTGTTTCCAATGCATTCTTAAAGTAAAATCATTTCCAGTGCATTCTTATAGTAAAATCATTTCAAATGCATTCTTATAGTAAAGTCATTTCCAATGCATTCTTATAGTAAAATCATTTCCAATGCATTCTTATAGTAAAATCATTTCCAATGCATTCTTATAGTAAAATCATCTCCAATGAATTCTTCTAGTAAATTTGTTTCCAATGCATTCTTATAGTAAAATCATTTCCAGTGCATTCTTATAGTAACATCATTGCCAGTGCATTCTTATAGTAAAATCATTTCAAATGCATTCTTATAGTAAAATCATTTCCAATGCATTTTTATAGTAAAATCATTTCCAATGCATCCTTATAATTAGATCATTTCCAATGCAATCTTATAGTAAAATCATTTCCAATGCATTCTGATAGTAAAATCATTCCCAATGCATTCTTATAATAAAATCATTTGCAATGCATTCTTATAGTAAAATCATTTCTAATGCATTCTTATAATAAAATCATTTCCAATGCATTCTTATAGTAAAATCATTCCCAATGTATTCTTATAGTAAAATCATTTCCAATGCATTCTTACAGTAAAATCATTCCCAATGTATTCTTATAGTAAAATCATTTCCAATACATTCCTATAATTTTGTGGCCTTGTTAGGGCCATAAATAAAGACACAAGAGAGGAATCGAGTTAAATAAATATATTAACAGAAGCAGTAATACAAACATATGCAAACAAGAGTGTTACAGCAAGATCAGAGCTGACTGCTGGAAAAAAAAGGGCTCACTACCAAGAGTAAAGCAATAATTATTTATCATAGATTTTTACATGCGGATAAAAATAATTACCCACTACAAAGATGCATTCTTGCCCATTTTTATTTCCCACCAGTCGAGATGCAACAAGGCATCGAAACAAGAATGCATCTTTGTAGTAGGTAATTGTAAAATTATATATATATATATATATATATATATATATATATATATATATATATATATATAACTGTCTATATCTCTTAGATGAGGTGTTAGCTTTATTTACCTTATTCGGACTGTTATCCTCATCTTCATAGAAAACAGGGTTCATATAAAGATCTACATGTATTTGCCGTTTTTAAAATTTTCCGTTTATCAACTTTTAATCTCCAAAAATATTTAGAAAATGATGTATTACTTCTGTAAATACTGTTGGCGAAGGACAAGGTTTGATGGTACGATATAATCTTGAAAGAATTCTTAGTACTACCAGTATAGAATTTTTCAACCGTAGGATTCTCTATTGTAGAGATAGTACAAAGATAAACAAGAGATTTAGTGTTATATATGAATAAAGTGTCGCTAACGACACGACAGTTTGAACACAGATCACCAGAGAGCAAATACAGGCGGTCCCATTTTGAATAAGTAACTCACGTGATGACAAAGGAAATGTATATATGAGAATTAGCGTTTCATCAAGGTGATCACTATTCGGATCTCTGTATGGATCACTATTCGGTACTTACTTACAAGTATTATTAGTGCGAATGATATTTGAAGGCGTCTGACTCCATTATAGTTCAACGGGGTTACTATAGTTGTATCTGCGATTACAAAGTCTCTACTACAACGAGCATTACAAAAGTGACAACGATTATTCATTGACATTACAAAAGTGGCAATGAGTGTTTGTTGACATCACAAAATTTATTTAAACATTTCTTTGTCAACGGGCATTTGTCATATGGGTATTAGCGTGGCGACTAAGAGATCACTATACATATTACTATTCAGATCACTTTCGATACATGACTGACGAGTCAGTTTTTTTCCGCAGTAGGTTGCCATTTCTTGCTGCGGTAGACCAGTTGCCATCCAAGTCTACAGAACACGGTCTGTTCTGCTATTTACCCATAGATAGAGGGAGAAGAAGAGTATTCATACCTTTCCCAAGGGTATTAGCACGTAAGTGAATGTAATGGATTCGACTGCATCTCGAACTCGACTCTCCGATTCCTCAATCCTAGCCGCCATCTATTACTCCACCGTGCCTCCAAAGTACTATTAGTACGAGAGATTATTCGAAGGCGTCTGACACCAGTATTGTTCAACGGCGTTACTATAGTTTTATCTGCGATTACAAAGTCTCTACTACAACGAGCATTACGAAGGAGAACACGAGTATTCATTGACATTACAAAATTGGCAAAGAGAGTTCGTTGACACCACAAAATTTATTTAAACATTTCTTTGTCAATGGACATTTGTCATATTGGAATTAGCGTGGCGTCTAATTGATCACTATTTCTACACTATCTTCTATTCCTATAATAATTCCTCTATACCGATCACTATTCAGATCACTTTTCGGTGGTTACTTTTCAAGCGAGTATTATCGAGCAAGTACTATTAGTGCGAGTGTTATTCGAAGGCGTCTGACACCAGTATTGTTCAACGGCGTTACTAAAGTTGTATCTGCGATTACAAAGTCTCTACTACTACGAGCATTACGAAAGTGACAACGAGTATTCGGTGACATCACAAAAGTGGCAACGAGTATTCGTTGACAACAAAAATTTAGTTAAACATTTGTTTGGTAATAGGCATTTGTCAGAATTCCTACAATTACATTGGCCAGTATCATTAATAATATTTGGAACGTGTATTATGTTCCAGATTATTAAATTAGTTTTACACACACACACACACACACACACACACACATACACACACACATACACACACACACACACATATATATATATATATATATATATATATATATATATATATATATATATATATATGTATATATATATATATATATATATATATATATATATATATATATATATACATGTTTCATTAAAACGACAGACAAGGTACTACGGTTTTTATTTAATTTCTCTTGTGTTCATTTGTGAACACACATTTTGAAGAAACAGTCCAAAAGTTCTGAAAATAAACATCTCTATAACATACTAAAACGTACACATAACGCACAAACTCAATTAAAAATTAAAAAATGAAATCATCCTTGATAAAGTCTAAAAGTATAGCCGAAGGCGCTCGAAACTATAGAACATTTGAACCATTTCTACACACTCTGTGTCCAAAAAAGAAAGCACTTTTTGGAAGACAAGAAAAATAAATTAAAAAGTTTTGAATGAAACATGCATAAATGAAGGATTGCTGCCAAAATACACAATATATATATATATATATATATATATATATATATATATATATATATATATATATATATATATATCAAGTATGTGGTGCAGTTCAATTTACATTACATGAATCATTCATACAAAAAGCAGATAGGGAAGTTAATGATATAAATGGCAAGAATCACTCTTGCAAACAATTTTTAATAAAATACATTAACCTCGAACCCGTTGATGAATGTTACGATCCCTGTTTATAAATTCCAGTTGTATAAGGTCTTTTTTTACAAGCTTTTGATTGTTCATACAATCATCGTCAGGTATAGAAATAGATATGTCTTTTTTTAAATCCAGGTAATGACAGGACAACGAAAGTTAAGATATACTCCGAAATAGTTTTTTTTTTAAATATATTATTGTTAACTGTGAAAATGTTTTTGGAGCGTAGTAAAAAAAGACCTTATAGAACTGGAATTTATTGTAATATATAAATATATTATATGTAATATATAAATATATATATAACAAATTGCTTTTACAGTATATGTGGTGACATTTAATTGAATCACGATTTTAAAGAGCTTATTCTAATAAATATTTTATCAGTGATAATTAATTTTTTAAGTTCTGATACATGAGTAATGATTTTGAATGAATTATCGTCTTTATATATACAACGAATTTATATGTGCTATGACAAAATTATGTTTCAAGTGAGCTGAAAAATAACACTGTGATGAATACTTCAACGCGGTGTAATCGTTAGCATGCTTGTCTCGCTAGATCAATTAAGACAGAGAATTGAGTCGGGGTGCTACATACTTTTCACCTTCTGCTACATTTAGTAAATCTTTTAAGAAGCAGGAGTAAGGTAAGTGTAATCACTTGCTTACTGATTCTTAAACAAAAAGATTTATAAATTTCTATAATATTAACCCCGGCAACGGTGATTTTGCGACAGTAAACGATCATCGTTCGTAGTAACCATTGTTTTGTCTGACATTTCCTATTGCTGAAAATTAGCGAAACTGAAACGAAAAAAATGTTTTTTCGGAAATTATGAATGAAAATAATGTGTAACTTTTCGTAACAGAGTAATTTAAGTAAGTAAAGAATGGAAGTTTGCTGAATAAATATTTATCATTATTTTAATGGAAACATGAGGATATGAGTGATCGTGGTCCAACATAGCTTGTTTTTTCCAGCTCTTAGTAATGTACTTTTATGTTTTTTCTTAATTCTGACTTTCGTAATATTTATTCTGCCATCCATTTAGACGAGGTTGTTAGAGAATTTATGCTTCTTTTCCTCTGCCTCTCTTGCCTTCAATGTGTTTTGTGTGTGTTTAATTTTCCAAGCCCTCTTTCCTCATTATATGCTCTGAAACTAGCTCTGTCTGATTCTAAATATAAGCGTTCTTTTATTTTCCATTTTCTCTAAATCTTCGTCGTTTCCCACAATGTTCACAACATGGTATACTCAGCCCCGTTTTTTTTTTATTTTGTATATATCTGTCTATATTTCTGAGATGAGGTATTATGTACATTATTTACATTATTCGGACTATTGTCCTCATCTTTGTCGCCATATTTATTACAACGTTTCGGCCCTTCAGTATCTGTCGATATTTCCCTGAGATGAGGTATTATGTACATTATTTATATTATTCGGACTATTGTCCTCATCTTTGTCGCCATAATTATAACAACGTATCGGCCGTTTCACGCTTCGGTCTTCTTCAGGTGGTTGGAAAGACATAATGACACTTTATTTCGCTCACTGGGGTAGATTGTTCTAGTTCCATGTACCATATTTAATGGATGTCAGTTATCAGTTATCTCCTGTTAATTTACCCTCTGAAAGTTCTCCACTGCCTAAAACGGGAAAAAGAACATTTTTCTTTGTTTCTGTTGCTTCAAGTCACTCCTTCATCTGTGAGGAGATTGTCCAGCATTCACTGCCATATAGGAGGACTGATATTATATAACCGTTCAGAACCCTTTTCTTTGTTTCTGTTGTCTCAAGTCTCTTCTTCATCTGTGAGGAGATTGTCCGGAATTCACTGCCATATAGGAGGACTGATATTATATAACCATTCAGCACCCTTTTCTTTGTTTCTATTTCCTCAAGTCTCTTCTTCATCTGTGAGGAGATTGTCCGGAATTCACTTCCATATAAGAGGACTGATATTATATAAACGTTCAGCACCCTTTTCTTTGTTTCTATTGCCTCAAGTCTCTTCTTCATTTGTGAGGAGATTGTCCAGCATTCACTGCCATATATGAGGACTGATATTATATAACCGTTCAGCACCATTTTCATTGTTTCTGTTGCCTAAAGTCTCTTCTTCATCTGTGAGGAGATTGTCCAGCATTCACGGCCATATATGAGGACTGATATTATATAACCTTTCAGTACTCTTTTCTTTGTTTCTGTTACTTAATGTCACTTTTTCATATGTGAGGAGATTGTCCAGCATTCACTGCCATATTGGGGGACTGATATCAGATAACCGTTCAGCATCATTTTCTTTTTTTCTGTTGTCTAAAGTCTCTTCATTATCTGTGAAGAGATTGTCCAGCATTCACTGCCATATAGAATTTATGATATTATATAACCTTTCAGCAGTCTTTTCGTTGTTTCTGTTGCCTTAAGTTGTTTCTTCATCTGTCAGAAGATTGTCCAGCATTCACTGTCATACGGGAAGACTGACATTACATAACAGTTCAGTACTCTTTTCTTTGTTTCCAATGAAATACTTCTATTTCTTATTCCTTTGCTTAACTTTTCGAAGGCATTTTTCTCTACCCCAATGCACCTCAAGATTTTCGTGTCTCCTTTCCCCATCCCCTGATAAACACTTCCCAGATATTTGAATTGTTTTACATGTTTGATTTCGGTATTTCCAATCTCTAATTTCCATGTTGGGATGTTCCCTTTTGCAGATGACCATTCTTTCTTCTTACAATTGATGTTTACTCTTTTCTTCTCATTTTACTTCATTTCATTTTGTAGGAGTTCTTGTAGTGTGTTTTCTGTGTCTGCTATCAACAAATTACTATTTTTATATCTGATGTTGTTAAGGTTCTAGCCGCCCATAATGAATCGGAGATTACTCTGTTCAAAAATCATGTAAATCGGGACCGATCTCAAAAGCGACCAAATTGCCGTTCGCAGTCTCAGTCTGGTGCTGTTCCTTACTTTATCTGCTCAATTTTGATTGGTGGAAAAACTGGCCTTCCTCTGGTTAAACTTCAATAGCAACCTCCGTGAAGACGATACGATTAATGAGTTAATATTGCCAGACTCTGTTATGTTATATTTTCAATTTTTTGAAAAGCTTCAGGAAACCTAACGTTGACCCGAGCGAGATGAAATGGTTTGTAATATAGTAACAACCCCAAGTAGAAGCTTATGAAGGTTTATTTTACTAATTCAGTCCGGTGTTGTTCCACACTGTATTTGCTCAATTTTGATTGGTGTAAAATCTGTCCTTCCTCTGGTTGAGGTTCTATAGCAATCTCTGTGAAGATGATACTCTATAGACATTAAGGAGTTAATATTGCCAGACTCTGTTACGTTAGGGAATTTTCTGGAACGCTTCAGGAAGCCTAAGGTCGACCCGAACGCGATGAAATGATTTTTAATGTAGCAAAAACTTCATGAAAAAAAAGGTTTTAGTCTACATGTACTTTTTAAAATCAAACTAGCAGTATATTGCTAAAACACTAGTTCTAGCAAAAAATAATCTTCTTTTATTTGCCATGTCCCCTCAGAATATTTGCCATCATGGTTCTCCACAACTTCTTATATTTTATTTATATTGCTTGGACTATCGTCATTATCTTTTTTGTCATATTTATTACAACGTTTCGGGCATCGTACACTCCGGCCTTCTTCAGGTGGTTGGAATGTCGAACTGAGCCCTTTATTTCGCTCGCTATGGTAGACTGTTCGACATTCCAACCACCTGAAGAAGACCGGAGCGTACAATGGTCGAAACGTTGTGATAAATATGGCATTAAAGATGAGGATGATAGCCCGAACAATGTAAATAGAGTACATAATACCTTATCTCAGAAATATAGACAGATTCCTGTAGGTTGTAGTTTTTAGTAAATTTTGTCTTTTTGTTGTTCCTCCCCTAAGCTATTCTCTCATCTATTGTCAAGGTAGTTTATGCACTATTTTCGCCTGTCAAATTTTCCAAGCCCTGTCTCCTCATTATGTGACCTCAAAACTTCAACTGTCTTTTTCTGCTGTTAGGTATAACCGTTCATTTTCTCTTCGACTTTGTCCTTACTCACATGTTAAGTCCATAGTATCCTCAACATCCTTCTGTAGAACCACATTTCCGTTACCTCCAACGTCTTCTTCATCTCTGAAGAGATTGTCCCACTTTCACTGTCATATAAATGGACTGATATCACGTAAGAGTTCAGTACTCTTTTCTTTGTTTCCAACAAATTTTTTTTCTGTTTCTTAATCAGTTGCTTTGGTTTTGGAAGGCATCTTACTCTTATTCCAATGCGCTTTCAGATTGCAGTGTCCTCTGTTAAAACATTTTATGAAAATTTAAATGTCTTTACTGGCTTGATTTTAGTGTCTCTCTACTGGGTGTAACAGTGAAATTGTGCAACTGGTATAACCGAAGGAGATAATTGTTCATCCAAAAAAATGTTTAATATCTAAATAACCACTGAACTAAATGAGTTTCGTTCTTCCAGCGTTTCAGATGAGAAGATTATCCATCTTCACACCATCTATCGTAAGAATAACTGAAAGCCCCTCTGAGTTAAGAATCACTGAAAGCCCCTCCGAGTTAAGAATCACTGAAAGCCCCTCTGAGTCAAGAATCACTGAAAGCCCCTCTGAGTCAAGAATCACTGAAAGCCCCTCTGAGTCAAGAATCACTGAAAGCTCCTCTGAGTCAAGAATCACTGAAAGCCCCTCTGAGTCAAGAATCACCGAAATCCCCTCTGAGTCAAGAATCACTGAAAGCCCCTCTGAGTCAAGAATCACTGAAAGCCCCTCTGAGTCAAGAATCACTGAAAGCCCCTCTGTGTTAAGAATCACTGAAAACCCTTCTGAGTTAAGAATCACTGAAAGCCTCTCTGAGTCAAGAATCACCGAAATCCCCTCTGAGTCAAGAATCACTGAAAGCTCGTCTGAGATAAGAATCACTGAAAGCCTCTCTGAGTCAAGAATCACTGAAAGCCTCTCTAGAAAGAGAACAGGATAAAATCGGTTTGCGTCACCCCCACTTTGTCTTCTCAACTGAACAATGGTGAGAGGAAAAAGATCATTCAGGCCTTTAGTAATGGCACCAACATTCATACTCTGGCTTCCATCTTCAAAGTCCATTCCATTCTGTCCTGGAGTAACAAGTTGCCTCACACGATTCACGTACGATTTCATTTAAAATATTTCTTCACTGCTCATAATTGAAACACCTCTCTCCAAACGGCTTATGAATAGAGTTGGATCTTCTCTCATTGATCTGTTTTGCTCTAAGTTGAATCCCTCTTCCTGTTGTGATCTCCTGATCCAGTTATTCCTG
Organism: Acanthosepion esculentum; assembly: GCA_964036315.1. Lineage (NCBI taxonomy): Eukaryota > Metazoa > Mollusca > Cephalopoda > Sepiida > Sepiidae > Acanthosepion > Acanthosepion esculentum. The sequence continues at coordinate 12,143,650 of OZ038518.1, forward strand.
TCTACTGTTCCTTCTTTTTTAAACTTTTTCCCCGTTCTCTTAATAGTTCTTGAATAGACTTTGAAGTTGGAAGCCATAGTATGAATGCTGGTACCATTACTGAAGGCCTGAATGATCTTTTTCCTCTCACCATTGCTCAGTTGGGTTAACATAATAGTTAACATAAATAGTGCCAAGATAGCTAAAAGTCTTATATGAAAACCTGGAAAAACGAAACTCAATTAGTTAAGTGTTTTTTTCAGAGGTATTAACCACTTTGTGGGAAAGACAATTATGCTGTTACACGATTTGGATAATTTTGCCGTTAAAACCTGTATATATATATATATATATATATATATATATATATATATATATATATATATATATATATATATATATATATATATGTGTGTGTGTGTCTGTTTGTTGTGTGAATTTTGTTATCAGTACATATTTGTGTAAATAAATATATTAATAGTCCAACAGCTTTTTTCTGGAGTTCCTCGCCCGCCAGTCACCTAGCAACACAAGTGTTTTCGTCCAATTGTTTTTTTTTTCCGTGGCCGACGTCATTGATTGGATTATCGATTTGCTAAACCAATGCATCTCTATTACACAGCTCGTTGGTATCAGTGATCGGCTAGCCAACAGAAATCGATAGTCCGGCCATCACACCGCGTTTTATATGTCAGACAACAAAGATGAAATCAATTTTAATATATTGCGCACACTAAAACTCAGCCGTCGAAATCGTCCGATTCAAGAGGATGAAACATCGCTGAAGCGTTGATCGCTTCCACGAATACTCGCAAATGCAACCAATTGGTCTCTCGACCGAGGGATGACTGACAGACGATTATTTCGATTTTTCACGAAATTATTAAGTTTAAATTGAGGATATTCGTCTTGGAGTAATAGTCAAATGTGACTTTCGATTGTTTTATAAGAAGCGGAAAAGTCTCTCATCATCAACAGCCATCATCCCTATGACCTGTCATGGTGTTAAGATCTCTGAGAAGCTGAGTAACTAACCCTGCCAGTTCCATCCTGGCTATGAACTAGATAGCTTTGCAGAATGGGATATTGCCGTGGTTGGAAGACAATATAAAAGTAGAACAGCTAAAAATAAAAAATCGCCCGTTCTGGGTAAGACGATAAACTACGTCCAGCTGCAAGGCCTCTGATCAGGAGGTTTTGAGGAGCGTGAAACCACCTCTTAATTACTGGTGTTCCCAGACCCACCCTGACCCGAGGTTGTAGCACCTGTTGGGGTCCCAGCTATGGGCAAATAGTTAATTACTACCAGCAATACTTTTTTGAAAAAAATTATTACCAGCAATACATTTTTTAAGGAAAAATATTACCAGAAACAGATTTTTGATAAAACAAAATATTCCCAGCAATAACAAAAAGTTGTCGGCATTAAACAACCCATTGAGGTCGATATACCGTAAAACAAAACAAACCAATACAAAAACGCTAATAAATCAACTGCAAAACGATTCCACTGTGTTTGCGAAGAAATGAGTACAATTCACTGATTTTAAAATATATTGAGTATAAACGTCCATTTTCTCTAAGATATTGTCGTTACTCACAGATTCAGTCCATGGTATCCTCAACATCCTTCTGTAGAACCACATTTCTGTTGCATCAAGCTTCTTCTTCATGTTTGTAGATATTGTCCTACCGTCACTATCATGTAAGAGGACTGATATCACGTAAGAGTTGAGTACTCATTTATTTATTTCCAACGAAATCCTCCTGTTTCTTAAACATTTGCTTAGCTCCTGAAAGGCATCTTTCTCTATTCCAATATGCCCTCCGATTTCAGTGTCATATTTTCCGTACTTTATTAAAACATTTTATTAAACTTTAAGAAGAGTCTTTCATCATCGACAGCCATCAGTCGTATGACCTGATATGGTGTTAAGGTCTCTGAGGAGCTGATTACCTAAACATTTCCCTACCAACTCCACCCTTGCTATGAGGTAGATAGCTGTGCAGACCAGGTCTTATTGCCTTGGTTGGAAGCCAATATATGAGTAGTACAACTAAGAATACAAATTACTAATAAGGGAACTGCATTCCACTGTGTTTCCGAAGAAATAAGAACAATTCAACGATATTAAACAAATGAATCTCTGCAGAGATCGCCTCCAGAAGTAAAATGGAATTTAGGACCAAATTTTCAAAATATATCTTCTATCAACGTTTGAAATGTTCCACAGAGTAACATATATTTTTGTGACATCTGCTCTGACAAGGTTTTTTTCCCTGGTGCCTCGACTACGTGAATATTAGCGTAAAACACTCAGTTTCACTCACTGTCAAGCCCCTGCACACTAGTGGCTGTCTGCAATGTTATCGATCCTGAGTTTCTCACCGACGTGATCTTGCATCCATTTGTCTTTTCTAGAAATATCTTCATGGCAAGGGTTTGACTAGGCTAGGTCCCACCCGTTTACTGTTGGAATAGTTAAATGTATCCGCCATTACTACTCCAACAGTTTCTTTTTTCGTACTTCCCGCCTGTGGAACTCTCTTCTGTTTCCTTGCTTCCCTGATAACTAAAATCTTCCAAAAATTAAATGCAGCGTCAATCGCCATCTTCTATCTTCATGAATCGCGTTCATCTTCGTCCTTTTCTCACTGCTCGCTATACACAGTAATTTCTCTTACTTTCACTTCCACTTTCACTTTTACTTTCAGTTTCACTCCCTGTCCACCCCCTGCGCGCTAGTGGCGTTCTATAATGTTATCGATCCTGATTTCTCATCAACGTGATGTTGCGTCCCTTTTTCTTTTCTACAAATATTTTCATGGCAAGGCTTTGACGATTTTCTTTCCCCAGGTGCCCCGACTACGCGAATTCAAGTGGGCTGCTAGATTGGCATCTAGGTCCCACCATTTTACTGTTAAAAGTACTAAACGCAACCGCTACTTCTACTTTTTTTTCTCGTACTTCACGCCTGTGGATCTCCCTTCCGTTTACTTTCTTAACTGATAACTGCAATCTCGAATAGTTTAAACGCAACGTCAATCGCCATCTTCTGTTTTCTTGAAACCCTTTCTCTTTTCGTCTATCCTCCCAATACTCACTCTTCTCTCTGAATTCCCCTCCCTCTAACTCCGTGGGTACTAGTTGCATTTCTTGGAGTAAAAGGATTAAACAAAAATACAATTCTTTTTCTTCATCACGAAGCATAATTAATGTTTTCCATTAAAATGATGTAAGCAAAAACCAGCCTCGGGACATCTTTTTTAAAAAAAAAGTAATTTTCACACAATCTAAAGCCCAAGGGCCGCTCAAGGTAGAGCGTTACAGTGTGATGTTGCATGAGCGTAAAAAGGGAAAGAAGTGAAGTTCTTTGGGCAATGGATAATGGCTCATTTTAGATTTGATGAGGTCAAGATTTAATAAACGAATAGTATTTCAGAGTTCAGGCGGAGATGTTAAAAGTATGGCGTGGAAGTAGATTTTAGAAGGTGTTACAGTTTTTTGGGTACTAGTGAGACAGCCAAAATGAGCTGTCTCATTTTATAGTTCACAATATAGTAACCAATCAGAAAGCTCAAAATATTCAGTGTCCATAATACCTCATCTCAGAAATATAGACAGGTCCGTGTGATAATTAATCTAAGAGTAGACATTAAAAACACATTCTATTGTAGATAGGCGGAAATAACTTAAGGACACATGGCACAGTGGATAAACGTTGTGATAAATATGGCGACAAAGATGAGGACAATAGTCCGAATAATTTAAATAGTGTACATAATACCTTATCTCAGAAATATAGACAGATCCGGCGAGTGTACGGCTATTACTAAATAGAATAAATTGTAAAATAACAAATCAATTTTAGTAATGCCTGATAATTCTTCCTCAAATCAAAAATTCTAAATTATATTACTAATAATAATACGATTAGATTTCATTATTTTTAACTTGATAAATCGCTATCATATTTCTGTCTTTGTGCTGCATCTATGTTACCCTTAGTAAATCGCTTAAAACTCATTTTTGTTCATGCTTCACTCATACACAGGTACTTCGACGTCGTGTAATGTTTAACCAGCTTGTCAACTTACTTCGTACTTAGTTTGAGCCTCGCTGTGCTCCATATTTCCGGCCTTGTACCACACTTAAGCTACTTTTAGTGTGTCGCTATTTTAGTCACGCGTTGAAGATCCGTTTTTGAGAAGTTTGGAAATTATTAACTGCATTTTTTCTTATTTCCCCGTAGATCTTTTATTTATCTGCAAATATAAGCAGTTGCACAATGTGGATTTGGGTTTCTGCACAACAGCTGTCGAGCGATGGATGCAGTGGCAATCTGACTGCGTAACTGTAAATAAATAATCAATAGAGACAACAAATTGCTGCCTCTGTCTGCCTATAGGGTTATCCGTGATAGAAAGTTAGTATAAAGAGTAAGTATTCATATATTCGGGGGAATTACAGTTGCGCGAAAAGAGTTATTCACTCGTGATATCGTTTGAAATCCTGGATTTTTTTTTCTTAATCCGGACATCGTCGTAACGTCAATTTTAGTTCTACAAATAACGAACGCTTGACAGAAGTTCTCATTGTATCTCCTGAATGGAATGGCCAAACCAAAGCCAAGAAAAATAGCGAGAGTAGTTATCTGCTGTATTAGCAAACACGACTTTATAAAAAAAGAATATGGCGCCGAAAAAAAAACAAAAAAAAAAACAACGTGAGACAAGAATACGATAAATACGAGACTTGAATGAGAAAAGAAATTTATTCAAAACATCGCTAGCCTTACAAAAAAAAAATTTAAAAAATAATAAAAAAATGAGGAAAAGTTACAAAGAGAGAATTTTTAAACAGAAGAAAATGTACATCGACACAGAATGAGCTGAAAAAAAGCGGACGTGAAGAAATGAAGAAAATTGCATTATGGGAAAGAAATCTCAGAACGTTAAAACATTTATAAGTTTATATATAGAAACTTATATTGTTGCTACTATAGCGTGAGGTCTACCTCAATATAGCATGAGATCTACCTGCCGTTTCGTCTACCTCAATATAGCGTATGGTCTACCTCGATATAGCGTGAGGTCTACCTCAATATAGCATGAGATCTACCTGCCGTTTCGTCTACCTCAATATAGCGTAAGATCTACCTCGATATAGCGTGAGGTCTACCTCAACATAGCATGCGATTTTAATATGTTATACGTTATTTATCTATACGCAAATATTTAAGTCAATGATCTGTTTTTCTTTTTAATAAACTATATTGACAACATTTACCGTCCGAGAAATTTTATAGAAAATAAATGAAAATGCGTCCTCTCACAGGAATTGAACCTATATCCGACGCGGAAACGTTATATAGCCTACGTGCTCTACCAGGTTAGCTACGAAGGAGCGTCTGGTTAGCAAGGTCGATTATACTGCTTTTAAATTGTTATTATAAACAGAGCATTTACTTAAATATTTGTGTCTATATACATAATGTATAACAATAAAATATATTAAAATAATTGTCGGACTAAGTCCATTTCATAAACTTCTATATAACATATATACACCTCAAGATAACATCTCATGCGATGAATGATATTTTATTAAATGGGGGATGTTTATTTTGTATAATAGCTTCTCGAGTTTTGAACCTTTCACCTGGACGTTTGAAATAGTCTAGCGTGACGTCATATGTAACGGCTATTGGACTTTTTAATACTAATATAATGTGCAATTTTAATTAAAAGAGGAAACTTTAATGGCTAGATCATCCACAGCAAAAATTACGCTTAGGTTTGTCGAAAATTTCTTCCACTCAAGGGTAATCAAAGTCGGTCAGGCAATAAGTGTTGCGAAACACACCTAGTTTCGCGACCCAGTTTTAAACAGGGACACAATAATAGAGAGAAGAACGCACGAAACGACTCTCATTGCGTAATGCCCTTCTCAAAAAATAAATATAGATGAAAGGAAGAGAAGGCGGGCCTTAAATAACAAAGAGCAGACCTGCGCACCCTATCCTTTTCGATCACAAAAGACTAAAAAAAATCAGTGCCTTGGAGCAGCCTCGCTTTGATAAAGTAGAATCCGTCAACCACTCAGTTTCCACGTCCGACGGCCGCCCCCGCAGGTTCTTACAACTGGCAGAACTTCTATGTGGGATATTTAATAACAAAAATGATAAGAACAGAGACAAAATGAAATATTTTTAAAAAGATCAAATTTAAATTCTTGGATTCTTTAAGAAGACAAAATGAAATATTTTTAAAAAGATCAAATTTAAATTCTTGGATTCTTTAAGAAGGAACTTAGTAAAGATCAATGATGTAATTTTGGGCTTTTTATGTGTGTTTATAGTTTGTAACTTTTTTGTCAGGACTCAAAGACGTAAAGAATTAGGTTCTGTTTTAGGGTGGCATTTATAAAGTTATCACCGGTCTTGTTCCTGTGTATTACTAGAGAGTTTAAAGAGACGTCTCAGCGTAGGTCCCACATGCTCAACTATACCAAATATAATATAAACTTCATCCGCGCCTTGAGTAAGACTATAAACTTTATCCGGCGTCCTGGGTAAGACGATAAACTAAGTCCAACAGCGAGGCCTCTGCTCGAGAGGTTTTGAGGAGCGTGAAACCATCTCTTAATTGCTAGTGTTCCCAGGTCCACCCTGACACAGTATGGTAGCACCTGTTAGGGTCCCAAATATGGGCAAATAGTTAACTCCTAAACTGGGGGCAATACACTATGAAAGGGTAAAAATAGGTTTTAAAACCAGTAATACATTATTAACAGAAATATATTTTTGGAGAAAATAAATATTACCAGCAATATCTTTTTTTATGAAAAAATATTACCAGTAAAACATCTTTAAAGAAAAAAATATCATCACCAATCGATTTTTGAAAGAAAAAATCTTACAAGCAATAAAAAATCTTGTCGGTATTAAATAACCTACTGAGGCTGATATGACATAAAACAAATCAAACTAAACGAAATATAAGTAGACGTCAAAACACTGTATTACATGACTAACGTTTATTAAATCCATTCGTAATGAATCTAACGTATATTTAACAGATGCAGATGTGGAGCCTCCATCGACGAGTTTCGTTTGCATTCTCCCTCCTGTAGTCGTAGTGCTGGCCGCTTTCCCCGGCATGCAGCAATAAACGACATCATCAGAAGAGGTTTGGATACAGCTGAGTTCCCTTCCCAAATCGAACCTATAGGCCTCGACCGTGGTGATGGAAAGCGATCTCATCGTCTCTCCTGTCGATGTCGTGCCGGTCGCTTTCCAAGCCATGCAGCAATAAACGACATCATCAGAAGAGGTCTGAGTGCAGCTGGGTTCCCTTCCCAAATCGAATCGTGGAGACCGTTGTGATAGAAAGCGGTCGGACGGGATTACCATTTTTCCTTTTAAAAAGGGGAAGTCGTAGATTTGGGATGCGACCTGTGCGGATACATTTTCGGCCAGTAATTTCACCAGGTCCGCGGTTGAGCCGAGGTTCGTCGCTCGTGATGCAGAGATAAAAAAAATAGTTAAATATTCTTCTCTTGCTGATAGATTTTTTTTTTTACTCCTGTGCCACTGGAGACTTCTTGGCCCTCGTTCGATGGCGTTCCTTCGGAGGATTGGCACGATTGCAGCGTGTCTAACCGGCGACGGTTGGAGGTAATGCTTTCTCCATTATTGCGGCTGGTAGAGGATAGAAAAAATGCTTATAGTTACTTTATTCAAACTTTTTTTTTCAATGAATAAATTTCCCATTGTTCAAAAATTAACTGATACGAACCGCGTTGACGTGCAAACTTCCCCAAATCAACATGCCAACATTCATCTTTATAAAGGGCAGTTGTCTATGTATATATGTATGTATGTGTGACTGTGTGTGTGTTTGTGTGTGTGTGTATGTGTGCGCATCTGTGTCCTCCTGAAACTAAAAAACAACAATACAAAGTAAATATGTATGCGATTTCAAATAATTTTTTAAATTTATTTTTATTATTTTTAATTCTCTGATTTAAGAACTTATGAATTTGAACGATATACATTATTAATGGTTAATTCTATGTGTTAAATAGACAAAATGAACACCCGATTTGGAAACACCATCACGGGAACGCGACAGGTAACGGTCAGAATTCACACCTGACGATTGCATTAACTGCATGAAACTTCGAGTAATGTTATCGACGGTGGATATTTACTAATATATATATATATATATATATATATATATATATATATATATATTAGTAATTATACATAATATACACGCTGGATGTTCACCAATATATATATATATATATATATATATATATATATATATATATATATATATATATATATATAATCAGTATATATACATAATATACACGGTGGATATTTACTAATATATACATACATTGAAAGTATAAAAGTGTGGCAATTTATCCTTTGTATCCTGTATATATATATATATATATGACTATTTATCCTGTGACATTTCATCCTGCATATATTTATATATATATATATATATTTAATTGGTTTGATGTGAGTTTGTGACTTTGGGTTTCACGCTATTTGACGATCGGGTGACAAACTTACATCAATCCAACTAAATACGTTAGCCCTCTCACTGATATTGAGCGCTTTCCAATAAGTACCGCGCATATAATATATAAATAATATATATGAAAAATTGCATATATATATACATTTCACACACACATATATATATATTTTAGGAGATTTTTATGTTTAACATTCTTTTTGTAGATACAAATATTTAAGTAAATGCTATGTTTGTAATAAACAGTATTAAACAACATTTACCGTCCTGAATGTCCCAGAAATTTTCATAGAAAATATTCGTCCTCCAACAGGATTCGAACCTGTATCCTATACGGAACCGTCATCTAGTCTGACGTGCCCTTTAACCGATTCGGCCACAGAGGATAGTTCAGTTGATAAGGTCGAATTTACTGCATATAAACTTCAATCTTCCATGAATCTTTCACGTACATTGATATCTGCTCATGGCGTATCAAACGTAAACAGATGACGTCACACATTATGAAATGGACAAAGTCATAAAGCCTGACGTGCCTTTTTAACCGATTCGGCCACTGAGAATCGTTCGGTTGGCAATGTCGAATTTAATGCTTATAAACTTTTTATAAACTATGAAAATTTCTCGGACATTCAGGCCAGTAAATGTTGTTTAATACTGTTTATTATAAACCGAGCATTTGCATAAATACTGGAGCGAAAAGGAAAAACCGGCGAGGTCTATTCTTTGTGATTAGTTTGAATAATAAGAATGTATTTAATTCTAAGTTAAAACAATGATCTTTCTTCATGGTGGGATCTCCTGATCCAGTTTTCCTCTCTACTTGTCCCTCCTTTTTAAACTTATTCACAGTTCTCTTGATGGTTCTTGAATAGAATTTGAACCCTTTTGCAGGTTATTTAAAGCCAGAAAATATTTTTACATTATTTATTTGTTTTTTTGTTTTTTTTAGATACTGATTTGAGATAATGATTTAGTGATACAACTTTTACTAATCAACCCATTTATGGCTTTCAAAAGGGTATTTGCTGCTTAGCAAAATATAATGTGGATATAAAGTGGGACCAATTCTATATTAAGATCAATATATAAACTGATCCCTCAATTTGTGGCCTGGGTAGTTTCTATACATTTATAATCCAGAGAATGTAAATAAATCTAAAAGACATGCCTGTGTAGTTAATCAGTATTTCATTAATTGATTGATTCGTTTTCTACGGCTTATCAAACATCAAGAAATTATAATGTGGATATAAAGTAAGGGACCAGTTCTATATTAAGATCAATATATAAACTAATCCCTCACTTTGTGGACACGGTAGTTTCTATACATTGATATTCCAGAGAATGTAAATAAATCTAAAAGACATGCCTGTGTAGATAATCAGTATTTTGTTCATTGATTCGTTTTCTACGGTTTATCAACAATCAAGAAATTGTAATGTGGTATAAATTGGGACCAATTCTATATTAAGATTAATATATAAAATAACCCCTCACTTTGTGGCCACACTAGTTTCTGTACTTTTATATTCCAGAGAATGTCAATAAATCTAAAAGATATATCTGTGTAGCTAATCAGTATTTGACTGATTGATCGATTCATTCATTCATTTTATACGGTTTATCAGCCTTTTGCAAGTTATTTAAAGCCAGAAAATATTTTTAAATTTTAAGAATGTTCTTTACAGTTAATGATTTAATGATGCAAGTTTCATGTGTCGGGGAGAAGAGGTTGATTCATAGCTAATCTGTATTTGATAAACAAAAATATAATATGGACATAAAGTTAGGCATCAATTCTATATTACAAACAATACATAAATTGATCCTTCACTTTGTGGCCACGATAGTTTCTATACATTTATATTCCAGAGAATGTAAATAAATCTAAAATACATACCTGTGTAGATAATCAGTATTTTTATTGATTGATTCCTTTTCTAAGGCTTATCAACAAACAAGAAATTATAATGTGGATATAAAGTGGGGGATCAATTATATATTAATATTAATATATAAACTGATCCCTCACTTTGCGGCCACCGTAGTTTCTATGCATTTATATTCCAGAGAATGTAAATAAATCTAAAAGACATGCCTGTGTAGCTAATCAGTATTTCATTGATTGATTCGTTTTCTACGGTTTAACAAACAAGAAATTATATGTGGATATAAAGTGGGGGATCAATTATATATTAATATCAATATATAAACTGATCTCTCACTTTGTGGCCACTGTAGTTTCTATGCATTTATATTCCAGAGAATGTAAATAAATCTAAAAGCCATGCCTGTGTAGCTAATCAGTATTTCGTTGATTGATTCGTTTTCTACGGCTTATCAACAAACAATAAATTATAATGTACATATAAAGTGAGGGACCAGTTCTACATTAAAATCAATATATAAACTAATCCCTCACTTTGTGGACACGGTAGTTTCTATACATTGATAATCCAGAGAATGTAAATAAATCTAAAAGACATGCCTGTGTAGCTAATCAGTATTTTGTTGATTGAGTGATTCGTTCTCTGGGCCTTATCAAGTTATCAACCCACTTCAGGTTATATTTTTTAATCGAATTCACCCCAAACATGGCAGTAATGCCACTAAAACACAATGGGTTACAGGGAGTGGATAAATTAGGAACAGAAACCTGAATGATGAGCAGAAAGAAAGGAGAGTTATCAGTAGAACAATAGATAACGATTGACATTGCATTTGAATTTTTGCAGATTAAAGTTGGTTGGAAAACATGGAACTGGAATGGAATTCCACAAGTGAGAAGTGCGAGAAAAGAAACTGTTACCATAGAATGTACGGCTACATCTAGCAATTACAACTGTAAATTGATGAGATATCGATCCCAATCTAGTGCTGCGCTTAAATTTTAAAAAAAAACTCTAGGTGCCGTAATGAGTTACAAGGCCAAAATAGGGAATGAGCAAAAGTACGGTCTTCTTCTGTCTTAACATTAACTTAGCTAACCACAATCACTGACCCAAACATACCACAATATTCCTTACACCAAAACAACGCATTATTACTTACCATTCTTACAGCATCCACCATAATGCCACAATGTCTCTATGAAAATCCTAACTAGTCCCCATGTGTACAATTCATGATTGTGGGGGAGGGGAATAAAAGAACAATTTTAAAAGTGAATATTTACAAATATGAGCCAAAACTATTTACAAGAAAAGAAAATAGCGAACAATTTACATGAAGGTATTTATAAAAAAAAGACACAGAGAGGTAACCTTATGGCGAGGTGGGGGGAGATGTGACTGAATCGGAACCGCCAGATCAGGACCAGTAATATTGCAGGTTCTTTTTTGGATTCTATCAAGTAGCTCAAGGTAAGTAGCAGGGGAACCAGACCATATGTGGCAGCCATATTGTAAGCATGGACGAATGGTAGACTTATTGATATGGAAGATAGAGTCTGGAGAGAAAAAATTATCTAGTACGACATAGTGAACTGATTTTCTAAACAGCTGTCCTAGCAATGGATTCAATATGGTATTTCTACATCGTGTCAGCTGAGAATGTGATCCCGAGACGGCACAACGAGTCACTTATTTGGGGGATAGCATCAGCCATGCTGATGAAAGGCACAGAAGGCTCTCTCATAGTATTAATGGAGAGAAGTTTTGTTTTGGAGGCTTTAAAATTAGCAAGCCATCTTTTATCCCTGTTAGCAACATAACTATAACCTAAGGCTTTCTACTGCGAAAGAAAAAAGACGTAAATTAGCATGCCATCTACTTGCTATTGAAAGCTCACGTCGGGTAGTGCGATTCTATACACAGAGAGTATGCAGGTTCATTCGTACCCACCGATATCACAATAATCATTACAATAAATGCAAATTGGACAAATCTTCTCTGTGACGTCATTGCTTAAAACATCCAGGATTTTGGTTTTTAATCTGCAAATGTAATTTTTTTCTAAGTATATGAAAATATCACTTCAGACATTTAACGTGATTGTGCCCATAGGATTTAAAGCTAAAACGTTCGACCCGTTTTGCTATACCCTGTATTTTCAAATTTAAGTCTTCAACTCTTTTTTTTTCTGTAACATATGCTTTCAGGCAAACCTCAGACTATTTTTTACTATACCCTATGTTTTCAGACTCAGGCTTTCGACCCTTTTTTTTACTATACACTTTTAGACTTAAGCGTTTAGGAGCACACCCGAACTATACTATGAAAGTATTTATTTTTTTTAAATGTCTAGGGAAAGTGACTGGGGCCGAGCTACCAGATCAGGACCAATAATATTGCAGATTCTTCTTTGGATTTTATCAAGGAGCTCAAGGTAAATAACAAGGGCACCGGTCCATATCTGGCAGCAACATTTTAAGCCTGGACGAATGTTAGACTTATAGACATGTAAGATAGATTCTGGAGAGAAAAATTGTGAACAGGCTTTCTTAGCAGCTGAAATAGCAATGAATTTAAGGCCAGAAATAATTGTAGTTTATACGATTTGTTTTAGACAATAATGGTTTAGTAGTACAAGTTAAGCGTCATACGTGATAAACTCTTCAGCGATCATGTCTCTTTCTTTATAAGTTTGACTATGAAGAATAATTTCCTGCAGTAGGTTGTCATTTCTGTCTATGGCAGACCGGTTGCCACCCAAGTGAAGTACAACGCCCAAATAGAGAATGGGGAAAAGGACGGTCTTCTTCTGTCTTAACATTAAACGTAGCTAACCACAATCACTGAACCCAAACATACCACAATATTCCTAACATCAAAACGACGCATTCTTACTAACCTTTCATACTACATTCACCATAATACCACAATGTCTCTATGAAAATCCTAACTAGTCCCCATATCTACAATTCATGTCTGTGGGGAAGGGGAATAAAAAACAATTTTAAAAGTCTAAACCCCAATTATTATTTACAAATGAATCAAAACTATTTACAAGATAATAAACAAAATAGCGAACAATTACCATGAAGGTATTTATAAAAAAAAGTCACAGAGAGGTAACCTTATGGCGGAGAGAAAGTGACTGATGCCGATCCGTCAGATCAGGACCAGTAATATTGCAGATTCTTCTTTGAATTTTATCAAGTAGCTCAAGGTAAGTAGCAGGGGAACCAGACCATATGTGGAAGCCATATTTTAAGCAAGGATGAATGGTAGACTTATAGATATGTCAGATAGATTCTGAAGAGAAAAATTGTGAACAGACTTTTTTAGAAGCTGACCTAGCAATGAATTTAAAGCCAGAAAATATTGAAGTTTATACGTTTTTTTTTAGATAATAATGGTTTGGTAACATAAGTTAAGTGTCATACGTAAAAAAAACGCTTGGACGATCATATCTCTTTCTTTTCAAGGTTGACTCTGAAGAATAATTTGCTGCAGTAGGTCGTCATTTTTTTCTGCGGCAAACCGGTTGACACCCAAAGCCAGAGAACCCAATCTGTTTTACTATTTACCCATAGCCGTGGATTCATACCTTGCCCAAGGGTATTAGCACGTAAGTGAATGTAATAAATTCGACTGGGATTCGAAGTCGGCTCTCCGATTCCTTCATCCGAATCGCAATCCATTACTCTACCATACCTTCTAATGTATACTTGACTAACCTATATCTTGGGTTGAGAAGAGACGGATTTATATCTTTCCCAGGGGTATTTTTATCGTAAGTGAATATAACGAACCCAACGGGAATTCGAACACTGATCTCCGATTAACAATCCCGAGTTATCCATTACACCACCCGCACATCCAAGCTTACAGCACCTAAGAATTCCCGAACAGTCACCCATCTAAGTACTGAACAGACTCGACGTTGCTTAACTCCGGTGATGGTACAGAACTGTACCGAATTATTTAAACAAGTGAATATAAGTCTGCTGAATTAATTATTATTTTATATTATTTCCTTGGGTTTGTGTTGTATACACATTTCCTTCTGGGTATCTCAACCAGAGACCGAAGATCTTAAATGGCTTTATTACATTTTCCAATGAGAATTTTTTTGTAAAAAAATATCTAAGATCACACATATTTTACATAGATAAAACACTTTATGATGTGTGAGCTGTAATTGTGAGTACATTGTTTAAGGCATGGGCTATCGGGAAACCCTTCAGTGAGTGTATCGGAACCTTTTGCAATAGAGTCGAGTACTCCAACTCCAATTGGAATTACTGATGTCCTCATATGCCACATTTTTTTTAGGTTTCCACTTCTTGTATTTTGATAGTTCTATGAAGTCCTCAAAGATACATTAACATCTGTAGGGACTGCCATGTCAAAAAGAAAACACATTCTGTTCTTGAGGTATTTGATCACGATGTCTGGGAGATTAGCTTTCATTGTTCTGTCTGTGTGTATTGTAAAGTCCCATAAAGTTTTACAGATTTTGTCTCTGTAAACGAATCTGGGTGATGTTCATACTAGTTTCTTGTAGTTTTCTACCCGTAAACTTTTCATAATTTGCTGTGAAGATATTGGCCCACGCTATTCAGCCGAATTTTATATTCAGTTGGTGCTTACACCGTACAACCTGATACAAAATGGCCAATTGTTTCTGGATATTTATCACAAAATCTGCATTTCGGGTAAACACAGTTTTTTTTTTCAGTATGTGTGCGGGGTAATTTCTAGTTAGCAAGCATTGTTGAGCAAGTATAAAACCTTTCAACATTATTATTATTATTATTATTATTATTATTATTATTATTATTATTATTTTCTTTGATATCTGGCGTTTACATATTTCTTTCCGGGTCCCGCCCAGGGACCTAAGGTTAGAAATGGTATCATGACACTTTCCACTGAAGAAAAAAATACATAGATAAAGCCCTTCGTAAAGTGTGGGCTGTACTTGTCAGAACAATTTTTTGTATCTCTTTGAGGCATGGACTTCCAGGGATCCCTTCAATCAGCCTACTGGAATCTTTTCCAACCAGTCCAAGGGCTCCAGCTACAACAGGGATTGTTGATGTTCCCATGTGCCACATTTTTGAGATTTCTATTTCAAGGTCTTTGTATTTTGACAGCTTTTCGAATATCTTCAAAGATACATTGCAGTCTGCAGGGACTGCCATATCAATAAGGAGGCACTTATTTTGTTTGTGGTCGTTAATAACAATGTCTGGGCGGTTGGCTATGATTGTTCTGTTAGTGTGCATTGTGTAGTCCCATAGAATTGTAACAGGTCCTATCTCCGTAACCGGGTCAGGGTGGTGTTCGTACCAGTTTCTTTCAGTTTCCTTCCCATAGGAGTTGCAAATTTTCCAGTGCAGATATTGGCCCACTCTGTCATGCCGGGTTTTATATTCAGTGGGTGCCAATATCGTGCAACCTGATATAAGATGATCAATGGTTTCTGGATATTTGTCACAGAATCTGCATTTTGGGCTAACACAGTATTTTAGTATATGTGCTTGATAATTCCTAGTTAAAGGCATTATTATTATTATTATTATTATTATTATTATTATTATTATTATTATTATTATTATGCCTCTTGATTCCTTGGGTAACACAGGGCCGCAACATCCCCTCTCCAACGGACCCGGTTCCGGGCGATCCTCTTCAGCTTGGCCCATGTCGTGCCGGCTGCCTTCACCTCTGCGTTAACACTTCTGCGTCAAGTCTGTTTTGGTCGATTCACTTTTTGATTCCCTTGTGGATTCCTGTAAAGGCCCTGGCTGGTGACTGGATGGCGGAGTGTGTGGCCAATCCATCCCCATTTCCGTTTTTGGATGTCAATGTCGATTGGGGTTTGTCTGGTCCTGTCCGACAATTGGTCGTTGGAGCGGACTTCCGGCCACCTGATATTGTGCATGTTCCTGAGACATCGGTTGGCAAATGCCTGAAGTTTGTGGGTGTTGGTCTTGGTTACCCGCCAGGTGTCTGAGTCGTAAAGTAGGACTAAATTGGTGTTGAAGATCCGGAGCTTGTTGGAAAGTGAGAGGACTGTTGATTTCCAGATTGGCCACAGATTGTTTAAAGTGTGTCGGGCTTTGTTGATTCGCCGCTTGTTGTCTTCATATGTTCTCCCGCCATCTTCACTGACGACGCTTCCCAGGTAGACAAACCTATGGACTTCCTTGATTTCTTCTTGGTGTAGTCGCAGTGGGTCTTGTCTATTATTTACATTCTTGTTTGTATTATTATTATTATAGATGTTATTTGTTTTTTCGTGAATACTCATTTACATCCGGGTCCCAACCAAAGACCTAAGGTCAGAAATAGCATCATGAAATTTTCCCTGAATATTTTTATAAACAAAATAAAAATAGAAAATAAAAATATTTTACATTAATAAAGTCCTTTGTAATATGAACAATTGTTTTGGGGGGTATTTCTTTTAGGCGTGAGCTACCAAGGATAACTTCAATGAGTCTATCAGAACCTTTTCTAGTCAAACGCGGGGCTCCAATCATAACTGGAATTATTGATGTCTTCAGTTGCTACATTTTTTGAGATTTCTACTTCAAGATCCTCATATTTTGATAGTTTTTCTTAAAGATCTTCAAAGTTATATTACATTGTGCAGCAACTTTCATGTCAGTAAGAAAGCACATTCTGTTCTTGTGATCTTTGGTCACAATGTCGAGGCGATGTCCAATAGGTACAACCCAAACATTCTGAAGGGTTTTATCTATCTAAAATGTGCTTGCTTTTATGTTATTTTTAAATTTTTTTCATTTTATAAAAATGATCAGGGAAAAATGTCATGAAGCCATTTCTGACCTTAGGCTTCTGGATAAGACCCGGATGGAAATAAGTGTACGACAAAAATCAAAGCAAATAATAATAATAATAATAATAATAATAATAATAATAATAATAATAATAAACTGGAAGAAACTGGTAGGAACACCACCCAGACCCGGTTACGGAGATAGGACCTGTTACAATTTTATGGGACTACACAATACACACTGACAGAACAATCAAAGCCAACCGCCCAGACATTGTTATTAAAGATCACAAACAAAAGAAAAATGCTTCCTTATTTATATGGCAGTCCTAGTGGCTTTATTGCCTTCCTTGAGGTGAAATGATTGAAAATTGTTATTTGTACTTAGGAGGAGAAGATTCCAGCAAACATATGCACCCAAAATTAGTCTGGGATCGTGTTCGCCTCCTTTCAATGCGTTGAAATTCTTTAATAATTTTCGAGCAACCATTTCTTTTCGGGGAAACATTCTGAAGGGTAAAGTCTTGGTTGGTAGTCAGTCTAGGAGAAGGCCAACTCTTAATTAAAAACTGGTTAGGCGTGGTGCTGCCAACTTCACAGTATAAAAATCTACTTTTTTTTTTCAAGCGTATCACCCCCAAGCAAGGCTGGAGGCCACTATCACGCATGGGGTTACAGAAGGGTTGGAGTAAGAGCAGATAGGAGTGGTAAAGGAGAGGATGTGGAGAAAGAGAAAGACAGTGGGTCGATCAAGGCAAGGGGGTTACAGAAGATTTGGAGCGAGAGCAGATAGGAATGAAAGGTGAAAGGATGTGGAGAAGGGAAGTGGATAGATCAAGGCAACTGGAGATGTCGATTGACGCTACACTTAAACCGTTGGAGATTGTATTTGTCAGGGAAACAGTAATAGGGAAGGGAGTTCCATAGGCAAGATGTGCGAGACATGAAGCTATTGGAGTAGAAGAGACGTCTACATCTAACAGTTTCAACGGTGAAGGGGTGGGAGCGGGATGCCAGCCTCGTGGGGCGTTTAAATTCACGAGGCCTAGGGACAAGCGAAAGCAACTCTTCGGAGCAATTACCGTGAACGTACTTGTAAAAAAGGCAGAGCGATGCAACATCGCGTCTGTGAGAGATCGACTGCAGACGAGATGACAGATCAGGGCCAATCACATTGCTTATCCGTAAACCGCAGGTGAAACACCTAACAGTGAATATACGCAACCATGAATGTTAATGATGCTTAGTGAGAGAACGAAGAGGAAGTTCCTGCATATAAATCCAAAATTAGACTGGGACCATTTTTGTCGAGCTCCAATGCGTTGACGTTCTTCAATAATTCTTGTGTAGTCATCTCTTTTCGACGAAAGATTCTTAAGTGCAAATCGTAGCAACGGCGTCCGTGTTCCTTTTGACGTGAGCGCTTCAGTTGCATATGCGCATGCGTGCATGTTAGGACGTAACGATGCAGACGCCATCTTTCCACACACCGACATCACTATGGTATCTGGATTATTTCAGATACTTTCATTGTCAGTAGCGAATTATTCAAGTTAGTCAACTGGAATGATCTTTCGAAAAACAGAAAAAGAAAAAAAAAGAGAGGAAAAATATTCCTTTTTTTTTTTTCTGGCACCCGTTCACTTGGATGTTTGTGATTTTCCCGGCTTTTAAATTTTTCATCGTCTTTTTTTAATTTTTTTTTCTTTTTCCTTTGCTTGCTGCTGAGTTTCGTCATTTTTTTTATATGTTTTTCATTATTTTTCTTCTTAATGACTGACTCGTGTTTTTTATTTATCTATCAAAGTTATTTTTCTTCTTTATGTTTTCTTTCATTCCAAGGGATTTCATTGCTCCTTTCTTTCTTTCTTTTTTTCTTTCTTCTCTTAATTTCATAAAATCTTCCTCCAGTATTATTTCGTTTCATTTATTCTTTCTCTCAAGATTTTACTTCTTTTTTTATTCTTTCTTTCTTTCTTTCTATTTCTTTCTTTCTTTCTTTCTTTCTTTCTTTTATATTATTTTATTTTACTTTTTCTTCTCTTAATTTCATATTTTTCTCCAGTATTATTTCGTTTCATTCTTTCTTTCTCTTTTGCTTCCTCCTTTCCTTCATTCTTTTTTATCTTGTTTTAGATTTTTGTGTTTGTCTTGCCTTACCTTCTTTCTTTCTCAATTCTTCTCTCTTTCATTTTCTTTTTCGCCTAATTATTTCGCTCTGTATTTCCTATCTTTCTTTCTTCCTTATTATTTTTCTTTCTTTCTCTTGGGATTTTGCTTCTTTCTTTCTTTCTTTTTTATTACATGCTTCTTTCTTTCATTCGTTTTTATCTTACATTCTGTTTTATTTCATTTTCTGTTCTTTTTCTTTCTATATTTCGCATTGCTTCTCTGTTTCATTTCTCTTTATTTTTTCCTTCATTGAGTTCTCAAATTTCAGAATCCTCCATGTTTAATTTTCAATTCAGTTCAACTTCTTTTCTTCTTTGTTTTTTTCTCTCTTTGTTCATTTTTCTTTCTGTCTGTTCTGCTGTTTTCGTTTCGTTTTTCTTTCTTTCATTCTTTCTTTCATTCTTTCTTTCTTTCTTTCTTGCTTTCTTTCTTTCTTTCTTTCATTCTTGCTTTCTTTCTTTCTTTCTTGCTTTCTTTCTTGCTTTCTTTCTTGCTTTCTTTCTCTCTTTCTTTCTTTCTTTCTTTCTTGCTTTCTTTCTTGCTTTCTTTCTTGCTTGCTTTCTTTCTTTCTCTCTTTCTTGCTTTCTCTCTTTCTTTCTTTCTTTCTTTCTTTCTTGCTTTCTTTCTTTCTTTCATTCTTTCTTTCTTGCTTTCTTTCTTGCTTTCTTTCTTGCTTTCTTTCTTTCTTTCTTTCTTGCTTTCTTTCTTTCTTTCTTGCTTTCTTGCTTTCTTTCTTTCTTGCTTTCTTGCTTTCTTTCTTTCTTTCATTCTTTCTTTCTTTCTTTCTTTCTTGCTTTCTTTCTTGCTTTCTTTCTTGCTTTCTCTCTCTCTTTCTTTCTTTCTTTCTTGCTTTCTTTCTTGCTTTCTTTCTTGCTTTCTTTCTTTCATTCTTTCTTTCTTTCTTGCTTTCTTTCTTGCTTTCTTTCTTTCTTTCTTGCTTTCTTTCTTGCTTTCTTTCTTGCTTTCTTTCTTGCTTTCTTTCTTGCTTTCTCTCTCTCTTTCTTTCTTTCTTTCTTTCTTGCTTGCTTTCTTTCTTGCTTTCTCTCTTTCTTTCTTTCTTTCTTTCTTGCTTTTTTTCTTGCTTTCTTTCTTTCTTTTATGTCTCATTCCTCCTTTCATTTTTCCTTCATCTTCTATTTCATTCTCTGTTTGTCTCTCCCTTCTTGTCTACTTGATTTCTTTGTCTTTCCTCCGTTTACTCATCCACCATCTCATTCGTTTTTCACCATTTTCCGTTCAACTCCCTATGAATTGCGCACCTCGAGGCGGTGTAATGGTTAACAAGCTTGTTTCGCTAGAACAATTAAGACTGAATATTGCGTTCGATCCTCACTGGGTGCCCCATACTTTCGGCCTTGTGCCACATCCAAGTTAAGCTTCGAAAATCACATCTCCATATTTAAAAAAATTCTTTTTGAAGTTCCATTTAACCATCATCTGCAATCATTCATCAATTCTTTTCTTTCTCTCTCTTTTTCTCTCTCTATTCCCATCGATCTTTCTCTCTCACACACTTTATCTCTCTCTCTTTCTATCTTTCTCTATCTCTCTATATATCATTCTCCCACTCTTTCTCTTTCTCTCTCACTTTCTCTCTCTTTTTTCTCTATCTCACTTTCACTCTCTCTCTTTTTCTCACATTCTCTCTCTCTTTCTCTGTCTCTTTTCCCTCTCTCGTTCTCTCTCTCTTTCTCACTTAATCTATCTCTCTCTCTTCTTCTACATCTTTTTTCTCTCTCTTTCTCTGTTTCTACCTTTCTTTTTTTTTCTCTCTCTCTCTCTCTCTCTCTCTCTCTGTTATTGATTGGGGGAAATGGACGATTGAAAAAAAAGATTGCCAACAAGATTTATTAAGAATTCACATAATTTGCATAAGTTGCTCATCTATCGACGAAATCGATATTTTGATCGATACGAAACGAATAAATGTGAGGCAATTTGGACAGTTTAAGCTCTCTACTTCGTCTCTTTTTCTTTCTTTGTTTTTTCACTCGCCCGCTCCTTCACTCAATCATTTTATCTTCACCTGAACTCTCACTCTCTCTCACTCTCAGCTTCACTCTATCATTTTTCTCTTCACCTTAACTCTCACTCTCTCTCACTCTCAGCTTCACTCAATCATTTTTCTCTTCACCTGATCTCACTCTCTCACTCTCAGCTTCACTCAATCATTTTCTCTTCACCTGAACTCACTCTCCCACTCTCAGCTTCACTCAATCATTTTCTCTTCACCTGAACTCACTCTCTCTCTCTCACTCTCAGCTTCACTCAATCATTTTCTCTTCATCTGATCTCTCTTTCTCTCACTCTCAGCTTCACTCAATCATTTTTCTCTTCACCTTAACTCTCACTCTCTCTCACTCTCAGTTTCACTCAATCATTTTTCTCTTCACCTTAACTCTCACTCTCTCTCACTCTCAGCTTCACTCAATCATTTTTCTCTTCACCTGATCTCACTCTCTCACTCTCAGCTTCACTCAATCATTTTTCTCTTCACCTGATCTCACTCTCTCACTCTCAGCTTCACTCAATCATTTTCTCTTCACCGGAACTCACTCTCTCTCTCACTCTCAGCTTCACTCAATCATTTTCTCTTCATCTGATCTCTCTTTCTCTCACTCTCAGCTTCACTCAATCATTTTTCTCTTCACCTTAACTCTCACTCTCTCTCACTCTCAGTTTCACTCAATCATTTTTCTCTTCACCTTAACTCTCACTCTCTCTCACTCTCAGCTTCACTCAATCATTTTTCTCTTCCCCTTAACTCTCACTCTCTCTCACTCTCAGCTTCACTCTATCATTTTTCTCTTCACCTTAACTCTCACTCTCTCTCACTCTCAGCTTCACTCAATCATTTTTCTCTTCACCTGATCTCACTCTCTCACTCTCAGCTTCACTCAATCATTTTCTCTTCACCGGAACTCACTCTCTCTCTCACTCTCAGCTTCACTCAATCATTTTCTCTTCACCTGAACTCACTCTCTCTCTCTCACTCTCACTCAATCATTTTCTCTTCATCTGATCTCTCTTTCTCTCACTCTCAGCTTCACTCAATCATTTTTCTCTTCACCTTAACTCTCACTCTCTCTCACTCTCAGTTTCACTCAATCATTTTTCTCTTCACCTTAACTCTCACTCTCTCTCACTCTCAGCTTCACTCAATCATTTTTCTCTTCACCTGATCTCACTCTCTCACTCTCAGCTTCACTCAATCATTTTCTCTTTACCTGAACTCTCTCTCTCTCTCTCTCTCCTTTTCACTCATTGATTTTCTCATTACCTGAACTCACTCTCTCTTTCTCTCTCTCTTTCTCTTTCACTCAATCACTTTTCTTTCATTTTTCTGTCTCTCTTTCCGTTTTACTTTCTCTCTCATTTCCTTTTCTCTTTTTTCTTTCCTTCTCTTTCATTTCGTTTTTTTTTTCATTCCCTCGAGATTTCTTTTACATTTTCTTTAAAATTAACTTTCCTTTTTTTTAAATTCCTTTTTAATACGTTTTTATTCTTTCTTTTTGTCGTTCTTTTTTTCTTTCTTTCTTTCTCTTTCATTTCCTCTCAAATTTTCTTTCTTTTTTCTTTACTCCTCTTTCATTAAATTTCGTTCTTTCTCTCTTTCAATCCGTTTTTCTTTTTGCTTCCTTTCTTCTTACTTGTATGTGCTTATTCGTTTGAATCTCAAAGTCTTTGAGAATGTTGCCTCATGCATTTACTGTTGGTGTGCATCCGTTACCGTTGACCCTGTTCCCGTTGGGCGTTCTTCCACACCAGTTATGCCTACGTTTTAATCTATCTAGGTTAAGTTCTTCCATTGCTTGTTGAGTAAGTTATCGCTGTTCCCCTTATGATTCTCATGCAATCTGTATTCCCTGTGAATGATCTCTGTTTTTTTCATCAAACCTTCTTCCCTCATTGCATACCAGAAATTCCAAATTTATTTATTTTTTTATTAAAACTGCTAGTTTCCTTGTAGTTTTCCCTGAATCTTGTAGTTTCTACTATGCAATATCCATGTTATTCTTGGCATTATTTGATAGAACCATATCTCTGAATAGATTATATGTACGTCTGGGAATTATATCTCGATAATTAACTGAATTGATTACCCAGCATTCACTGTCATATACCGGGTGTAAGGGCAAAATTGTCCGGGTGTAAGGGCAAAATTGTCCGGGTGTAAGGGCAAAATTGTCCGGGTGTAAGGGCAAAATTGTCCGGGTGTAAGGGCAAAATTGTCCCAATCGAGTTACAGCATAAGCTGGATGCGGTGAACAGACTGATCTATACATTTTGATTTCAGAGTTGTCTCTCTCCAAAACTGGGTCTTAGCCAAGCCCAGAGAGCCTATTCAACCGTACGCTTATTTCCGGCCTTGTTGTGTAGAGAGAAGTGATGAATTAATACCTCTTGAATTCATACTTTTCCTTCTCCCAAACCCAAACCGGACCAGCGTAGTGCGCCTCGGCAGTGGTCGACGTAAAAAGTTTGAACGAGCTAAGTTCCGACTTCGTAATATCGCGAGAACACCGCCCGCCGCGGCCGGGACTTGCTTCCTCCGCAAGTCGCGGCCACCCGGTGTTCGTTCGCCGTCGCCGGTCTGCTGTTAACCCCGAGCGAGCCGAATTGAGATTTCTACACTTTGAATTCAGAGTTGTCCTAATGTTAAAACGGTTCCCACACAAAGGCTAGATAGCCCAGTCCACCCTGCGGAATAGACGGCCTCGTACCTGCCCTGGGTCATTTGTGCGAAAACGCACGCAAGGCCCTTGGTTGAAATTTGAACCCGGCACCTCAGTATTACTTTCCGCTTACAGCCGTTATAGCTATAACTGTTATCATTTTTATTGAAAGCCGATATCACTGCAACTATCGGTGTTGTTTATATTATTTACATTATTCGGACTGTTGTGCCCATCTTCATTGCCATATTCACAACGTTTCGGCCGTTGTATACTCCGCCCTTCTTCAGGTGATTGGAATTTCGAACAGAACCCTTTATTTCGTCCACCAGGGTAGATTGTTCTAGTTCCACGTCCCATGCCTCTTCCGCATGTCTCAGTTATTTCCCTTTGACTCAACTCGCCAAGTTTGGGTTCACCACTGCTGTGGGCTGTTATTGAACTCACAACTCTTTGGATCAAATCACTGGATCTAACCAACGTCTTTATCCACTGGACCATGTGTTAATGATCTGAT
Organism: Acanthosepion esculentum; assembly: GCA_964036315.1. Classification (NCBI taxonomy): domain Eukaryota; kingdom Metazoa; phylum Mollusca; class Cephalopoda; order Sepiida; family Sepiidae; genus Acanthosepion; species Acanthosepion esculentum. The sequence continues at coordinate 12,168,253 of OZ038518.1, forward strand.
CAAAGAGCTATTTTTTAGCCACTACGGTTTGACTGGAAGACGATACAACCTAAGAACAAACCTGGTGCTTCGTCTGAGCTGGAACGCTACATATAAACTTCAAGGAAACATGGCCCAGAGAATAAAGACGTTGGTTAGAACCAGTGATTGGATCAAAGAGTTGTGAGTTCAATACCAGGCCACAGCAGTGGTGAACCAAAATTTGGAGAGGTAAATTAAAGGGAAATAACTGAGATATCTGGAACAGGCATGAGTTTATGTTCGAATCGACATAAGAAGGCAAGCGCGGATATCGGTCGAAACGTTGTAAACATTGCATTGAAGATGAGGAAACAGTCCGAATAATGTAAATAATGCAAGTGATCATAATACCTCATCTGAGAGATAGAGGCAGATACTGAAAAAGGCCGGAACGTAAAACGGCCGAAATGTTATGAATATGCTAATGAAGATGAGGATAACAGTCCGAATAATGTAATTAATGCAAGTAATCATAATAGCTCATCCCAGAGATCCAATCACCTGAAGAATGCAGGGTGGTACAAAAACAGAAACGTTGTGAATGTGGCAATGAAGATGAGGATAACAGTCCGAATAATGTAAATAATGCAAGTAATCATAATAACTCATCTCAGAGATATAGACAGATATCGAAGAAGGCCAGAGCGTACAACGGCCGAAAAGTTGTGAATATGGCAATGAAGATGAGGACAACAGTCCGAATAATGTAATTAATGCAAGCAATCATAATACCTCATTTCAGCGATATAGACAGATACTGAAAAAGGTCAAAGCCTACAACGGTCGAAACGTTGTGAATATGGCAATGAAGATGAAGATAGCAGTCCGAATAATGTAAATAATGTAAGAAATCATAATACCTTATCTCAGTGATATAGACAGATACTGAAAAAGGCCGGAGCGTACAACGGCCTGAACATTGTGAATATGGCAATAAAGATGAAGATAACAGTCCGAATAATGTAAATAATGCAAGTAATCATAATACCTCATCTCAGAGATATAGACAAATCTATCGGGGTTGTGTTTGCGTTTTATGACCACAGCGAAAGCCAACATTTGATTTGGACTGCTTTCCTTGATCGTCTGTACGTCTGGGAATTATATCTCGATCGTTGATTTTTAGCTGAATTGATGTGCCATTTAAACTGACGCGGAGTCGTGTTTTAAGCATCCTTTACTCGTGATGCTTCTCATTTTGAATCCTCTAAATCAAGGTTTTACTTCTCGATAAGTGACCGTCTTATTATAGTGTAATGGGCGTTGAACGATGAATTAGATACTGTTCGAATGCAAGTATTAAGAAAATATTATTCTCGGATGCGAAATTTCGTTTCGAAAAGAGAACAGAACGTTTGTTATGGTTGTTCTGATATGTATTGAGATATTCTTGATAACCTGCAAAGAAGTATGTGGAGTGAGTTACGATGGCCAAATCCAAAGAAAGTAACATTAATTGTCCAACAAACAGAAATGTGCAATGAGCAATAAAAGGAAAAAGAAGAGAAGAAGAACAAAAAGAAAGAAAGAAAAAACCTTATATAAAGCAAGCAAACAATAATCTGTATATAAAGTAGAAGACCTCATGTCCGAAACGGCGACTCTCACATTTCAGGCTGATTTATCGCGCAGTAGGTTTCCATTTCTTTCTGCCATAGACCAGTTGCCATCCAAGGCAATAGAACCCGGTCTGTTCTGCTATTACCCCTAGCTAGGAGGGAGAAGAGGATTCATACCTTTTCCCGAGGTTTTTAGCACGTCAGTCAGTCAGTCATGTGCCATGCCGGATACACGCTTAGGCGATCATGTATCTTTCGACATATGACTGACGAGGCAGATTTATTTCCCGAAATAGGTTGCCATTTCTTTCTGTAGTAGATCAGTTGACATCCAACGCTATAAAACCTGGTCTGTCCTGCTATTTACCCCATAGCTGGCGGGTGGGTAAGAAGATGATTCATACCTTTTCCCGAGGTTTTTAGCACGTCAGTCAGTCATTCGTGTGCCATGCCGGATACACGCTTAGGCGATCATGTATCTTTCGATATATGACTGACGAGGCAGATTTATTTCCCGAAATCGGTTCGATACATGACTCATTATTCAATTTCTACTTTTTTTAAAAATTTTGTATTAGTATAGTTTTGTTGGTTTTTGCTCTTCAGTATTATTCTAGTCAATCCGATTATCATTCAGTTATGCTCCATGCATAATACGCACTTAGCTGAACATGTATCTTTCGATACATGACTGACCATGTAGATTTTTTCCAGCACTAGGTTGCCATTTCTTCCTGCAGTAGACCAGTTGCCATCCAAAGCTATAGAACCCGGTCTGTCTATTTACCTATAGTTGAAGAAGGTGGGGAGAAGAAGAGGATTCACACCTTTCCCAAGGGTATTAGCACGTAAGTGAATGTAACTGATTCGACTGGAATTCGAACTCGGCTCAATCCGAACCGCTATTTATCACTCCACCGTGTCTCTCAAATTTACCACAACCAATTTTGAGATTTATAAAAGAATCGGGATAAGCATAAAACAAAAGTGATGAAAGGATGAAAGAATTTAAAATCCAATTGCGTTGTACCTGTAATGCACTATCGTATCAGTAGCAGTAATTGCTAGGAAACCCGGTCTGTCCTGCTGTTACCCATAGCTAGGGGGGGAGGAAGAAGAGGATTCATACCTTTCAGTTATGTGCCATGCGTGAGACACACTTAGGCGATCATGTATCTTTTGATACACGACTGACGGGGCAGATTTATTTCCCGAAATAGGTTACCATTTCTTTCTGCGGTAGACCAGTTGCCATTCAAGACTACAGAACGCGATCTGACCTGCTATTTAGCCATAGCTGGGGGAGGGGAGAAGAAGAGGATTTATACCTTTCCCAAGGTTACTAGCACGCCAGTCAGTCAGTCATGTGCCATGCCTGATACACGCTTAGGCGATCGTGTATCTTTCGATATATGACTGACGAGGCAGATTTATTTCCCGAAATAGTGCTGTGCTAGACGATATTTATCTCCAGAGACTATTGTACATATCTATGAGTCTACCATTCTTCCATTCTTATAATTTTGCTGCCATATTGCTCCTTCTATTTATCTAAAACTCCTTGATAAAATCTAAAGAAGAATCATCAATATTATTGGCTCCAATCACTTTCCCACCGCCGTAAGTTTGCCTCCCTTTGCCTTTTCTATAAATAATTTCATGGTAATTGTTCAGATAAGCTCTTTGTTATGAATTGTAGATATAGGGTCTAGTTAGGATTTTCATAGAGACAATGTGGTATTATGGTGAATGCATTAAGAAAGGTAAGTAAGAATGCGTTGTTGTGGTGTAAGGAATATTGTTGTATGCTTGGTTGTTTCTGTACATAGCAGAAATAAATATCGCTCTTCGCTATGGTACCTAGACTGTATGAATTTAAGCGCAGTACTAGACTGACTGTTAGATCTCATTATTTTACTTTTGAACTAGCTAGATGTAGCCGTAACCTATATGCTGACAGTTTCTTTTCTCGAAACTTTCCGGCGCCATGTTTTTCAGCCAACTTTAATTTGCAAAAGATTAAATGCAATGTCAATCACTATTTACTCTCCTCCTGATTAGACTTTTCCCTTTTCCGCTCGTTAATGTTTCTGTTCCTAATTCTTCCAAACTTTACTGTCTTGTTTGGTGTGATACCGATTAATAAAAAAACAAGATAACACCAAAATATTATACAAGACTCGCTGTAAAGAAAGATTCAAACTTCTAGAAGCCATTATAATACAAAGACACAACCGACATGAAATAAAATATATTTCGCTACAATGTTTTCTCTCCAGAATCTATCTTACATATCTATAAGTCTGCTATCCGTCATTTTTAAAGTTCTTCGTTATGAATTGTAGATATGCCGTCTAGTTAGGATTTTCATAGAGACATGAGGTATTACGGTGAATGTATTAAGAAAGGTAAATAAGAATGCGTTGTTGTGGTGTAAGGAATATTGTTGTATGTTTGGGTCACTGTTTGTGGCTAGCTAAGTTTAATGTTAAGACAGGTGAAAACCGTCCTTTTTCTCCCATTCCCAATTTTGGCCTTGTGCCACATTTCTGTATCTAGCAGAATAAATATCGTTCTTCGTCATGGTACCTAGACTCTTTGAATTTGAGCGCATCACTAGACTGGCAATGAAGTTTCATCAATGTACAGTTGAGCTGGATAGATGTAACCGTAAGTTCTATGATAATAGTTTCTTTTCTCGCAACTCTCGCTTGTGGAACTCTCTTACCATTATTTTTTATTATTATTAACTTATCTTCTTCCGCGTGTTTTTTCGTTTTCAATTGGACATCTTACATTACGTGTGCCCAACAGCCTCAGACAGATTGAACATTTGGCAGAATACTTGCCTTACGAAATTATTATGATTATTATTATTATTATTATTATTATTATTATTATTATTGGATATGCAAACTACTAACATCAAATCCCAGGAGAATAAAGAAAATAACAAGAGAGTTTCATAAGATATATAGTAAATTATTTGATTAATTTTTCTTACTATCTAATCAACGAACGGTAATTTTCAAGAAGAATACGCACCCCATTATGTGGCTTACGTTTTAGTTGCATTCCAAAAGACGTTTCATTAGATTTTTTTTCGCATTGATTACCATTACAACCGTTTTTCACAAAACAAGCGACGTTTGTACAAAGACTGTTTTCATACCAATTTTTAAGCATAACTTGAAGAAGTCGGCCATAGTATGGAAATATTTGCTAAAGACTAATTTTTTTCCATTCTTAAATCTCGCTCTTCTCCGAGGGTTGCCAAATATCGGAAGCATTGCGCCAATTCTTTTATTTATTGTTGTTATTATTATTTGACGTTGATTAATCTTTTAAAATGAAGCTGATTATTTGTTACACACTAGAATTACCGATCGGAAGGGAGGCCATTAATGCTGTCTGTTGATGCGACGATTTCTAACAATTCCACTGAATTTCAAATGTGAAAAAGTAGACAAGCTGATATTCTTCATATAAATTGGTCTCCGTCCGACACACGAGATTGGAATTCACGACAATTTTATTTCCCTTTGAAAATTCGAAATAATTATTATCGATTTATTTTCCGCACCGTTGTGTATGGTTTTGTGTATGTGTATGTATATATATATATATATGTGTGTGTGTGTGTGTGTGTGTGAGGACGAACAATGTACCTATCGGCGCAAGCGTATATTCTACTACATGCACAAGGTTATGCGCATGCGTTAAAACGTTAATTTGTGGAAGGTGACTGTCGATATAAGCGTAGTGAGATAATATATATCACTTATCAGATCAAAGTACCATAAAATAAATCATCTCACGACCCACAATTTACAAGATCCCTTAAGGAGAATTCTGGTCGAAAACACAAAAATTCTATATAAATCAATTTACTGAAAATATCTCGTTGTGAGAGAGGCCCTGTATATAAAACATATCGCTTCCACTATCAACCTCACCTTATTCAACCGTGGGAATAGGGTGTTGAAAGTTTTTAAAAAAAATAGAATTTCAGCCGCGCTCGAATCGGAATAAACGCGCCTACTCGTATCCAAAATAGCACAAAAAACACATTAACCCTTCGAGCCCTGCGTTCCTGAACAATTTTAATACTTCTGCCTGAGCCCCTGCGTCAAAATTCGCAAATAATTTGTGTGTAACGTTTCACAGTAGATAAAAAAAACATTGTTACAAGTGTTTGCACACCATTCAACCGGTAGCTGGGCATTAAGTCATTGTTCTCCACCACTTTTCAACCGGTGGCTGGAAATCACCGGTAAAATGGTGGTCAGGGCTCCAAGTGGTAAACACTCAAACACAAAGGGAAATTAACGATAGTTAAAACAAACCACCTTGAAATGGTTAAACACGTGGCTGAATGCGCTTGGGACTATGGACAATAGACAATTTTCGCAATTGCTTGCTCTCACCAAACGGAAAAATGTAAGAATGATGTAAAATTAAATAAAAAAATATATTCTCTTTGTCTGTCATATACACCGAGACGTGTTTAACAGAAAGATTCATGACCAAATATACATTAATATATATATATATATATATATATATATATATATATATATATATATATATATATATATATATATATATTCTTTACTGTAAATTAAAAACATCTCTACTACACACTAAGACATACACATAATGCACCCACTATATTAAGCTGAAAAATCGAATCATCCTTCATAATGGCTAAATGTACAGCCGAAAGCGTTCGGAAACATACAACATTTGTACAGTTTTTACACACCCTTTGTCCAGAAAAGAAAGTTCTTGTTCGAACACAAGAAAAACTAAATAAAAAGCTCCATCGTAGTACCTTGCCTGTCGTTTTTAATGAAACATGCATAAACGAAGGATTACTGCATATATATATATATATATGCGAAAATCAGACAAACTAAAACAATATATATTATGAAATGGACAAAGTCCGACAATTATTTGAAGACATTTTTATGTTTAACGTTCTTTTTATAGATACAAATATTTAAGTAAATTCTCGATTTTATAATAAACAGTATTAAATAACATTTACCGGCCTGAATGTCCGAGAATTTTTCATAGAAAATATTCGTCCTCGACAGGATTCGAACCTGTATCCTATACTCAACCGTAATATAGCCTGACGTGCCTTAACCGTTTCGGCCACTGAGGATCGTTCGGTTGGGAAAGTCGAATTTACTGCTTATAAACTTCAATCTTCCATGAATCTCTCACGTACATTCATAACTGCTCATGGCGTATCAAATGTAAACAAATGACGTCACACTAAAATAAAAAAAATAAAAAAATTCAGGAATTGTGTTTTTGATTTTAGTGCGGACCGTTTCTAAACTCATTAAATTTCCTTTTTCTCGGTTTTCAGATAAGACGTTTAGTCATCTTGATACCATATGTCGTAAGAATCACTCAAAAATAGTTTGAGCTATTCAGCTAGAAAGAGAAAAGATTAATATCGTTTTGTGTGAGACCCACTGTCTTCCCAAATGAGCAATGGTGAGAGTAAATTATCATTGAGGCTTTCAGTAATGGTACCAACATTCTTACTCTGGCTTCCATCTTCAAAGACCATTCAAGAACCCTCAAGAGAACGGTAAATAAGTTTAAAAAAAGGAAAAACATAGAGAGGAAATCTGGATCAGGAGGTCACAACAGGAAGAGAGATCATGATTTCAGCCAAAGAGATCAATTAGAAAAGATCCAACTCAATCTATAAGATGTTTGGTACGTGAGAGAGGAGTTTCAGCTATGATAGTTCAAAAAGCTATGAAAAACGACTTAAAAATGAAATTGTACGTGAAACCTCATCTCGTCTGCAGTCGCTCTCTCACAGACGCGACGTTGCCTCGCGCTGTCTTTTTTACAAGTACTTTCACGGTAATTGCTCCGGGGAGCCGCTTTCGCTGGTTCCTAGGCCTTATGAATTTAAACGTCATACGAAGCTGTCATCCAGTTCCCATCCCTTCACCGTTGAAAATTTTAGATGTAGACGTCTCTTCTACTCCAACAGCTTCATGTCTCGCAAATCTCGCCTGTGGAACTCCCTTCCTTATTCTTGTTTCCCTGACAAATACAATCTCCGACTATTTAAGTGTAACGTCAATCGACATCTCCAGTTGCCTTGATCTATCCACTTCCCTTCTCCACATCCTTTCACCTTTCATTCCTATCTGCTCTCGCTCCAAATCTTCTGTAACCCCCTTGCCTTGATCGATCCACTATCTTTCTCCACATCCTCTCATTTACCACTCCTATCTGCTCTTCCTCCAAACCTTCTGTAACCCCTTGCGTGCTAGTGGCTTCCAGCCTTGCTTGGGGTGATAAGCTTAAAAAAAAAAGCCTGTAAGGCATCTTTTACTCCCGGAGTGATAGTTAAAAGATTAGAGAGGGCGAGATCATCTTGAGTAAGTTGGAAAATTATTCTGGAGTAATATGTACATATTTGAACTTTATTGAAATACTTCATGATCTTCTGATCCTTAGCTATGATTAATTAATGATGAACATGTCATATTCGTTTATGATCGATTTCATTACGATTCTTCTGTTAAACTTGGAGAGTAATTATACATTATTATTGCTCAAAGTAGAGTCCAGTAGTGTTATAAAAACCTCGGAGAATTCCAGTCAGATATCTTTAATCATTTCCAAGATACAACGGTTCAAAGTTTAATCTAACATATGGACAACTTTGCTTTTCCACCCTGGATATGTTAATGTCTATTTATTTGTAATTTTAATCCTCTCGAATTCTCTGATTGACTTCTTAATGTTGATATTAAATTCATTTTTTTAAAAAAGGCAGTTATAAGGAACGACATTATTCCACATGTATAATTTAATGTTCCGAATATTTAAGGTATTTTAGGTATTAGCAGGAAACTTTTAGCACTTCTTTCGTTTTTTTTTCCACTGAAACCGAGTAGCGTCGCTGATTAGTCTTTTCCGTGTATCCACACAATTAAAACGGTTCATTATTTTTGAGGCATTGACAAAAGACTTTAAGCACTTCTTTCATTCTCTTTTCTTTTTTTCTGAAACCAAGTACCGTCGCCAATATGTTTTCCGTCTTTTCACGCGATTAATACGGATATAATTCATTATGTATGCGATATTGGTAGCAGTTGTTAAGCACTTCTTTCTTTCTTTTTAGGGCGAAACCAAGCAGCGTCGCTGATATGTTTTTTTCCGTATTTCCGCGTTATCAAAATCAATATAGTTCATTATCTATGAAGTACTGACAGCAAACGTTAAGCACTTCTTTGCTTCATTTTATTTATTTTTTCTCGCTGAAGCAATTCACCGTCGCTGTATGTTTTTCTGTATTTCCGCGTTATCAAATCGGATAGAGTCCATTACTTATGAGGTATTAACAGCAGATGTTAACCACTTCTTTCTTTGTGTTTGCTTTCTTTTCCTCGCTGAAACGAAGCAGCGTCGCTAATATATCTTTTCCGTATTTCCGCGTTATTAAAACGGATAGTCCATTATTTATTAGCTACTGACAGCAGACGTTAACCACTTCTTTCTTTTTCTCGCTGAAACCAAGTAGTGTCTCTGATATGTCATTCCGTCTTTTTACGCGATCTAAACGGATATCGATTATTATTTATGAGGTATTGACAGTAGAGGTTAAACACCTTTTCTTTCCTTTCTACAATTATCTATGAGTTATTGGCAGGTGGCAACGCAACGGACGTTTGAACTAAAGACCTAAGCTAGGAAACAGTAGAATTAAAATAAAACTATTATTATTAATATTTTTGACAATAAATGCAAAATGTTTATCTCTATACAATTATGACGATGCCTGTGACGATATAAATAACTGCTCTCATGGCAATTTGTTTTCATCAGTGCAACAAAGATAATGTCTGTTTCGATAAGCGTGTTTTGCCGACACTGGGAAAAAAGATTATCGGTTTTTACTTAATCCAGGAACGATAAAGAAAGTAAAGAGAAGGGAGGAAAAGGATAATCGCAAACAATACCGACGAGAAAACTGAGAGGGTTCAGATTAATTGCGTTGCGAGCCGAGGAGATCATCAGTCGCTTCCACGTTGCAGCGTATTTGCCGATCCATTAAGATTTAGTCGGCCTTCGATATCTCTTAAAAATCCCCCGCGTCGTCTATCTCCGCCACATTCCCGAAAGAAATAAAAAAAAACATTGGCGACCTTGTAGCAGCTTTAGTGACGTTACGCTGATTTTCGAATCATGTATGTTAAAAAGACGAGCACTTTTAGCTGCCGGTGAATGCGCAAGTAAGGTGGTAAAGAAAGAGTTGTTAGGTCAGGTGCTTACTTAAAATATATACCGTCGGCCTTATCTCGTATCCAAGAATATAATTTCTTCTTTGCTAATCGCTTCCTTTAGGATGATGGTGTTGATGAATAAATGGCCAACGTTACAGGCTCAGGACTTGAATGACAGAAACACCAATAAGTATCAATGGACGATATAATGTCAAAACGGAAAGCTGATGGTGTCTATTGAATCGAACAGTCTGCTCGTCGATGTCGGCTTTTTCTCGTATCCAAGAATTCAACTTGTCCTTTACTAATCGCTTCCTTTAGGATGATGGCGATAATCACTACATTCACAACAGGTTCAGGACTTGAAGCTACCAGTTTAACCAAAACATACTCCCGTCATCCATTCCCTATCGCCGTTTGGCCTTTTCAGCAGTTGGTTGAAGGTGAAAAAAATAAAAAGTGCCAATGACGCGAATTTGTTTAATTTGGACATCAACTTGGCAGGATGTGATCAAAACAAAGGTTTTATGGCATCAGCATTCACTGACTGGATAGATTCATAAATGTGCAAGTTGGATTCTTGCAACACAATGAACCGAACCCCCGAGCAATAGACCTAATACCAGATTCAATATATAATCATCCTACGCCATGTCAGGAGGAAATATGAATTTCTCTCGTGGAGATCAGCATCAGCCAATAAAATGTCGGCTTTATCTCGTATCCAAGAATATTTCTTCTTTGCTGATAGCTTCCTTTATGATGATAGCGTGGATGACTAAATTCGCCATCACAGACATTCGCATTTATTATATAGATGATTAAAAACCAAATGACCAGCAGATTTTCTATTCCACATTTAAAGAAATGTTTACCCCGAAAAAAAGTTTGGAATCTGTTTTCAAGTTTCTTGTCTCGGAATCACTCATTAGCTCGACAATTTTTATATTCTGTAACTCACAAATCAAAGACATCTATGGACAGATTCCTGGATTTGTTGTTGCCAGCCAGGTCTTTTCACCAAAAATTCCATACTTGCTTTTTCGCATCGGGAGATGAAAATGGGTTTTGCATGTCAACAGGAATGGAATCATACAGCTTCCTGACTTCATCCAGAGGAATTGTCAGCCATTCTTCCATTAATACCTGCTCCAGCTCTTTAAGACACGACCGTCGAGGATAGCGGCTCCTAACTTGTTGCTCCAAAATGCGCCACAAATGTTCAATAATATTGATATCTGGAGATTGGGGAGGCTACTCCATGTGTTCTAGCTCACTTTCATGCTCTTAATAACCAATTCTTAACCTCTCAAGTGGTATGTATTGGAGCATTATCGTCTTGGAAGATGCAGTCACTATCAGGGAATAAAGTCTGGGCCATTGGATGAACATGATCTCCCAAAATGTTCAAGTAATCTTTGCTGTTGATTCTACAATGCAGGGCAACTATTGGACCAAGACATTTCCATGATATGGCGGTCCAAACTATCACTGATCCACCTCCATGCTTCACTGTTGGAAGAAGGCAGTCAGGGTTGTAAGCTTCTTTGGGCTGCCTCCACACATAAACTCGCCCGGAAGTTGGGAAAGGAGAAAACTGAACTCGTCACAGAATATGACTTGCTTCTATTGGTCTGCAGACCAGGCATTTTTGATCTCTGCACCACTTCAACCTCTTCTGAATGTTGTGAGTGGGGAGAAGAGGTTTCCTTACGGCGGCTCATCCATCATATGCAGCCTTATAGAGCTCACAACGAACAGTTTCAGTAGAAACTGGACTATTCAGATGATTATTCAACTCAGCAGTCACTTCGGCCGCAATAGCCCGATGATTTTTTTTCCACATTGCGTTTCAATGCACGTAGGCCCCTGTCAGTAAGTTTGCAAGTCCGGCCCAAATTGCTACGGTTGCTAGAGGTTTTGCCCTGTTTCTCGAATTGCGTCATAGTTCTTGATATGGTAACTCTTGAAAAACCAGACAGTTCAGCAACCGTAGTGATCGAGCCTCCTGCCATGCGAGCTCCAACAATTTGCCCATTTTCGAACTCGGAGAGGTCACGCATTTAGCTTACATTTTACTAAATTCTAAAAATAAATAAGACAAAGACAGTAAATTAGATAAATAAACGTATTTACAATAGATATAACCTGCAATTAGGAAGTTTTAGTTAAAGTTCTTAATATAATAGGTCTTTGAAATATAGGAGAGGAATTTGCACCTGTTCCAATTATTTTGTCCAACCCCTGTATATATACATATATATATATATATATATTTCATTGTAATGCAGCAATCCCTGTTTTTTGCATGTTTCACTGAAGACGACTGAGAAAGCAATGTGATTAAATTTTTTATTACATATTTTTGCATTTGTGCATTATATAGTCACCGTCCGATCTTTCGGCTAATCTGTTAGCCATTATACAAATGCGGTTTAGACAAAATCCTCTGCTGACATTATTAGATTTTTAAAAAATTCTTTTGCATCTTTTTTAAGTATTTTTACTAGAATACAGTTAAAATTATTCCGAAAAGTATGCAGAAAAGGTAACATCATTCGAAGATTCTAGCTCAACTTAAGAGAGTTCTCCAAGACAGACGGCTTAAAAGTTCTCGTTATTTTCTATGTTCTGTTCGATAATCAATTATGGTCATGTATCTGATTAGTTAAATTTGGGAATCGAAGTGAATCTTTATCCCAAAACGAGGCCAACAGACGAATGCAAAAAAGAACGAAGTTGGCATCTAGTTAAGTTGTTTTGGTTCCAAACAGAAGACAGACATTTTGGGAGAATCAGTAGGAGCGAAAATTCAGTTCAGCTTTAGAAAAAAGAAAACTGAACACAGAAGAAAATCATTAAGTCATTTCCAATATTCGATTACACATCTGTGAACGTTTGATGCAATTAACGTAGACACCGATTTACCTTAAACGAATCAAACCAATAAATGAAGTTTACGAAAAAGTAGGATTGACAACAAAACAAATTCAGTTCTGTTTCGTTTCTTTCCTCTCCACGAGGACAAATCTGACAGAAATTCGGTTTAACGTACATCCATACTACGCGTACCTATAGGTAGAAGTAGAAGTAATTCAGTCACTCTCGGCACTTACTTGCTTGAGCTCCAAGGCATCAGGAATTGGCCTTGACCGTTTCTCTTTAAACTTAATAGGGTAGATGGATACGGATCATGTTATCCTTTAAAGAAACGACTTCACAGAACGACACATTTTTTAAAGAATAGTGCATAGGATAGATTGGCGAATTTTAAACAATTTTAGGGTGCTGAATTAAAAAATAACAACGGCTGTGTGAGATAGGAATAAAGTCTCGCTGCTGTCACTTGAGTTTGAACATAGATCGCTAGTGAGCAAACACAGCCGATCCCATTATTGAATTAAGTACACCAGATGACCTTAGAGGAAACGTATAAGTAGGAATTAGCTTGCCGTCTGACTGATCCGCACTTCTGTTCTATCCTCTATTTCTATATGGAGCGCTATTCTCTACTCTATTCACTATACTATTTCTCTATACGAATGGCTATACGGTGGTTATTTTTCGAGCGAGAATTATGGAGCAAGTACTATTAGTGCGAGTGTTATTCGAAGGCGTCTGACACCAGTATTGTTCAACGGCGTTACTATAGTTGTATCTGCGATTTCAAAGTCTCTACTACAACGAGCATTACGAAAGTGACACCGAGTATTCCAGACATTACAAAAGTGGCAATGAGTGTTCGTTGCAACGACTGTTCGCTCTCATCAACGAGTGTTTTTGACATCACAAAATTTAATTTCACATTTGTTTGTTAATGGGCATTAGTCATATGGGAATTAGCGTGGCGTCTAAGTGATCAATATACAGATTACTATTCGGATCACTATTTGGTGGTTACTTTTCGAACGAGTATTATCGAGCAAGTATTATTAGTGTAAGTGTTATTCGAAGGCGTCTGACACCGCCTTGTTCAAAGGCGTTGCTATAGTTATATCTGTGATTACAAAGTCTCTACTACAACGAGCAATACGAATCTGACAACGAATATTCGTTGACATCACAAAACATTGTATGCTGCAGAATACCATATCTACGTAAACTAAGCTTCTATAACAAACCTTTTCTTCATAATAATTTCTCCCCAAGTAAGAGAATAAAGTCTCTAAGACGCAATGGGTTACTGAGTAAGAAAGCATATTAGACAAAGAAAATCATTATTAAGCAGAGAGAAGAAGAAAAGAAAAGAGATTAAGACCTCAAAAGACAACGATTGCCATTATAATTTTGTTTTCTTTGATTTCTATTGTATATACATTTACGTCTGGGTCCCAACCAGAGATCTAAGGTCAGTAATGTTTCATGACATTTGCCACTAAGCATTTGTGTAAAAAGGAAACAAAAAACAAACTAAGACCACACACATTTTACATGCAGTGGGCTACGATAAGTTTTTAGCCACCCTTGATTACAGTATTTTTGGCTTGTGTAATAACGTCTCTTTTTTTCAGTCAATACCGTGTTAGTATCAAACTACTCTCATCTATGAACAATAGTTGACTTATATTTTGCAATGAAGTTCGTGGAAGTAAGGAAATTTGTGAATTTCAACGAGGGAAATTAATAGGATGGCATCAGTGTGGCAAGTCAAATAGAGAAATTGCTATTTTTTTTCAGGTTAATCATCAAACGGTTAATAATATTGTCAAGAAATTTGACGAAGAAGGCCATTGTCGTGTGGAACAACGTTCAGGAAGACCAAGCATCGTGGCTGAGTGAACGAAAAGGGCAATGAATAGGGAAGTCATCAGAAACCGTCGTCAGAGCGTCAAAGATGTCGCCAACAGCATGGAAATGTCGATCTATGCCGCGAGAAAGACTCTGAAAGAGCTTGGCTATCAAAGAAGAGTTGCAAGAAAGAAGCCGTTGATTTCAGAGGTTAACAGGAACAGGTGTATGAACTGGGCGAGAGAATTCGAGTGCAAAGATTATGGATTTTGGCAGTCTGTAATTTGGTCAGATGAAAGTAAATTCTGCTAATATTCAAATTCGAGACAGGTTTGTTTTTGGAGAAATCAGAATTAGACTTGAAACACTGAATGTCTGCAGACGACCGTGAAACATGGAGAGATTGGAGTAATGGTGTGGGGCGCTGTCTGGTTTGGAGGGAAATCTGAACTGAAGCTTGTTGACGAGCGGTTGAATGGTCCAAAATATTGTCAAATATTAGAGAAAGGACTACTCCCACTATTTGAAACCAATCATCAAGAATGTCTACCTCTTTGCAAGAAGAAGGAGCGTCATGTCATACGAGCAAAGTAACAAAGACCTGGAAGGAATTGCAAGGAATCAAATCCCTGCACTGGGTAGCCCAAAGTCTTGACATGAATCGAGCACGTTTGGGAGCACCTCGACCGAAGACTTCGAGAACGTGCAACCAAAATCACGTCAGTGGCAACCCTTAAAGAAACATTGATAAAGGAGTGGCAAATATGGATCAGACGATTATTGAAAACTTGATTAAATCCATGAAAAATCGAATACGAGGACTGAAACTAGCAAATGGAGGATTTACTCCATACTAGTTCCAAATATACTGTTAGTTTATGATGAATAGGGATTACGTAATTAAATTTTGAAACTCTTGGCTAAAACTTTTCTTAGGCCCCTGTAGGTAAACATTAGTAAAAAAAGAGGTGGTAACCGGACCTATATATATATATATATATATATATATATATATATATATATATATATATATATATATATATATATATATATATATATATATATATATATATATATATATATATATATATATATATATATATATACGGCTTAGTGGTAGAAGTTCCGACTGACGCAAATTCAGTCGGTTTTCGATCCTAGCTAGAGGCAACCGGACGTCTAGCCACACTGATGAGCTGTGAAACAGCCAAACAGTCTCTCTGCGGATGACAAAAATATTGGCTCCTGAAAAATTAATTTCGGTTGAGCTATTTGGTTTGAGGTGTGAGTGACTATTTAAGCTAATATTGCACGACTCTTCGGCAGAATTGAGTCACTGTCAGTCACTGTGAGTTTATCTAAATCTAAAAATAAACACGCTAAAATTCACCTTCATTCCTGCCGTGCACCAACGGCTTAGTGGTAGAAGTTCCGACTGACGCAAATTCGGTCGGTTTTCGATCCTAGCTAGAGGCAACCGGACGTCTAGCCACACTGATGAGCTGTGAAACAGCGAAACAGTCTGTCTGTGGATGACAAAAAAAAATATATATATATAGGGTGTACATACTGTTCGTGTGCACTTTAAAAAATTTATAACTTTATTTGTATTTGCGATAGAAATAATCTGTAAAAAATGTTATAAATTTTAATGTACCTAGTTTTAAGTATAGCTAAAATAACTAATGTCATTTCAGGCATTACTGTAAATCAGTTGGCAAATGTTTTCCGTGAACTGCAAAATCGTATTACCCTTTGTATTGCTAATGATGGAGGACATGTGAAAACTTAAATAACATTTCAATAAAACCTTTAAAAAATATAGATTTACTTCTTTCTAATCTTTTTACCAATTATTTCTATCGCAAATACAAATAAAGTTATAATAATTATGACTCAGACGATTGTTGATAACTTCATCAAATCCATGAAAAATCGAATACAAGCACTGAAACTAGCAAATGGAGGACCTACTACATACTACATCCAAATACTGTTTATTTATGTTGAGTTGGGATTACGTAATTAAATTTTGATATTGGATGTAGTTTCTCCTGGCTAAAAACCTTTCTTAGGCCCATCTATATTAAATTTCAAACAAAAAAATACGCACACACATACGAATAATCATTGTAATTAGTATCTGTGTATATTTTGAGATGATGTATTGTAATTATTTACATTGTCCTCATCTTTATTGCCATATTCTCGTCGTTTCGGCCATTGGAATTTCGAACTGTAGTATAACACACACATTTTTACATAGACAAACTTCGTAATGCCTGAGATGTGCTTGAGAGTAGAATATTTTGTATCTTTTTAAGGCTTGGGCTACCAGGAATACTTTCACTGAATCTATTGCAAGCTTTTCCAATCAACCCGAGTGCTCCAACCATAACTGGAATTACTGATGTCCCTAGGTGCCACACTTTTGAGATTTCGATTTTAGGATCCTTTATTTTACTAATCTTTTAAATATCTTCAAAAACACAGTGCAACCTCGGTTCTCGAACGTCCCACATGTCGACCAAATCGGTTTTCGAACAGGAAATTCGAGATGAAAATGCCTCGGTTATCGAACAAAAGTTTGTATCTCGATTGCTGAACCGAGTTAATCTGAACGGAATAATTTCTGAGTCGACTGCTGTCTTGTATACATAGTTGCCTTGATCTATCCTCTATCCTTCTCCACATCCTTTCCTCTAACACTCCTATTTGCTCTCGCTCCAAATCCTCTGTAACCCCTTGCGTGCTATGTGGCTTCCAGCCTTGCCTGGGGTGAAAAGCTTAAAAAAAAATAATTCGTTCGTTTTGGCGTGCCTTTCTTTTCCAGTTTTATTATTCCATGTTACAAACGGCCTTCAGGAACGAATTGAATTCGCGGACCGAGGTCCTACTGTATATTAAAACGTGCAGGGACTGTCATGTCAATAAGAAAGCATATGCCTGGGCGATTAGCTTTGATTGTTCTGTCTGTGTGTATTGTAGTCCCATATAATTATTACGTCTTCTATCTCTGTAACTGGGTCTGGGTAATGTTCATACCAGTTTCTAGTCGTTTCCTTCCTGTAAATGTAGCATATTTTCCAGTACAGATATTCACCTAATCTATCATGTCTAGTTTTATATCCAGTGGGTGCTAACGTTGTGCAAATTGATACAAGTTGATCAATTGTTTCCAGATATTTATCACAGAATCTGCAACTTGGGCTAACACAATTTTTCAGTATGTGTGCTTCGTAATTTTTAGTTAGGAAGCTGTTATGGGAACTTACCCATAATAGTAATGGACTATCCCGTACCTCATAAATACTGCGCCTCAAGAGGAAGCAGCAGTGTGAGTCGCGTCAGACGATTACTGTAAGACATTGGAATAGTGATACTTCGAGACAACATAGTTCTCTCTAACCTAACCTGATCGTATTTACTAACACTTCTACTTCTTTTGTGCATATTCTGTTTGTAATATATCTGTGTTATTCCATACCTGTGTTTGAGTTATTCTTCATTGGTTCGACCTTGGACCATCACCGTGGTGCAAGGAACCTGGACCATAACAGAAGCATTGGTCCTATGTACCAAAAATAAAACCTTAAACTACGTGACCACTGATGGGTATGGGGTTTGTTTACGTCAGTTTGTTTGATACGGACAGTGTATTGACCATGAAGAGGCTTATCTTTTTTAAGGTTCCGATAGACTAATTAAAGGGGTTCCTGCTAACCCATGCCTTAAAGAAATACAAAAAATTATCGCACACATTTTACATAAATAAACCTCTTTGTAATGTCTGGGCTCGACTTCTGAGTACATTTTTTTGTTGTATTGTAAAGTTCCATAAAACTGTTACAGGTTCAATCTCTGTAACGGGTGAGGGTAATGTTCATACCAGTTTCTTGCAGTTTCCTTCTCGTAAAAGTTGCATATTTTCCAGTGCAGATATTGGCCCACTCTATCAAGCTGCGTTTTATATTCAGTAGGTGTTAATACCGTGTAACCTGATACAAGAGTGTCTATTGATTTTAGATATATCTGCATTTTATGTGCTTGGTAACCTCTAGTTAACATTGGTCCTGTGCAGCAAGAATAAAACCTTAAACTACGTGGGTATGGGCTTTGTTGTTTAACATCAGATTCTTTGGTAGGGGCAGTGTATTGACTATGAAGAGGCTTATTTTTTTAAAGGTTTCGATAGCATAATTGAAGGGATTCTTTGTAGCCCATGCCTTAAAGAAATACAAAAAAATAAAATCATTTTTTTTTCTCTTGATTTCTGTTTTATACACATTTCCTTCCAGGTCTCAACCAGAGACCTAAGGTTAGAAATGGCATCTTGATATTTTCCACTAATCATTTTTGCAAATTAAAAAAAAAGAAGCCCAAAACCCTAAGATCACACAGATTTTACATGAATTAAGCTCTGTGTAATGTCTGAGCTCGACATCTGAGTACATTTTTTTGTATTTTAAACTTCCATAAAACTGTTAAATATCCTATCTCTGTAACGGGTCTGGTTAATGTCCATACATGTTTCTTGTAGTTTCCGTCTCGTAGAAGTTGCAAAATTTTCCGGTGCAGATATTGTCCAACTCTATCATACCGAGGTTTGTACTCAGCGCTAACACGGTGCAACCTGACGCAACTGTTTGTAGATATTTATCTGCATTTGTGGTCAACACATTTTTTTCAGTATGTCTCTTTGATAATTTCTAGTTAGCAAGCTTTGGTATTCAGCAACAAGAATAAAAACCTTAGGTTTCAGCTTTTAACCCTGCACTACGTAACGACTGATGCGTATGGGATCAGCTTTTTTTGATAGGGACAGAATATTGACGATGAAGAGGCTTATCTTGTCATTCTTTCTGCATTTGATGCATGGCATATGCTTTCTCTTTAGATTCTTTGCCACTGCAGTCGGTTTAATGAAACTTGCAGGAAAGAAGGATTGCTACCTAAATACACAATACATTCATACATACATACATATATATATATATATATATATATATATATATATATATATATATAATGGAAAGTAATCTTGTAAAATATTCGGGAGAATTGTTAATAAATATGGAAAGTAGTTATCCAGATATCTAAATCGAGCGCGTTTGACATAAGCAAAGATATCGCAACAATTTCAGCCGCATTATAAGTACTAGCTCTGTCACATTCTACTTAATATATATATATATATAAACACACATACACATATATATATATATATGTGTGTGTGTGTGTGTGTGTGTGTGTGTGTGTTCGTTTGTGTAATACCATACACAAAAGACAATGGTTAATCATAAGATATAATAAGAAAAAATAATTCCTTTCAATAATATGTAGAAATTCGCCTGATGAAGGTCAAAAGAACCGAAACACGTGCAGCAAAGAATATTGTTAACTACTAGCACAGTAACATTTTACCTTCAATTCATATATATATATATATATATATATATATATATATATATATATATATATATATATATATATATATATCTAATGGAAAGTAATCTCGTAAAATATTCCGAAGAATTGTCAACAAATATGGAAAGTAGTAATCCAGATCTCTAAATCGAGCGCGTTTGACGTAAGCAAAGATATCGCAACTTTTTCCGCCGCATTATAAGTACTAGCTCTGTGACATTCTACTTAATATATATATATGTGTGTGTGTGTGTGTGTGTGTGTGTGTGTGTGTGTGTGTGTGTGTGTGTGTGTGTGTGTGTGTGTGTGTGTGTTACCACACAAAAAAGACAAGGTTAATCATAAGATAACATAAGAAAAAATTAATTCCTTTCAATAATACGTGGAAATAACCATTCTTCGCCTGATGAAGATCTCAAGACCCGAAACGCGTGCAGTAAAGAATATTGGTTTATTTGAACTTCTTCACCTACAGGAAATTCCCCTTTGAATTTGTTCTTCCTTTATTACTGGATAAAGTTTCTTATGTCTTTCATGTTCTTTGACACAGACCCCCATCCGGTCTTCTTTAGTTTCCACGTATCTTTCAAGACTGTTTGTTGTGGTTTTATGAAGACGGTTATAGTTGAACTAATCCTCTACCTCCTTCGGATCTGGGCACATACAGGCGATGAACATCAGTCTTAGGATGATGGCAACGGTCCTAGAGCATAAACATACAAATCCCGACATAGTAAATTTGTTTCTTTTCAACCTTAGCCTGACCGCTTGTGCATGCTACACTTTGCAATTTCCAGAGCTTTCTTGCAACGATTACCTTAATTCCTCATGTATAATACGCCTTCATCCATAATACGCACTCGTAAAATTCTGCTGAAAATGTGGAAAAATCATTCTTTTCATGCATAATACGCATCCCTTGTTTGGTAAACAAAGCCTATAAATTGTACATCTCTAATTTCATTACTGCCAGCGTTTTCTACTCTTATTTAAAAATGGTTTTAAACATAGAAAACTATTATTCTGATTTACTTTTATGATAATTCTTATTTTATTTTACGGCAATTTGTTAAAGATTTTTTTGTATGTGTGCATATTACGTACCCCTGATTTTGCTTTAGAAAAAAGGCGTAGTATACATGAGGAAAACAGTATTGTTATTGTTTTTTTAGCGTATTGGTATATTTTGGCAGTAAGATTCAAAATACACCTCTCCTTGCAACAGAATTAGTGGTTACGATGACCTAATTTTGCAGGGGTGAACCGCGTCTGGATCTTTGGATTTTTGCTGGGATTTTTTTTTGTGACTCATAGAAATCTTTCTATTCCAGAATGGATCCATCCAGAGACGAACAAGGACAGCGGTTTTGGAGGCATCCCGCTAGTAGAAGGTTGAGAAAGGAGCTTCCGCCGTATAAAATGTTGAGAGGGGGGCTACCATCGCATAAGAAGAATAGGAAGGATGAGAGAGGTGATTCGCTTTCCATGAAGTATTAGAGAGGGACTTCCGCCGCATAAGAAGGAGAGAAGTGCTTCCGCCGTATATAAAAGATGAGAGAAGTGCTTCCGCCGTAAAATAACGATAAGAGAGAGGCTTCCTTCGTATAAGAAGGATGAGAGAGGTGCTTCCGCCGTATAATACCGATGAGAGAGAGGCTTCCGCCGTATTATACCGATGAGCGAGAGAGGCTTCCGCCGTATAAGAAGGATTAGAGAGATGCTTCCGCCGTATAATAACGATGAGAGAGAGGCTTCCGCCGTATAAGAAGGATAAGAAAGGTGCTTCGCCGTATGTGAAGGATGATAGAGGGACTTCCGTCGCATAAGTAGGAAGATAGAGGTGCTTCCGCCGTATAATACCGATGAGATAGAGGCTTCCGCCGTATTATACCAAAGAGCGAGAGTGGATTCCGCCGATTAAGAAGGATGAGAGAGAGACTTCCGCCGTATAAGAAGATAAGAAAGGTGCTTCGCCGTATGTGAAGGATGAGAGAGGGACTTCAGCCGCATAAGAAGGATGAGAGAGGTGTTTCCGCCGTATAAGAAGAATGAGAGTGGGGCTTCCGCCGTATAAAAACCACTGATCGAAAGCTGTCCCCATCTGCCTTCGTGTAGCGAAAAATCGTTCTACGAAACGGCAAATCAGTGGATAACTTTGATTTGGCCTCAATCTGCACACTGACGAATGAATGGTCTGACGTGATAGACGTGGGGGAGGTAAACACTTTTGCCAAGCCTTTAAAGAGGGCAAGATATGATGTCACATCGCATCAGGGACTCTGGTGATTTCTTCAATAATCTGGACTAAGATCATAGGCGACTTGTAGGTTATTTAAAGCCGAACAATATTACTTTTTTAGATTGTAATATTTTTTATATAATTATCTCAATTAAATTCAATTATTAAAATGATTTTTTGCGGGGGGGGATACAAGTCTTGCTAATTAACCCATAGGTGATGGAGGAAGAGATGGATGCATGCTTTTCTCAAGTGTATTTGTGCGGAAGTTAATATAACGAACCCAACCAGAATTAGAACTCGTCTCTCCGGTGAATAATTCCGAGCCGTTCTTCATTACACCCTCCACACATCCAGACTTACAGCATTTAGTATTCTCATCTAGGTGCAGATCAGGAGCGACGTTGCTTAAATTGAATGATCGAAAGGAAACTTGTCTAGTGACGCAAATATGCAGAGACGCAATTGTCTGGTACGCAATTGTCCGGAACGCAAATGTCCAGTACGCAACTGTCCTGACATGCAACTGTCCTAGAATCGAAAAAGATTACGGAAAAACATTAAGGAAACATTAAGGTGTGAGAACAATAAACGAAAAGGAATTAAAGAGACAGATGATAATGATTAACATTGTAATAAAATTATTGAATATCAAATTTGACTGGAAAGCAAGAAGCCAGAAGAGATTTCCACAAGCGAGAAGTACGAGAGAAGAAACTGCTATTATTGAACTTACGGTACATCTAGCCATTTCATCTGTAAACTCATGAGACCTTGCTGCCAATGTACGCATAGATATTTAAAATCAAGACAACCGGGTAAAACTCATCAGATCAATTACTGTTATGGTCCAGGTTAGGACCAAGGAAGAACAACACGAACACAAGAGTAGAAATAACGAAGATATATTACACGGAATAATAATACAAGATGTGGAAGGTGTTAGTATGACTGTCAGTCTGGTTTGGAGTGAACTACTATCGGCTCGACTCGATTAGTCTCTCTCTCTCTCTCTTGAGAGGCGGAGTATACATAGTGTTAGGAAGAGTTAATTTTGTAGTTATAGGTAAGGACCCATAACTCTTACCATGCAAGTATTTATAGAAGCAGGATAGGGAAGCATCGGTAAGGTATTTGAAAATAACTGAAGCAGAGATGCCAGGTCAGGGCCAGTAATATTTTAGGTTCTTCATATGGATTCTAGCCAGAATCTCTAAATTCATAGCAGAAGCACCAGACCAGATATGGCGCCAATATTCAGTGCAAAGACGAATAGTAGACTTATAAATGTGTTAGATTCTGGAGAGAAAATTGGCTAACACAACACAGTGAAACAATTTTCATTCGACAGACCGAGGAAGTGATTCAATATAATTTGTTCACTTCATGTCTTATACTGACAATGTAACGTGTTTATATCCAAATACATTATGTTTCCATTCAAAACTTCGAACACGATCAGTAAGCAGGTTTGTCTCGCTATATCAGTTACTAGCAGGCATCGCCCGCTCGCTATCGCATCGCAAAATGACATATATTCACTACTTGAAATTTTTGAAAGAAAAATTATATTTGAAAATTTCATTCATAAATTGGCTTGGTATAGTTAAGAGGAATATATGGTACATTCTCTGGGCCAATAGGAATATATGGTACATTCTCTGGGCCAAGAGGAATATATGGTACATTCTCTGGGCCAAGAGGAATATATGATACATTGTCTGTGCCAAGAGGAATATATGCTACATTATCTAGGCCAAAAACAATATATAATAGATTGCGTGGGCCAAGAGGAATATATAGTACATTCTAAGGGCCAAGAGGAATATATGATATATTGTCTGGACAAAGAGGAATATATGATACATTGTCTGGGCCAAGAGAAATATATGGTATATTGTCTAGGCCCCGAGGAATATATGATACATTGTCTGGGATAAGAGGAATATATGGTACATTGTCTGGGCCAAGAGGAATATATGGTACATTGTCTGGGCCAAGAGGAATATATGATATATTGACAAAAGGAATATATGGTATAGTTTCTGCGCTAAGAGGAATATATGGTACACTGTCTGGGCCAAGAGGAATATATTATACATTGTCTGGGCCAAGAGGAATATATGGTACATTGTCTGGGCCAAGAGGAATATATGGTACATTGTCTGGGCCGAGAGGAATATATGGTACATTGTCTGGGCTGAGAGGAATATATGATACTTTCTCGGGGTCATGAGGAATATATGACACATCGCCTGGTCCAAGAGTAATATATTCTACATCCTCTGGACCAAGATGAATATATTATACATCACGTGGGCCAAGTGGAATATATATTACATTCTCTGGGCCAGGAGGAATATATGATACATTGTCTGGGCCAAGAGGAATATATGGTATATTGTCTGTGCCAAGAGGAATATATGATACATTGTCTGGGCCAAGAGGAATATATGGTATATTCTCTTGGCCAAGAGGAACATATTGGGCGAAACGAACTATATAAAACATTCTTTTGGCCTAGAAGCATATATGATACATTCTTTTCATCAAGAGGAATATATGATACATTTGTTTGGCCAATAGTCATATATGGTACATTCACTTGGCGAAAAAGATTATGTTACATTCTCTTCGCAAAGAGATATGAACATCCTGACCATAAAGAAAATGTTGTACACTGTATTTGCCAAACAATGATACATTCTAGTGGCCAAGAGGAATATATAATATAATCATTGTCCAAGACTAATCAATCTTTCATAGAATATATCCGAAATTTCACTTGTCCAAGAAAGTGTAACATATATATTTCTTGGCCAATTTATATCATATATTCCTCTTGGCCAAGAGAGTGTAACATAGATTCAACTTGTGCACGAATTTCTTTTGGCCTTGATAGCGTGTTATCTATTCTACTTGCCCACGAGAGAGTTTCGTACCTATATCTTGGCCCAGAGACTGTCACATATTTTCCACTTTGTCCAGTCAGTGTATCGTAATTTCCTATTGTCTCTTGGCAAAGAGGAATTTCTTTCTTTTGGCTCAGAGATGGCGTCATATATTCCACTTATCCAAGACAGTGTGTCATACGTTCTTCTTGGCCGAGAGACTGTATCATATATCCCTCATGGTCCAGACAGTGTAATATAATTTCCTCTAAGCTAAGAGTGTGTATCATATATTCCTCCTTGCCCAGAGAGTGTATCATACATTCTTCTTGGCGAAGAGAGTGTGTCCTAGATTACTCATCACCATTTATTGTAGATTACTGTTTCCTCGTCGTGAATATGTACTATGATAGATTAGTCTCAGAGTATATCGTTCAATATAGATTTTTCCTGGACAGTATGGTATATTATAGATTCCTCGTCGAAAATATGTTGCAGATTGTTCTTCATCAATACCATATATTATGTAGACCTCTTCGCATATATTGTCTACTATTGATTCGTCTTCACTAATACGATATATTATCGATTCCACTCCGTCAAAATTGTGTATTCCTAATCTCCAATATATTGCTTCGTAAATTCTTTTTCGCCGGTTTTGTGTATCATTAATCGTCTTTAGATTGTAGTGGCTTCGAGAAAAATTATTCACGTTTCAAAAAAATGTTCTACATAACATGGCATGCGGCAAGATTGGGTTTGTTGTTTTATTTTGTATTTTTCTTATTTATCGATTTCACGACAAGCAAGGCAGTAAAGCCGCTAAGACAAAGTGGTTGCCAGGATGTAGGAGAATTAGGAACGGAAACGTTGATAATAAGCGGGAAGAGAAAAGAACAAGCAGAAAAAAAAAACAGTAGATAGCGCTTGATATTTTATTTAAATCTTTCGAAATTAAAGTTGCCGGGAAAGCATGGAGCCGAAAGCGAGAAGTGCGAGAAAATAAACTGTTAGCATAGAATTTATGGACAGCTAGCCAACTCATCTAGCCGGTAAACTCTTGAGATATCGTATTGCGGTAAAATTCAAATTAGGAGCCATAACGAAGAGATCGTCTGAACAACTGCCATGAAAATATTTAAAGAAAAGACAACCTTCCCTCGTTGGAAAAGTGACAGGAGCTGAACCGCCAGATCGGGACAAATATTATTGCTGATTCTTATTCGGATTTTATCAAGGATCTCAAAGTAAATAAAAGAGGCATCAGGCCATATTTGGCAGCAATATTCTAAACTTGGACGAATGGTAATCTTTCCACTTCATGTCAGCTGAGAACGCTTACCCGAGAAGTCGCAACGAGTCGCTTTAGACCCAATACTTAAATTATCCTTCTTTCGAAGCTTCATAATCTGCTGACGAATTGGTAACGGAGTAAGTGGCATTATATTAAGAAAGTATACTGCAGATATTCTTACTAATATTTAGTAAACGAACCGTCACGTAAACAAATTTAAAAAATTGAGTTCGCCGGTTAAATATACTAAAACACGGAGTAAAAGCAACCGTTCTGATCATTTTGGCCGCCATGGGTTTTGCAGTAAATCACTAAATCATTCATAACTTTTGTATTATCCTCTCAAATTACACCAAAATCGCAGATAATAACAAATACTTACGTATTTATTGTCTGTGAAAATTATAGAATATAAAACAACTTTGATAAAAAATTATACCTACTTTTCTGACGAAAACAATACCGTCCTGAACATTTGGGCCGCAACTGTATACTTAGCATCAGGAAAAGGCAGCTCAAATTTCTGGGACCCTTAACGAGAAAGGAGGGCTTGGAGAATCTGATACTCACAGGTCGAACTGAGGGAAAGAGAGGCAAAGGAAAGCAACGCATGACATACCTAGAGGGCTTAAGCAAGTGGATGACAGATCATGGCCTGGAGGAAGTAACAAAAGAAAAAAACTTATTGAGGGCTACAAGAGATAGAGGGAAGTGGAGAGTCATAATCACCTACGTCCTGAAGGGACACGGCACATAAAAATAAAGCAAGAGGTAGGATGATATATCTGTCAATACTATCGGTTCCTGAATACGGAAATTATTTATGACTAAACCTAATATATTTTATATGGGATTGCTTTCTGTTTTCGGTTTCAATTTGTCGTAGCAATCAATCTATTTCATTGTGAGATAAAGTGCTTTCGTTATCATAAATGCTGTCAAGAGAATTTGAACGATTTAAAAGTATTTTTGTTTTTTAATAAATTTTCCCTTCCAAATGACCGGAGCCCATACTGTATTGTAAGATAGGCAACACGTTTCTGTTTTGTTTTTATTAAAAATTTTGTATTTATTTTATTTTTTTATTTGTATTTATTTATTTTTCTCTGACTTGATTTGTCTTTTGTTAATCTTTGTATTTTTTACAAAATATTTCTGTTATTTTTGCAGCTTTTTTTTTTCGATGGCTCATCTATCATTCGACACAAGATATCGTCTGCTGCTTTGGAATTTATTCAAGTTGAGGCTAAAAGGTAAAAAATAATATTTCCCCACCAAACCTCGCATAGATGATAGAAAAAAAATTGATGGCGTCTGTATCATTTTTTCTCAAATCTGTTGGCTATGGAGATTTTAAAACTAAGAAAGAAAACATTAGGTACGATCATTTAATCATTTCCGATTCGAACGTATTGCTTTTCTTAAACGCAATAAATATTTTCTGAAGGCTGGATTCAGTCTTCTCTTTTTGTCTTTTCTCGATTCTATTGATTCAATCACTTTTGAATGAAGTGGAAAAACATGATGGACAGTAATTTTCTTACGTCTGATATTTTTTTTTTCAAACGTAGGCTTATTGATCGTTCCTTCTCGTTAATTTTCAGTGTTTTCAAAATAATATTTATTATAAATTCTTCCTTCTTCATTAATGCATCACAAGGATTTTTCTTCTTATTCCTTTATTCTTAAAATGATTTTATTTCTCTTTTCCCACTTCTTTTTTTTTTCTTTTTGAAAAATAGAAATGTTTCCTTTTTCTTTTTTTCCATTCTAATTCTTATTTTGAAAATCATTTCGACAGGTTTTTTTTTACTGAAACTAATTTGACAGATTGCCAAAAATATGCAAATGAATCCAAAATTATGTTACTTTATAAATCTTTCTAACGGCTGACTGCATAAAATAAAACAAAAAACAAACATTGGAAGGTTAACGTAGATTAAATGTCGCAAACAATACCCAACACAGACACACACAGACACACAAAGATATATATATATATATATATATATATATATATATATATATATATATATATATATATATATATATATATATATGTATGTATGTATGTATGTATGTATGTATGTATATATATTAAATAAATAATATAACACCTAAGGAAGTGTACTATAGAGACACACCAGAGAAAGATTGTCCAATGACATATTAACAAGGAAAATCTTTCATATATATATATATATATATATATATATATATATATATATATATATATATATATATATATATATATATATATGAAGAAATATAGTCTTAAAGTGTGCTATATTTATGGGATAAAGTGCTTAAAATCAGAGATAGAGCGTGTGTAAATATAAAAGTGAACATAGAATTCAACACTTAGAGGCGACAGTCTGTTTCATGCTAGATGCAATCGTCAGGCAACTGTGAGGCTTGACGATTGCATCTAGCATGAAACAGACTGTCGCCTCTAAGTGTTGATTTCTATGTTCACTTCATATATATATATATATATATATATATATATATATATATGTATGTATGTATATTAAATAATATAACTCCTATGGAAGTGTACTATAGAGACACACCGGAGAAAGATTGTCCAGTGACATATTAACAAGGAAAGTCTTTCATATATATATATATATATATATATATATATATATATATATATATATATATATATCATGGCTCAGATGACAGAATGAACAGATAGAGTAAAATTCCACTGTTCGTAGCATTTACCTTTTAAAAAGTCCTCAATACAAAGCAAAGGAATATATTATTGTTATATTTTTTATTATAATTGATTATAATAATATCGCAACACAAAAGCTTTCATGTTTCATGATGGTAAGTAACCTCAATTAAGTTATGTATTAATAAGTTACTTACCATCACCTGAAGAAGTATAATCAAAGTATTGAAACATGAAAGCTTTTGGTGTCACGATTTCAACATGTTTTTATTATAACCTTTTATAATATATATATATATATATATATATATATATATATATATATATATATATATATATATATATATATATACAAAGCGTGCTTACCTTAAATGCCTCCTTATCAGCAAACTGTGGAAGAACCAACAATCTTGGCTTCAAAAATAGTATTTCAAATTAACACTACGAAAAGGATTTGTTCATCATTAATTAATCATAGCTAATATCGAAAGCTAGTGAAGGGTTGCAATAAAGTTCAAATATATATATATATATATATTATTTCAGGATCATTTTCCAAGTTATTCAATATAATCTTCGTCCTCTCTAACTCTCTAAGCAATGATCTTTTTCCTCTCAACATTGCTCATTCCCAAGTACATTGTGGGACTGACACAAAACGATTTTAACCTGTTAACTCAAAGGGTTTTTCAGTCATTTTTTCTGTGATTTTTACGACAAAAGGTGTCCAAATTCCTAAACGTCTTATGTGAAAACCTGAAAAAAGATTCTCAGTTTAGTGTTTTTTTAGATATTAAACATTTTGTGGGATGGTCAATTATCTCATGTTCTTACACGATTTGGACAAATTTGTTGTTACACCTGGTATGTTGGACTCTCCCGTCGTATTCGACGTCTGAGGGTCAAGCAGCTCAGTTTCTAGGAACCGACAGCCCAGACTCCAGCACATATAATTTGATTATAGTGTTGAAGGCTTTGTGCGGAACCAAACACACTATTTGAAGGGCCGAATACAGAGGCCTGGTGCAGTACGTGCGACACGGTCCCAAAACGACCCTCCGCAGGTTTTGAATTCAAAGTTGTCATTCTCATAGACCTTTTGCCATCCAAGGCTATATTTTCTATCCAAGGCTACAGTCTCTCCTGATATTTACCCATCGCGGGAGGGAGCTAGAAGAGAATTAATACCTTTCCCAAGTAAGTGGATGTAATTGATTCGACTGGAATTCGAACTCAACTGTTCGATTCCTCAGTCTGAGCATATACAGCCATGGCCAAAATTATGGAGCACCTATAAGAAAATTGAGGTAATAGTTTAAACCTACGTATTTAAAGGTTAAGAATCGTACAGTGAACAATTGAGAGCAAATGTAAAATATTTAACAGTAGATTGTAGTATTTGTTTGCTTTAAAGCCTCTCTCAAGAGCTTTAGCTGAGTTTCGTACTAAATTCATTCTAATATTCAAAATGATTTATTGTCATACTAAAGGTTGTTTCGTAATTTTCGGGTAATATTTGATTCCTACCAGTGCTATAATAGTATATTTAATTGAAAATGCCTCCAAAGAAGCAGCTTTCAGAGAGTAAAAGGGCACAAATTGTTGCTTTATCTGATGAAGGATATTCTCAGGTAGAAATTTCCAGGAAGATGGAATGTTCAAGGAAGGGGGTTCAAACAACGATTAAAAGGTACAAGGAAACAAAGTCTTTCAAAAACATAAAAGGACAAGGCCGTAAAATAGTCTAGAGCCCTCAGGGAAGAGCATCCCTTGCAGACAGGAGGAAAAGTTCTTCAGAGCTTGCTGCTGAACTTAGGGAGGGTACAAACAAAAACATATCAGCTCGAACAGTGAGAAGAAGGTTATTAGAAGTGGGATTAAAAGGATGCAAAGCCAGGAAGAAGCCATACTTATCTCAGGCCAACAAGAAAAAACGACTGGAATTTGCAAAAAAACCCCTGAAAATTGGACACCTGATGATTGGGGCAAAATTGTTTGGTCTTACGAAAGTAACTTTGAGGTAAGTTAACAGCTTCTCTTTCCTAAACTTTGAATGTAATAATTGAAATTTTTATGTGAATACACATCCATAACATTTATTCAAAATTGTAACAAATTCTTTTTTTTTCATCAGATTTTTGGCACTCCTGGAGCGGTTTATGTTCGCCGTAGGGAAGGAGAGGCATTTCATCCTGATTGTGTGGTTCCAAATGTAAAATTTGGAGGAGGAAGCGTAATGGTTTGGGGCTGTATGGCTTCTTCAGGCACTGAAATGTTGTACACATGTGAGGGCAGAATGAACGCCACAATTTATACTAACATGCTGGACCAGGTTTACCGAACCTCTTTGACTAAAATATTTAATAATAACATCCCATGTGATGTAATCTTCCAACAAGACAATGCTCCATGCCATCCGTCAAAAGTTTCAATAGGTTGGTTTGAGAAAAAAGGGATTACAGTGATGAAGTGGCCCCCTCAATCCCCAGACCTAAATCCCATTGAACCTTTGTGGTCCCATTTAGGGAAAAGAGTGAGAATGCACAAATGTTCATCAAAAAAAGAATTAGAGGCCAAACTTCATGAAGAGTGGCAGAAAATAGATCCTACCACCTGCAACAACTTAGTCAATAATATGCAAAAACGAATAAAAGCTGTTATTAAGGCAAAAGGAGGACATGCCAAATATTGATTGTTGTTATTAATGTTTACTCCACTATTCTTAACCTTTAAATATATAAGTTTGAATCATAATTTCCATTTTTCATTGGTGCTCCATAATTTTGGCCAAGGCTGTATATATATATATATATATATATATAAATATATATATATAAATATGTATATATGTGTATATATATATATAAATATGTGTATTTATATA
The DNA here is from genome assembly GCA_964036315.1 of Acanthosepion esculentum. NCBI lineage: Eukaryota > Metazoa > Mollusca > Cephalopoda > Sepiida > Sepiidae > Acanthosepion > Acanthosepion esculentum. The sequence continues at coordinate 12,200,252 of OZ038518.1, forward strand.
TATATATACATGTATATATATATAAAAATACGTGTATATATATATAAATATGTGTATATATATGTGTGTATATATATATATATATAATATGTGTATATATATATGTGTATATATATATATATATATATATATATAAATATGTGTGTATATATATATAAATGTGTGTATATATATATATAAATGTGTGTATATATATATAAATATGTGTGTATATATATATATATAAATGTGTGTATATATATATAAATATGTGTATATATATATATAAATATGTGTGTATATATATATATAAATATGTGTATATATATATATATATGTGTGTATATATATATATATATATATAAATATGTGTGTATATATATATATATAAATATGTGTGTATATATATATATAAATATGTGTGTATATATATATATATAAATATGTGTGTATATATATATATAAATATGTGTGTATATATATATATATAAATATGTGTGTATATATATAAATATATATAAATATGTGTGTATATATATAAATATATATATATATATTATATATATATATATATATTATATGTATATATATATGTTATATATGTATATATATATATTATATATGTATATATATATATTATATATATATATATATATATTATATATATATATATATATATATATATATATATATATATATATATATATATATATATATATATATATATATATATATATATATATCAAGTATGTGGTGCAGTTTAATTTACATGACATGAATCATTCATACAAAAAACAGATATTGAAGTTAATGATATAAAGGACGAGAATCCGTCTTTGCAAACAAATTTAATAAATTACATTAACCCCGAACCTGTAGCTATATATTTGAAAATAGAGGAAAGCATTGTTCTTTCCTAAGAGATCATTTTTGGACGACACACTGTCAGAAGATTACGTTGGTAAATATGAATTATATTATTATGAAAAGACAATATTTCGCGCTGCGAGAAAATATATGGAAGAGAAAAGAGAAAAAAAAAGCACCACGATTAAAATACAAATGTATTAATAAAAAACATATTCTGGTCTAATATGTGTAACTTCTCATCAGATATTTAATACCTGAAGTACAAGTATGTCTGCTATGGAGATCTTTAAATATTCATGTTTGCAACACACAAGGTATTACAACCCTTTGCCGAAGAATTACTACACTTTTGCATAGCAAGAAAGTGTCTAAGTCTGGATTTTGTTCTTTGTTTCTTTCTTTCAATTGCTTTTTTTAATTCTCCCAATAATGACATCATTTTTTACTTTTTTCTTTTATTTCATCCAGGGTCACTGAAAATCTCTACTACATTTCCCACGAAAAGTTTTTTTTTAATTTCTATTTCGCTTCTTTTTTTTTACTGCTGCAATAATCGAGTCCTCAAATGGTTTCGCAATTTTAGGTAATAATCTTGATAATCCATCCACATGTCCTAAGTTTTTAAACGGTTTGTACTCAATAAAATCATAATTTAATAAAATGGTACCCCAGGTTTGCGTAGCTCTTCCTTACCTTGAACCTTGTATTGTTAATAGTAGTCTGCTTAGAAACTAAAATTTCGTCCATGAAAAATAATGCTAATGTAGATGGTTGCAGAGTGAGTATAAAATGGAAAATATAGTCCGATGAAAGAAATTCCAGAGGGCAAAGCAACAAAAATAGTAATATTGATAGTAAGACTAATAATGTTTATTATATATTAGTAGGCCTTTTGACAAAAATAGAAGTCAAAAGGCAACGAGAAATAAAAAAAACAATAATTGTTGAACATGTGATATATTACAGAACAGACCTGGTAGTTTTTAGGCTGTTCAATGTTTGCCTTAAACATTTTTGCTGACGTTATTAAATAGAGAAAATGTATGTACCGTGTAACCCGGATATAAGAGACCCGGATATAAGACAAACCCGGATATAAGAGAGATTTTATCTGGTCCCACATTAGAGCCATCTTACCTAAACAAAATTGACCAAACCCTGATATAAGAGAAAACCGGATATAAGAGAAACTCGGATATAAGAGACTTATTATACGGTCCCGACAACTCTCTTATATTCGGGTTACACTGTAGTATATTTTCGGTGTTGTTACTGAGGATCACTAACCCGGCAAATTTTTTGCGGGGGGGGGGGCATCTAAAATTTTTAAGGGACATTTAATTTTCTCTTTTAATT
>OZ038518.1:12209956-12224956 GCA_964036315.1 Acanthosepion esculentum
AAAGTGAAGCAATTGCATTCTTTTTTTACCATTACTAAAGGAAAAAGTTTTTTTTCTATCGTTTGTGTATCCCAAAATACTGGCAACCTTCATACGTAACCGGAGCTTCAGATAAAATGCTTATTCATTGCGTGATTATAGTTAAATTTAGTGCTCATACACGAGACAAATCAACATTTTTAAAAATCATTAATTGTACAGTACCAGTCACCTCGCTGACAACAAGGTAATCTAATAACAAATCCAAATTCTTTGTCTATTTTAAATACTAAGTTTATTCAAATATATATATATATATATATATATATATATATATATATATATATATATATATATATATATATTATAAATTAACTGATTTAAAATATATTTTTTTCGCTACATAGTAATAACCATGTTTCAAAAACTAAAGCTAAAAACTTCAAATTTAATTATATAATTAAATTAAAACATTAGTTCCATTTCATCTTCAAGCGAATTATGGAATGACTTATTTTTAATTTACTGAGTTTTAAACGCACATATAAATTCATAATTTCCTTTTTGCAAGGCTATCTATATATATATATATATAGATAGATATAGATATATATATATATAGATAGATAGATAGATAGATAGGAAAACAGTAAGAGTATATAGAGAAAGAATATGATATACAGAAAATAGACACATAGATTGATAGTAACAGACTTATATATATATATATATATATATATATATATATATAGATAGATAGATAGATAGATAGATAGATAGATAGATAGATAAAAGAACAGTGGGAGGATATAGAGAAAGAATGAGATATACAGAAAATAGACACATAGATTGATATTAACAGACTTAGATAGATAGATAGATAGATAGATAGATAGATAGATAATGAACAGACTTAGCTTAAAATGTTAATGCAATGTCAATCGCTATCTACTGAATTCCTGATTACTATTTTCTCTTTCTGCTCCTTAATAATGGTTCTGTTTCTAATTCTTCAACACCTTGTAACACCTTTAGTTTTGAAGAAGTCCCAAAGTCTGGACATCTTGCAAGTGTCACCACCGAGGAAAACATTGATCGTTTTCACCACATGCTGATGGATGACAGGCGACTGGCTATAAATCAACCGATCGATGCTATTAGCATAACCCGAGAAAAAGTTGAGAATATTCTATACGTTGAACAAAGGTTTCTTCTCAGTGGGTGCCACATCTTTCGATCCTCCAGGTCTATAAGTCTACCATTCGACCTTGCATGGAGTATTGCTGCCATTTATGGTCTGGGGCCCCTGCGTGTTGCCTCGGGGTTCTTGATAAGATTCAGAGACGGATATGCAATGTGATTGGCCCTGATCTGTCATCTCGTCTGCAGTCGCTCTCTCACAGACGCAATGTTGCATCACTCTGCCTTTTCTACAAGTACTTCCACGGTAATTGCTCTGAGGAGTTGCTTTCACTTGTCCCTAAGCCTCGTAAATTCAAGCGTCCTACGAGGCTGGCATCCCGTTCCCACCCCTTCACCGTTGAAACTGTTAGGTGTAGACGTCTTTTCTACTCCAATAGCTTCATGTCACGCACATCTCGCCTATGGAACTCCCTTCCCTATTACTGTTTCCCTGACAAATACAATCTCCAACGGTTTAAGTGTAGCGTCAATCGTCATCTCCAGTTGCCTTGATCTATCCACTTCCTGACATCTTCCATTCCTATCTGATCTCGCCCTATATCTCCCGTAACCTCCCCACCTCGATCGGCCCTCCGTCCTTCTCTTTCTCCACATCCCTTCCTTTACCACTCCTATCTGCTCTTCCTCCAACCCTTCTGTAACCCCTTGCGTGATAGTGGCCACCGGCCTTGCTCGGGGTGATACACTTAAAAAAAAAAAAAAAAAAAAAAAAAACCTGATCAAAAGCACACCAGGCTGATCAAATGACGGGAAAATCTAACATTGTTTTCTAGGCAGATCCAGATTTTCTTGAACCTTTCCTAACACAGTATGAATGGGATGTTAAACGCTTTGAGTCATAGACAGTACATGCAGTGGAAATACCCCACCACACCAACTCCTATAAAGGCCAAGGTCGTTCATCTGCAGGAAAAGCGATTTCCTCGGTTTTTGGGGAGGCAAATGACATTTTGTTTGTCGTCTATGAACAATGGAGAAGACTATACCAACCTGCTGTGGCAGGCAGTTACAAAAGCCTATCAAGAAGAAACACACGGGAAAACTAACGAAAGGTGTCTTATTTCTTCAGGTCAATGTTCCAGGACATATACCCATGGTTTCAATGGCTGCTGTGCGCAACTGTCGCTTTGAACTGGTTGATCACCCTCCCTATTCTCATGATCCTGGCCCCCATGTGCCTATCATCTGTTCTCCAACATGAAAAAACACTTGGCTGAGAACCGGTATCTCTGTGGTAAGTACGTCATAACTGCTGCTCTGATGACGACTTCTGTAAGAAAGCTTTTCCAGCAACGAGATCCAAGCACTGCAAGAAATAAAGCTGGAAACTCAACGGGGATCATGTTAAAAATAAATCTCATTTGGTTACATTCCATCAGCGTATCTTGGTTAGCCTGTGAACTTTTCAGACAACCATCATATAGTAGGCCGATGCAAGAAATTTCATAAAACAAAAAACAAAAGATAATAATAATAATAATAATAATAATAATAATAATAATAATAATAATAATAATAATAATAATTACTAGGAATAATAATAATGTTAACTAGGAATTATTAAGCACATATACTAAAATACTGTGTTAGCCCAAAATGCAGATTCTGTGATAAATATCCAGAAACCATTGATCATCTTGTATCAGGTTGCACAATATTGGCACCCACTGAATATAAAACCCGGCATGACAAAGTGGGTCAATATCTGCACTGGAAAATTTGCAACTTCTACGGGAAGGAAACTGAAAGAAACTGGTACGAACACCACCCTGACCCGGTTACGGAGATAGGACCTGTTACAATTCTATAGGACTACACAATACACACTGACAGAACAATCAATGCCAACCGCCCAGACATTGTTATTAAAGACCACAAACAAAATAAGTGCCACCTTATTGATATTGCAGTCCCTGCAGACTGCAATGTATCTTTGAAGATATTCAAAAAGCTATCAAAATACAAGGACCTTGAAATAGAAATCTCAAAAATGTGGCACAGGGGAACATCAGCAATCCCTGTTATAGTTGGAGCCCTTGGACTGGTTGGAAAAGATTCCAGTAGACTAATTGAAGGGATCCCTGGAAGTCCATGCCTCAAAGAGATACAAAACATTGTTCTGACAAGTACAGACCACACTTTACGAAGGGCTTTATCTATGTAATTCTTTTCTTTTTTTTTATTTCTTATTCTTTCTTTTCAGTGGAAAGTGTCATAATGACATTTCTAACCTTAGGTCCCTGGGCGGGATCCGGAAAGAAATGTGTAAACGCCAGATATCAAAGGAAATAAAAATAATAATAATAATTGTATTTTAGTAGAACCGTAGGCCAAATAGAAGTATGATGAGAAAAGATACACATCAAATCTGACGAAAAGGGACCCATCCTCCTGCACACGAGACCGTGGTTTCAATGGCTTCTGTGCGCGACTGTGGCTTTGAACTGGTTGATCACCCTCCCTATTCTCCTGATCTTGGCCTCCATCTGCCTATCATCTGTTCTCCAACATGAAAAAACACTTGACTGAGAACCGGTATCTCTGTGCTGCTTTGATCACATTCCATCAGCGTATCTTGGTTAGCCTGTGAACCTTTCAGACAACCATCATATAGTACGCTGATGCAAGAAATTTTATGAAACAAAAATAATAATAATAATAATAATAAGTATAGTAATATTTATTGTATATTAATAGATCCTTAGACCACATAGAGACACGACAGGACAAGATACTCAGCAAATCTGACGAAAGGAGACAATCCTTCTGTACACAAGTCCTTGGTTTCAATGGTTTCTGTTTGCGACCGTGGGTTTGAACTGGTAGATTACCATCTCTATTTTCCTGACAATCTGACTATCATCTGTCCCCCAACATTCGGCTGAGAACTAGTATCGGAGTGAAGATGACGTCATATCTGCTTCTGAGGAACTTTTTGATCAACAAGATGAAAGCTTCTATAGCTTTCTTAATCACTTCAGCACCGATGGATAAAATGAATGGACAGCATAGAGGGATACTTTGAAATATAAATCTCATTTTTAGTCATATTCCATAAGGGTATCTTGGTTAGGCTATGAACGTTTCAGCCGACCCTCTTAAAACAGATACACTGATTACTATTTAGTTAAAAAGGAATTTGATAACAAAGGAAATAAATGGGAACCAATTGATTTTTTTTTTGTCATATGGCATTATTTTTATCATTACATACTAATTCAATATATATATATATATATATATATATATATATATATATATATATATATATATATATATATATATATATATATATATAAATATATAGGACGAAACGGCCGTGTAGAGCATTCCGCATTCTGCTGAAGATTATTCTGGGCTCGATGAATTACTATATATGATTATTATAACCCCCCCCATTTTCTTTACTGTATATTAAAAACATCTCTACTACACACTAAGACATACACATAATGCACACACTCAATTAAGCTGAAAAATCGAATCATCCTTGATAATGGCTAGAGGTATAGCCGAAAGCGCTCGGAAACATAAAACATTTGCACAGTTTTTACACACGCTTTGTCCAGAAAAGAAAGCACTTGTTCGAACACAAGAAAAATTAAATAAAAAGCTCCATCGTAGTACCTTGCCTGTCGTTTTTAATGAAACATGCATAAACGAAGGATTGCTGCCTAAATATTCAAACATATATATATATATATATATATATATATATATATATATATATATATATTCAATTTTATTGATATTAGTTTGTGATCCATCGTTTCATGCTTCTGCGAAAATTCGAAAAACTAAAACCAATTATATATATATTATGAAATGGACAAAGTCCGACAATTATTTTAAAACATTTTTATGTTTATACATTCTTTTTATAGATACAAATATTTAAGTAAATGCTCTGTATAATAAACAGTATTAAACAACATTTACTGGCCTCTATGTCCGAGAAAATTTCATACAAAATATTCTTTCTCTGGCAGGTTTCGAACCGGTAGCCTATACGAAACCGTCAATTAGACTGACGTGCCTTAACCGATCGAGCCACAGAGGATCGTTCGGTTACCAAGGTCGATTTTATTGCTTTTAAAGTACAATCTTCCATGATTCTCCCACGTACATTCATATCTGCTCATGGCGTATCCAGATGTAAACAAATGACGTCACACTTTATGAAATGAACGATTCGATTTACCGAAGAGTCTTGCATTATTAGCTGTAATAGTCACTGTTTACAAACGCACACGTCCTCTCCAGATTATATATATATATATATATATATATATATATATATATATATATATATATATATATATATATATATAATTATTAACTAAAAATACGTATTCGTCGCGACATAGAAATTACCATGTATTCCGATGATTATATTTTGAAATCATAATATCATATTATGCTGTACTCTAAATTGAGCACTGGTTTTAAAAATAAATGCTAAAGACCTGTGGATTATAAAACTGATTTGTCTTTCTTTATTTTTATATATATATATATATATATATATATATATATATATATATATATATATATATATATATATATATATATATATATATATATATAAATAAATGACAATAAGAAAACAGTAACTGCTGATGCGTTTCGTCCAATGCAGACTTTTTCAAAGCAAGAAACAAAATGAATTTAATTAAACAAAGAAAATTAATAAAAACAAAAAACAGAGTGTTCTTAGCAACGGGAATGTTTTTTTTTGGGGGTTGTTTTTATTAATTTTCTTTGTTTAATTAAATTCATTTCGTTTCTTGCTTTGAAAAAGTCCGTATTGGACGAAACGCGTCAGCAGTTACTGTTTTCTTATTGTCATTTATTTATAAATATTGTCTTCTCTAAAAGTTAACTTTGAGAAATTTTCATATATATATATATATATATAATTCCATCAACAAGGACGTTATTTTAGTAGTTTGAAATCGTTTTGTAGGACTAAACCAGTTACCTGTAGTGAATATTCATTTCAGGCTTGATTAGTTGTTCTAATGCACCTTTCTGTCACGAGCTAAAAATAATTCTAGTAAAATAATTCTGAAAGCCCGGAATCTAAACCGCCATTATTTCTAAAAGTATGTACTCCTAGGCAGTGATCACGAATGAACGTACTTAAAAACATTGCTCCCCTTTGACCAAGTGCACTCAATAACAGTCAGAGAAGAGTTTATCATTAAAAGACGCCCTCCACTTTCTCTGTCGACACAATTCATTACTTTCGTTTGAAATTCTTCTCCAGGAATTTTCACATGGAGACTAAAGATCTCAAAAAAAAAAAAAAAAATTACCTCCAGGTAAAAATCACTTGCAACTTGCTAAACTGGCTCAACTTGGATTTTTGTTTAGCGAATGCGTGGATAACAGTGTGTTTTCCAACCAGTCCAGAGAATCTTTTTTTATTTTATTATTTCAGTTGGAAAAGTAGTAGAGATTTTAATAATGTGTTTGTACAGAATCTCTATACAATATCGAATTTGTTCGTTTTGGACAAAGCAGATTTCAAAGTCTGAACCCAGAGGTGGATTTCTTTCACCGGATATTTGACGAACTACACTGCTATATTTTCTTTAAGAAAATTACACCCCAAGTAAGGCGGGAAGCCACTAGCACGCAAGGGGTTACAGAGAGTTGGAGCGAGAGCAAAGAGGAGTGATAGAGGAAAGGATGAAGAGAAGGTTAGGGGATAGATTAGGGAATCTGGAGACGTCGATTGATATTACATTTGAATAGTTGGAAAACAAGAAATAGGGAGAGAGTTCCACAGGCGAGAAGTGCGAGACATGAAGTAGAAGAGACGGCTACATTTAACAGATCGACAGTGAAAGGGTGAGAGCGAGATACCAGCCTAGTCGAACGCTTAAATTTATGAAGTCAGGGAACCAGCCAAAGCAGCTCATCGGAGCAGTTACCATGAAAGTATTTGTAAAAAAAGAGAGACGGAGGCAACGGCACGTCTGTGAGAGAGCGGCTGCAGACGAGATGCCAGATCAGGGCCAATTACATTGCATATCCGCCTTTGGATTTTATCGAGGACCTTGTGACAAACAAAAGGGGCTCCAGACCATATATGGCAACAATACTACATGCAATGGCGAATGGTTAATTTGTAGATTTGAAGGATTGACTCCAGCGAGAAAAATTTCCTGTGCACAGAGTGTCGACTTTCCTTGCGGTGGTCGAAGCTATTGACTCAATGTATTTGTTCCATCTCAGGTCAGCAGTCAATGTGAGACCGAGCAGTCGCAAAGAGGAGCTCTCGAGAAGTTGAGCTTCAGACATTCTAATGTGGGGGGGGCAGGGATGGTTCTATGTGATGAGTAATAGAGAGCAGTATTGTTTTTGAGGCGTTAAAGTGAACCAGCCAATTCCTGTTTGTCGTTAGCTAAGTTTAATGTTAAAACCGATGAAGACCGTCCTTTTTCCCCCCGTCCCCCAGTTTTGGCCTTGTGTCATATTTTGTATTTTACAAATAAATATCCCTCTTCGCATTATTTTGTTTAGTTTCTTTTAAATAGATTTTGTTTTCATATCGTATATACACATTGGGGATAGATTTTAAAGTGTTGTTTTATCCCCCCCCCCTAGAATGAATTGTATATATGGGGACTAGTTATGACTTTAATAGAGACATGAGGTATTATGGTGATTGTAGTAAGAATGGTAAGTAAAAATGCGTCGTTTTGATGTTAGGAATATTGTGGTATGTTTTGGGTCAGTGTTTGTGGTTAGCTAAGTTTAATGTTAAAACAGACGAAGACCGTCCTTTTCCCTCCCGTCCCCCATTTTTGGCCTTGTGCCACATTTTGTATTTTACAAATAGATATCTCTATTCGCATTATTTTGTTTAGTTTCTTTTAAATAGATTTTGTTTTCATATCGTATATACACATTGGGAATAGATTTTAAAGTGTTGTTTTATCCCCACCCCCATAGAATGAATTGTATATATGGGGACTAGTTATGACTTTAATAGAGACCATGAGGTATTATGGTGAATGTAGTAAGAAAGGAAAATAAGAATGCATTGTTTTGGTGTTAGGAATTTTTTTGTATGTTTGGGTCACTGTTTGTGGCTAGCTAAGCTTAAAGTTAAGACAGAAAAAGACTGTCCTTTTCCCCCATTCCCCATTTTTAGCCTTGTGCCATATTTTCTCTATTTGAAGCGGCAATAAATATCGCTCTGCGCTATGGTACTGTAGACTGTATAAATTTAAGCGCAATACAAGACTGGCGGCGAGAACTCATCAATTTGCAGACGAGCTAGATAGATGTAGCCGTATGTTCTATGCTAACAGTTCCTTATCTCGCACTTCTTGTTTGTGGAATTCTCTTCCGGTTCCATGATTTCCACGCAAGTTCATTCTGCAAAATTTAAATGCAATGTCAATCGCTATACACTCTCCTCCTGGTTACTCTTTCCTTTTCCTGCTCATTATTAATGTTTCTCTTCTTAATTCCTCCACACCCTCAAACCCGTTGCGTGTCAGAGGCAGTACAGCCTTGCTTGAGGTTATATTGCTTAAAAATGTGGTAGTATTATTCATTAATGTCATTATTAAGTATTTTGTTACAGAAAGCTGTTTTAATTTTATCTTTATGCTTCTATTCTGCATAATAACGAATATCTTGATTATAAGATTCATTTTTATGGAATAATTTGTGCTTTCTGTATAATACTCGAACTATACTGACACCATCTTTGTAAGAAAACAGAAAAAGAATGTAACTTTTTACACTGCCAGTTTTCCCAAATTACGATACAGAAATTTGTCCATTTGAAAAAAAAATTGAATAAAAAATTAGTTTAATGTTTTTTCTATGATGTTTAAATCCTTTCAACAATCATATTGATTTAAAAAAAAAATATTTACGGGTATTTAAAAAATGCATGTTGAATTTTAGTATTATTATTATTATTTACATTATTTTCATTGGTCAGACTGTTGTTCTCATCATTGTTGCCATATTCACGACGTTTCGGCTATTGTACGCTCCGGCCTTCTTTAGGTGATCGGGATTTCGAACTTAAACCTTTTATTTCGTCCACCTGGATATTGTTCTAGTTCCACGTGCCATGACTCTTCCGGGTGTCTTGGTCTCAATTATCGTCATTTTAACTCAAATCTCCAAGATTTGTTTTCACCTCAGCTATGGCCGTGTACTGAACTCAAAAATTTGGCTCAAGTCACTAATTTCAACAAACGCTTTTATCCAATATACCATAAAGAAGGCCGGAGCGTAAAACAGCCGAAATGTCGTTAATATGGCAACGAGGATGAGGACAAGAGTTCGAACAATGTAAGTAGTGTAAATAATTAAAATACCATATCTCAGAAATATCGACAGATCCTGAAGAAGGCCGCAGCGTAAAACAGCCGAAACGTCGTGAATATGGCAACGAAGATGAGGACAAGAATCTGAACAATGTAAATAGTGTAAATAATTAAAATACCATATCTCAGAAATATCGACAGATCCTGAAGAAGGCCGCAGCGTAAAACAGCCGAAACGTCGTGAATATGGCAACGAAGATGAGGACAAGAATCTGAACAATGTAAATAGTGTAAATAATTAAAATACCATATCTCAGAAATATCGACAGATCCTGAAGAAGGCCGCAGCGTAAAACAGCCGAAACGTCGTGAATATGGCAACGAAGATGAGGACAACAGTCCAGTCAATGTAAATAGGGTAAATAATTATAGTACCCCATCTCAGAAATATCGACAGATCCTGAAGAAGGCCGCAGCGTAAAACAGCCGAAACGTCGTGAATATGGCAACGAAGATGAGGACAAGAATCTGAACAATGTAAATAGTGTAAATAATTAAAATACCATATCTCAGAAATATCGACAGATCCTGAAGAAGGCCGCAGCGTAAAACAGCCGAAACGTCGTGAATATGGCAACGAAGATGAGGACAAGAATCTGAACAATGTAAATAGTGTAAATAATTACAATATCACATCACAGAAATGTTGACAGATCCTGTAGAATGCTGGAGCGTACAAAGACCGAAACGTCGTTAATATGGCAACGAAGATGAGGACAACAGTCCAGTCAATGTAAATAGGGTAAATAATTATAGTACCCCATCTCAGAAATATAGACAACAATGGTGTGGTTAAAAATGTAAAGCAAAATTAACCAGTTTAACATTTTTTAAAATATATTAAAAAAATGCTATAAAATATGGTTTAATATTTTATAACATTTTTTAAAATATATTAATTTTATTTTATTTAGATAATCGTATTTTATGGGGAGAGAGGTCATTGATCCACACCAACTCCTATAAAACACGATTATCCAAAATTTATCTGGAGGCAGTTTCAGTTCATTATGTAACTTCAATATAAAATGGACCATGACCTGGGAAATAATTTGGACTTCCTTTGGAAGCACGTAATTCCTTAAAGACAACGGAAAGCAACCCTTGTTTTGTTTTTTTCATTACACTAAAGTCGGTGATCGATTTACATTGATTTTACATCGTGAACTGAACCAGTAAATCTAAATTATGTTACCACCGTTCTTAAAATCTAATCTTAAAGATAAGGTCATTGATCATGCAGCTTGGCATCATGCCGTCCGTGGGGACATTCTGGAGACGGAGAGAATGGGGGTGGGGGTCAAATTGCAGTCGAGATAAGGGATCGAAGAAAGTGCGCTGGGGCAATCCTTGCAATCCAGGCCTCTTGCTTCATCTGTGCAGCTGATACTGACACTTGCATATTGGCCTGAACAGTCATAGCAGATGTTGCTGCAAGCCTATATCACTTCAGAAACACATCTATTATGGTCTGCTCAGACTGGGGTGCTAATAATAAAATTGTACCGTACAAGAATTCTGACTGTTTTGTTAACATGCCAGACCATCGCCAAACTTTAGAACTTCATAGAAAACTAAATGCAGAATTTTAAATTTGGCGGACAACTAATATTTATTCAGACAAAAAAATAAATCCAGTTATATAATAATAATCGTAAAACTTTTATTTCATTAATATGAAAATGCACTGAATATGGATAACAAAGTTATAGTGTAATTATTTAAATAAAACAAATTTAAAAATTGAAGTTTGTTCAAGTATTACGCAAAGTCGATTTTTTGAAGATCCCGCTATTATTCCATTGCTCTGCCATGTTTGTAGAAAATGATACTAGTAAACCGTCCAGTAACTAGTTTTCAATAGTAATGGTTAGAAACTATTTAGTAACAAGTATTGAACATGACTTTGCAAGTCACGTTAGGTTATACTATGGCTGGATGACGTCACATTTGTATACTCCTGTTTATTTCAAGATTACATACGGTCTCATATATATATATATATATATATATATATATATATATATATATATATATATATATATATATATATATATACCATCCATAATATGTTTTTTACACGTCATCTTTTAATCTAAAGCTTCATAAAAATTGTAATAAGGTCCCAATTTTCCTGCGTACCATCAAAATTTGTGCACAGACCAGCAGTTGTCCGTGTATCACCAGTGGTCCTCGGACCACTGGTTGGCGACCACTGGTTTAGATGATTTTAAACATGTTCTGAATCCTATACTCATTTGTCCTGGTATTTTTTAATCCACGTTAACCTCTGAAAAATGATACTGACACTTGCACATCGGCCTGAACAGTCATAGCAGATGTTGCTGCAATGCTATATCACTTCAGAACACACATCTATTATGGTCTGCTCAGACTGGGGGTGCTAATTGTACCGTACAAGAATTCTGACTCTTTTAGTAACATGCCAGAATGTCGCCAAACTTTTGAACTTCATAGACAACTAAATAATAAGGTCCCAATTTTTCTGTGGATCATCAAACATTTTGCACTGGCCACCAGTGGTCCATGGATCATCGGTTGGCAACCACTGCTCTAGACATCCTCTCCATCAAAAACGCTAGTGAGGGAACAGGTTTAGTTGTCGAAGAACAGGTTAATACATCAGGTAGTGCTATTCATAATATGTTTTTACTCGTCATCTTTTAATCTAAAACTTCATAAAAATTGAAATAATGTCCCAATTTTTCTGCGGACCAGCAAAATTTGTGCACAGACGAGCAGTTGTCCGTGTATCACCAGTGGTGCAAGGACCACTGGTTGGCGACCACTGATTTAGATGATTTTAAACATGTTCAGAATCCTATACTCATGTGTCCTGGCATTTCTTAATCCACGTTAACCTCGGAAAAGTGACAAATCTACACATTCTTAGAAAATTTAAATTCTCAGTTATGAATCCTAAAGTTCAAAGTTCAACCACTTTTTTTTAGAAGCACCATCTAATTTTTACAAAATAATAGCTGATTTAAAAATTGTTTTACAATGTCGGTACCCATCCTACACACCTTTCTCCAAATGGTCAAAAAGTTCTGTTATTTTGTTGTAAAACTCGTCTTTGGTGTCTGGTGTGGCAGGGAGTGTTGAGGCATACACGCTGACTCGGGTGACAGGGCCTGCTGTGGTGTTGAGGCTGAGAGTCAGGAGTCTCTCGGAACCGTCGCTGCCTGGTTCTACCGTATTCAGCAGGCTGTACCTCACTGCGAAGCCCACCCCGTGTTGGCATGGTTCATCAGAGCTCTTCTGCTGTCAGAAGAATGTGTACTCTTTATCCTTCAGCTACCCAGAGTCAACCAGACGTTTTTCCTGTAGAGTAGCGATGTCCACATGAAGCCTCTTGGGCTCGCTGTTGATGACAGCTGTTTTCCTGAAGTCGCTGATGTCCTGGGGGTCTTCAGAGAGGCCGGTCAGCGTAGACACTAAGTTGTCCATGGCACGAAGGCCAAGAGTCATGATCAGCCCCCACTCTGGCGTTGAAGTCGGCCAGGAGAACAAGTTGTTCCTTGCTGGGAATACTGCTGATGATGGTGGCTGTCATCTTGTCGTAAAACTCGTCTTTGGTTGGTGTCTGATATGGCAGGGAGTGTCGGAGCATGCACGCCGACGAAGGTGACAGGGCCTGCGGCGATGTTGAGGCTGAGAAGTTAGGAGTCTCTCGGAACCGTTTAAACATGGTTTATCAGAAATATTCCCCTGTCATGTGTAGTCTTTATCCTTCAGCAACCCAGAGTCAGCCAGACGTTTTTCCTGTAGAGTAGCGATGTCCACATGAAGTCTCTCGAGCTCGCTGTTGATTACGGCATTTTTCCTGAGGTCGCTGATGTCCTGGGAGACTTCAGAGAGGCCGGTCAGCGTAGAGCGGACGTTCCAACATCCCAGTTTTAGAGCTGATTTATTTTGAAAATTCTTGTTGTTGCCTGGTGCGAAGATTGCAGTCTCTTTGTTGGATGTCTCCTAATCTCCATACACCCAATGGTAAGTGCATAGCTTGAGCAGTCTGTGGCAGTTCTCGTTCATCTTGCCGACGCTAACCTGTCCATGGCATGAAGGCCAAGATCAGCACCCACTTTGGCGCTGAAGTCGCCCAGGAGGATACTGCTGATCGTGGCTAATATCTTGTCGTAAAACTCGTCTTTGGTGTCTGGTGTGGCAGGGAGTATTGGGGTATACACGCTAACGAAGGTGACAAAACCAGCGGTGGTGTTGAGGATGAAAGTGAAGAATCTCTCGGAACCGTCGATGCCTGGTTCTACCGTATTCAGCAGGCTGTCCCTCACTGATAAACCTACTTTGTGTTGGCGTGGCTCATCAGAGCTCTTCCCCTGTCAGAAGAATGTGTAGTCCTTATCCTTCAGCAACCCAGAGTCAGCCAGACGTTTTTCCTGTAGAGTAGCGATGTCCATATGAAGCCTCTTGAGCTCGCCGTTGATGACGGCAGTTTTTCTGAAGTCGCTGATGTCCTGAGGGGTCTTCAGAGAGGCCGGTCTATGAAAAACAAAATAAGGCTCAGGCATTTCGTTTTCCGTGAGATCAGAATTATCGCTAACGATTCTTAAAGCCATTACTTTGATACAAAACCCTTGAAAAAACAAACACTTGTTTGTGAAAGGCATTTTTCATCTGATTATGAACCAGTGGATATTAAACGAATACTACGAATCAGGATTCCATTGACAGTAATTGATCATTTGCCATCAAGTGTATTTAGGTTTCGGCTCGTTTGGTTTGTTTTGTTTTACGGCATATCCACATCAATAGGTTATTTAATGCCAACAAAATTTTTATTGCTGTAATATTTTTTTACAAAAGTGTATAGCTGATGATATATATATATATATATATATATATATATATATATATGAATAAATATAGTCTTAAGGTGTGCTATAATTATGGGATAAAGTGCTCAATATCAGAGATATAGTGGGTGTAAATACAAAAGTGAACATTGAAGTCAACACTTAGAGGCGACAGTCTATTTCATATTAGAAGCAATCGTCAGGCCACGAGTCTGGTCTTACGATTGCGTCTAGCATGAAACAGACTGTCGCCTCTAAGTGTGGACTTCAATATTCACTGTTATATATATATATATGTATATATATATATATATATATATATATATATATATATATATATATATATATATATATATATATATATATATATAAATTTAAATGTATTGCGGGTAATAATATTTTCTTCAAAAATTTATTGCTGGTAATAATCTTTTACAAAAAAGTATTGCTGGATTAAAATCTATTTTTACACTTTCATAGTGTTTTGACCCCAGTTTAGGGGTTACCTATTTTCCCATAGTTGCGACCCTAACAGGTGCCAATTTATAAAATTATTACAAAAAAGTTGTTTCATCGAATCAAGTGATTTTTTTCACTGGGTGTATTGCAATGATTTT
>OZ038518.1:12229956-12254956 GCA_964036315.1 Acanthosepion esculentum
GACACGGCACATAAAAAGAAATGAAGGTTAATTTAATTTAGTTATGCATACACGTTTACCTCATATGCTCGTGTATAAGACTACTTTATGAATAATGCGTGCACTAAAATGTTTGTTGTTCGTACGCTGACTGGAAGATAGAATGCTATATATATATATATATATATATATATATATATATATATATATATATATATGGATGTTGGAAATGAAATGGTAATCTTTATAACATCAACAACATAAAATGCTCGCCGATGGTGGACTAATTATCGCTCTCGCGTCGAACTCGACGTATGAGGGTCAGACAGATCAATTCCTAGAAACTGAAAGCCCGACAGCCACACAGGATTTGATTATAGTGGTGAAGGCCTTGTGCAGGGCCATCCACACTTTTTGGAGGGACGAATACAGGAACCTGGTGCAACGGGTGCCACAAGGTCCCCAAACGACCCTCCGCAGGTTTTGAATTCAGAGTTGTCCTTCTACTAGACCAGTTGCCATCCAAGGCTATAGAACCCAGTCTGTCCTGCTATTTACCCATATTGGAGGGAGAAGAAGAGGATTCACACCTTTCCCAAGGGTATTACCACGTAAGTGAATGTAATGGAATCGACTGGGATTCGAACTCGGCTCTCCGATTCCTCAATCCAAGCCGTTATCCATTACTCCACCGTGCCTCCTCCGTGGATTAATTAGGACAACATATACACACACACGCGCACACACACATACACACACACTTATAATGTACAACGTATTTATGAGGATTGGGACATACCCAATGGTGTTTGTAAGTACGGTATATAACACACACACACACACACACACACACACACACACACACACACACACACACACACACACACACACACACACACACACACATATGTAGCATTCTATCTTCCAATCAGCGAACGAACAACAACCAGACATAGATGAAAAAAGCATACACGCGCATGCACATTATCAACCGCGTCCCACACAGACCAACTGGAATTGTGATATACACACATTAATTTTACACACGAACGCTGCTTGGCAGGACATACACACGTGAGGTCTCTTTAAGCAATGAAAAAGAAACAGCACAAAAATAAATCTACCCGTATTTTCTTTTTTGCTCCATATTTCATTTTCCGATGAAGCTTAAACAAAAGCGAAACATGCTAAATTTATAAACGTTTCACGTGTGTTCCTCGCCCTGTCATACTATCGACTTCTAATTTTATCTATGTTGTGGGGCAGACCCCTTTTACACAAGATTGACTCGTCCAAAATATACTTATACTGACAGAGAGAATATTTGCAGGGTTGAGATACGTTGAGTCATGGGTGAGAGATACAGAGACATACACAGGGTGTTCACAAAGAGTTATACGAGAGTCCAGAGAGAGAGAGAGAGAATTACGGCTTCACTTACAGAGACTTGTACATATACTTTCTACTAAACCGCATTCCTGGACTACTAATCTTCACCTCAAGTCTGTATTCTTACGTTTAATACACTTATTTTACTATCTCAATTACTGGCGTTGTTTATTTATTTGTGCAGGATTCCATTCCCGGAATCCACAACAATCTATATAGATCATATATTCACAGACAAACACACACACACATCTATTTCGTAGTGTGTGACGTCATTTGTTTACGTTAGGTTGCGTTTCGAGGAGATGTGGACGTTTGCGGGAAATCATGGAAAATTGTAGTTTAAAAGTAGTAAAACCAGACCATCCTACTTAGCTACATTGTTATAGCACATCTGCAGGTTAGATTCCTGTCGGAGGACGCATATTTTCTATGAAAATTTCTCGGGCGTTCCGGTCGCTAAATGTCGTTAACCCTCTTTATTATAAACAGAGCATTTACTTAAATATTTGCGTATATATAAATAACTTATAACAATAAAATATATTAAAAATAATTGTCGCACATAGACCATTTCGTAATATATATATATATGATAAAATATATTTTAAGGTATTCTATATTTATGTGATAAAGTGCCCAATATCAGGGATAGAGTGTATTTAAATATAAAAGTGAACATTGAAGTCAACATCCAGACAAGACAGTTTGTTTCATGCATTAATACAATCATCAGGCGATATGGCCTGACGATTGCGTATAAGCATATATATTTACGTATATTATATAGCGTATATATATACATATATTACGTGAATCATTAATACGAAAAGCAGATAATGAAGTTAATGATATGGCAAGAATCACTCTCGCAAACAATTTTTAATAATAAAATACATTAACCTCGAATCCGTTAATGAATGGTATGATCCTTGTTTATAAATTCCAGTTTTATCAGGTCTTTTTTTTCTACTAGCTGAGCTTTCAATCGTTTCATACGATCATCCTCGGGTAGGGAAATAGGTAAGTTTTTTACATCCAGGTAATAACAGGACATCGAAAGATAAATTTTAAAATTGTGAGTTCTTGTACTATATATATATTTACAGCCATTCTCTCTAGTAAGGTATGTAATTTTGTTGATATCTATGTTCCCCCTTACAAACAGATCCCTGTTATTTTTTCTTTTAAATTTAAAAAAAAATTCTTTTAAATTCTTTTAAATTTTATATATCTATATCTATATCTATCTATCTATCTATCTATATATATATATATATATATATATATATATATATATATATATATATATATGTCAATTATGTGGTGCAGATTCAATTTACATTACGCGAGTCATTATCGCGTAATGTAAATTGAACCTGCACCACATAATTGATATTAAAATAACCGATCCGACGTGCGAATTCCTGATAATAACTGTGACATTACTCTATTTATTGAACAATTTAGTTCATGCCAACTTTACTAAATAAACCTACTTCTACAAAAGAATTCACATATTACTATATTAGTACAAGAACGCACAATTTTAAGATTTTAAAAAATTCAACCTCAGCGTCGTGACTGCACGCTCCAAAAGTATTCTTACAGTTAACAATATCACATTTCTAAAAAAGACACTTCTTTCGGATTACACTTTATCTTTCGATGATCTGTTATTACCTGGATGTAAAAAAATTGCCTATTTTCCTAGCTGAGGATGATCGTATGAAACGATTGAAAGCTAAGCTAGTAGTAAAAAAGACCTGATAAAACCGGAATTTATAAACAAGGATCATACCATTCATTAACGGATTCGAAGTTAATACATTTTATTATTAAAAATTGTTTGCGAGAGTGATTTTTGCCATATCATTAACTTCATTATCTGCTTTTCGTATGAATGATTCGCGTAATATAAATTGAACCCGCACCACATAATTGATATACATATATATATATATATATATATATATATATATATATATATATATATATATATATATATATATATGTTGTGTTGGAAAATAAATATTTGTTCTATGCCAAATATTTGTCATAATCAGGATATGCATTCTATTAAATCCTTCACTTTCTCTTTACACACACATATATATATATATATATATATATATATATATATATATATATATATATATATATATATATACTCACACGTAAAGATATATATATATATATATATATATATATATATATATATATATATATATATATATATATATATATATATATATATATATGTCCAACATCATTTCTATCACATTATTGTGCTTTTCCATAAGTCGGTTCTTTCACATTTGCCATCCAATTTCCGTTTTACTGGCTTTTTACTTTTTCTTTTTCTCTATGTAGTCATCACTGTTTTTTCTCAACTGATACATACACATACACACTCGTATATATATATATATATATATATATATATATATATATATATATATATGCACATTTATACGCATATATATATATATATGTGTGTGTGTGTGTGTGTGCGTATACACGTGCATGGTTGAAGATATGTAAAATAACTATAGATGATTTTGCCATCTTTAAAAATAAGTAACTATTTCTGGCTAAAATCTGTGCAAACAACGCCATAAATCCCCGGACTGACACCTCCATTTTCTCTGACTAATTTTCTTTTGTGTTGATTCTTGTTAATTTTTTTTTTATCCAAAAAGCCTTCACAATAGCGTCTGTTCTCAGAAACATTCCCCACGGGGCACCTGTCTTTGAATAGGTCTATGCAGTGCCAGTCTGCGTATCAAGCAAGTCGTGAAAATGTTACTTACAGTTTGGCTTATTTCAATGTATCTTACCCACACATAACACATGCAAACTCTCCCACTCTCTCTCTCTCTCTCTCTCTCTCTCTCTCTCTCTATATATATATATATATATATATATATATATATATATATATATATATATCATTCGTTTATTTAAATCTCCATTTTCTATGTTTTTTTGTCTCTTCTCTATTTCTCTTCCTCTTTCCATTCACCCTCTCTTTTTCTTTTGATCTCTTTCTCTCTCTCTTCTTCTTCTTCTTTTTCTTTTTCCCTTCTTTCTTTCTGTCCCGTTGTTCTTTTTCGTTTCTTTCATTGTCGTCGTCTGCTTTTCTCTTTCCATTCTCTGCGTGTCGCCCTCTCTTCACTCCTCTCTCTCTCTCTCTCTGTCTCTGTCTCTGTTCTATTTCGATTCTTTCTTTCTTTCTTTCTTTCTTTCTTTCCATCCACTCTCTCTATCTCTTTCTTCATCTATCAATGCACTTTCTTTCTCTCTTTCTCTTTGCATCTCTCGATTTTCTCTCTCTTTCTCTTGATGTCTTGCTTAACTATATTCCTTTTTTTTAAATCTCCATTCTTCCTCTCTCGTTCTATCGTCTCTTTCTTTCTTTTTCTCTCTCCACCTCTCTCTTTTTTCAACTCTCTCTCTCTCTCTTTCACTTCTTTCTTTATTTTCTATTTTTCGATCCCTTTCTCTTCTATTCTTTTTTCTTTCTTTCTCTCTTCCCACCCTTTCTACCATTCCATCTCTCCCTCTCTTTCCCTTTCGAAACACTTTCTTTCTCTCTTTCCACCCTTTCTACCATTCCATCTCTCCCTCTCTTTCCCCTTCGAAACACTTTCTTTCGCTCTTTCCACCCTTTCTACCATTCCGTCTCTCCCTCTCTTTCCCTTTCGAAACTCTTTCTTTCTCTCTTTCCACCCTTTCTACCATTCCATCTCTCCCTCTCTTTCCCTTTCGAAACACTTTCTTTCTCTCTTTCCACCCTTTCTACCATTCCATCTCTCCCTCTCTTTCCCTTTCGAAACACTTTCTTTCTCTCTTTCCACCCTTTCTACCATTCCGTCTCTCCCTCCCTTTCCCTTTCGAAACACTTTCTTTCTCTCTTTCCACCCTTTCTACCATTCCATCTCTCCCTCTCTTTCCCTTTTGAAACTCTTTCTTTCTCTCTTTCCACCCTTTCTACCATTCCATCTCTCCCTCTCTTTCCCTTTCGAAACACTTTCTTTCTCTCTTCCCACCCTTTCTACCATTCCGTCTCTCCCTCCCTTTCCCTTTCGAAACACTTTCTTTCTCTCTTTCCACCCTTTCTACCATTCCATCTCTCCCTCTCTTTCCCTTTTGAAACTCTTTCTTTCTCTCTTCCCACCCTTTCTACCATTCCATCTCTCCCTCCCTTTCCCTTTCGAAACTCTTTCTTTCTCTCTTTCCACCCTTTCTACCATTCCATCTCTCCCTCTCTTTCCCTTTCGAAACACTTTCTTTCTCTCTTTCCACCCTTTCTACCATTCCGTCTCTCCCTCTCTTTCCCTTTCGAAACTCTTTCTTTCTCTCTTTCCACCCTTTCTACCATTCCGTCTCTCCCTCTCTTTCCCTTTCGAAACTCTTTCTTTCCCTCTTTCCACCCTTTCTACCATTCCGTCTCTCCCTCTTTTTCCCTTTCGAAACTCTTTCTTTCTCTCTTTCCACCCTTTCTACCATTCCGTCTCTCCGTCTCTTTCCCTTTAGAAACTCTTTCTTTCTCTCTTCCCACCCTTTCTACCATTCCATCTCTCCCTCTCTTTCCCTTTCGAAACAATTTCTTTCTCTCTTTCCACACTTTCTACCATTCCGTCTCTCCCTCTCTTTCCCTTTCGAAACTCTTTCTTTCTCTCTTTCCACCCTTTCTACCATTCCGTCTCTCCCTCTCTTTCCCTTTCGAAACTCTTTCTTTCTCTCTTTCCACCCTTTCTATCATTCCGTCTCTCCGTCTCTTTCCCTTTCGAAACTCTTTCTTTCTCTCTTCCCACCCTTTCTACCATTCCATCTCTCCCTCTCTTTCCCTTTCGAAACACTTTCTTTCTCTCTTTCCACCCTTTCTATTTTTCCATCTCTCCCTCTCTTTCCCTTTCGAAACACTTTCTTTCTCTCTTTCCACCCTTTTTATTTTTCCATCTCTCCCTCTCTTTCCCTTTCGAAACACTTTCTTTCTCTCTTTCCACCCTTTCTACCATTCCGTCTCTCCCTCTCTTTCCCTTTCGAAACACTTTCATTCTCTCTTTCCACCCTTTCTACCATTCCATCTCTCCCTCTCTTTCCCTTTCGAAACACTTTCTTTCTCTCTTTCCACCCTTTCTATTTTTCCATCTCTCCCTCTCTTTCCCTTTCGAAACACTTTCTTTCTCTCTTTCCACCCTTTCTACCATTCCGTCTCTCCCTCTCTTTCCCTTTCGAAACTCTTTCTTTCTCTCTTTCCACCCTTTCTATCATTCCGTCTCTCCCTCTCTTTCCCTTTCGAAACACTTTCTTTCTCTCTTTCCACCCTTTCTACCATTCCGTCTCTCCCTCTCTTTCCCTTTCGAAACACTTTCTTTCTCTCTTTCCACCCTTTCTACCATTCCGTCTCTCCCTCTCTTTCCCTTTCGAAACACTTTCTTTCTCTCTTTCCACCCTTTCTACCATTCCGTCTCTCCCTCTCTTTCCCTTTCGAAACACTTTCTTTCTCTCTTTCCACCCTTTCTACCATTCCGTCTCTCCCTCTCTTACCCTTTCGAAACTCTTTCTTTCTCTCTTTCCACCCTTTCTGCCATTCCGTCTCTCCCTCTCTTTCCCTTTCGAAACACTTTCTTTCTCTCTTTCCACCCTTTCTACCATTCCGTCTCTCCCTCTCTTTCCCTTTCGAAACACTTTCTTTCTCTCTTTCCACCCTTTCTACCATTCCATCTCTCCCTCTCTTTCCCTTTTGAAACTCTTTCTTTCTCTCTTTCCACCCTTTCTACCATTCCATCTCTCCCTCTCTTTCCCTTTCGAAACTCTTTCTTTCTCTCTTTCCACCCTTTCTACCATTCCGTCTCTCCCTCTCTTTCCCTTTCGAAACACTTTCTTTCTCTCTTGCCACCCTTTCTACCATTCCATCTCTCCCTCTCTTTCCCTTTCGAAACTCTTTCTTTCTCTCTTTCCACCCTTTCTACCATTCCGTCTCTCCCTCTCTTTCCCTTTCGAAACTCTTTCTTTCTCTCTTTCCACCCTTTCTACCATTCCATCTCTCCCTCTCTTTCCCTTTCGAAACTCTTTCTTTCTCTCTTCCCACCCTTTCTATCATTCCATCTCTCCCTCTCTTTCCCTTTCGAAACTCTTTCTTTCTCTCTTTCCACCCTTTCTACCATTCCATCTCTCCCTCTCTTTCACTTTCGAAACTCTTTCTTTCTCTCTTGCCACCCTTTCTACCATTCCATCTCTCCCTCTCTTTCCCTTTCGAAACTCTTTCTTTCTCTCTTTCCACACTTTCTACCATTCCATCTCTCCCTCTCTTTCCCTTTCGAAACTCTTTCTTTCTCTCTTTCCACCCTTTCTACCATTCCATCTCTCCCTCTCTTTCCCTTTCGAAACTCTTTCTTTCTCTCTTCCCACCCTTTCTACCATTCCGTCTCTCCCTCTCTTTCCCTTTCGAAACTCTTTCTTTCTCTCTTTCCACCCTTTCTACCATTCCGTCACTCCCTCTCTTTCCCTTTCGAAACTCTTTCTTTCTCTCTTTCCACCCTTTCTACCATTCCGTCTCTCCCTCTCTTTCACTTTCGAAAGTCTTTCTTTCTCTCTTTCCACCCTTTCTACCATTCCATCTCTCCCTATCTTGCCCTTTCGAAACTCTTTCTTTCTCTCTTTCCACCCTTTCTACCATTCCATCTCTCCCTCTCTTTCCCTTTCGAAACTCTTTCTTTCTCTCTTCCCAACCTTTCTACCATTCCATCTCTCCCTCTCTTTCCCTTTCGAAACTCTTTCTTGCTCTCTTTCCATCCTTTCTACCATTCCGTCTCTCCCTCTCTTTCCCTTTCGAAATTCTTTCTTTCTCTCTTTCCACCCTTTCTACCATTCCGTCACTCCCTCTCTTTCCCTTTCGAAACTCTTTCTTTCTCTCTTTCCACCCTTTCTACCATTCCGTCTCTCCCTCTCTTTCCCTTTCGAAAGTCTTTCTTTCTCTCTTTCCACCCTTTCTACCATTCCATCTCTCCCTATCTTGCCCTTTCGAAACTCTTTCTTTCTCTCTTTCCACTCTTTCTACCATTCCATCTCTCCCTCTCTTTCCCTTTCGAAACTCTTTCTTGCTCTCTTTCCATCCTTTCTACCATTCCGTCTCTCCCTCTCTTTCCCTTTCGAAACTCTTTCTTTCTCTCTTTCCACCCTTTCTACCATTCCGTCTCTCCCTCTCTTTCCCTTTCGAAACTCTTTCTTTCTCTCTTTCCACCCTTTCTACCATTCCATCTCTCCCTCTCTTTCCCTTTTGAAACACTTTCTTTCTCTCTTTCCACCCTTTCTACCATTCCATCTCTCCCTCTCTTTCCCTTTCGAAACTCTTTCTTGCTCTCTTTCCATCCTTTCTACCATTCCGTCTCTCCCTCTCTTTCCCTTTCGAAACTCTTTCTTTCTCTCTTTCCACCCTTTCTACCATTCCGTCTCTCCCTCTCTTTCCCTTTCGAAACTCTTTCTTTCTCTCTTTCCACCCTTTCTACCATTCCATCTCTCCCTCTCTTTCCCTTTCGAAACTCTTTCTTTCTCTCTTCCCAACCTTTCTACCATTCCGTCTCTCCCTCTCTTACCCTTTCGAAACTCTTTCTTTCTCTCTTTCCATCCTTTCTACCATTCCGTCTCTCCCTCTCTTTCCCTTTCGAAACTCTTTCTTTCTCTCTTTCCACCCTTTCTACCATTCCGTCTCTCCCTCTCTTTCCCTTTCGAAACTCTTTCTTGCTCTCTTTACACCCTTTCTACCATTCCATCTCTCCCTCTCTTTCCCTTTCGAAACTCTTTCTTGCTCTCTTTCCATCCTTTCTACCATTCCGTCTCTCCCTCTCTTTCCCTTTCGAAACTCTTTCTTTCTCTCTTTCCACCCTTTCTACCATTCCGTCTCTCCCTCTCTTTCCCTTTCGAAACTCTTTCTTTCTCTCTTTCCACCCTTTCTACCATTCCGTCTCTCCCTCTCTTTCCCTTTCGAAACACTTTCTTTCTCTCTTTCCACCCTTTCTACCATTCCATCTCTCCCTCTCTTTCCCTTTTGAAACTCTTTCTTTCTCTCTTTCCACCCTTTCTACCATTCCATCTCTCCCTCTCTTTCCCTTTCGAAACTCTTTCTTTCTCTCTTTCCACCCTTTCTACCATTCCGTCTCTCCCTCTCTTTCCCTTTCGAAACACTTTCTTTCTCTCTTGCCACCCTTTCTACCATTCCATCTCTCCCTCTCTTTCCCTTTCGAAACTCTTTCTTTCTCTCTTTCCACCCTTTCTACCATTCCGTCTCTCCCTCTCTTTCCCTTTCGAAACTCTTTCTTTCTCTCTTTCCACCCTTTCTACCATTCCATCTCTCCCTCTCTTTCCCTTTCGAAACTCTTTCTTTCTCTCTTCCCACCCTTTCTATCATTCCATCTCTCCCTCTCTTTCCCTTTCGAAACTCTTTCTTTCTCTCTTTCCACCCTTTCTACCATTCCATCTCTCCCTCTCTTTCACTTTCGAAACTCTTTCTTTCTCTCTTGCCACCCTTTCTACCATTCCATCTCTCCCTCTCTTTCCCTTTCGAAACTCTTTCTTTCTCTCTTTCCACCCTTTCTACCATTCCGTCTCTCCCTCTCTTTCACTTTCGAAAGTCTTTCTTTCTCTCTTTCCACCCTTTCTACCATTCCATCTCTCCCTATCTTGCCCTTTCGAAACTCTTTCTTTCTCTCTTTCCACCCTTTCTACCATTCCATCTCTCCCTCTCTTTCCCTTTCGAAACTCTTTCTTTCTCTCTTCCCAACCTTTCTACCATTCCATCTCTCCCTCTCTTTCCCTTTCGAAACTCTTTCTTGCTCTCTTTCCATCCTTTCTACCATTCCGTCTCTCCCTCTCTTTCCCTTTCGAAATTCTTTCTTTCTCTCTTTCCACCCTTTCTACCATTCCGTCACTCCCTCTCTTTCCCTTTCGAAACTCTTTCTTTCTCTCTTTCCACCCTTTCTACCATTCCGTCTCTCCCTCTCTTTCCCTTTCGAAAGTCTTTCTTTCTCTCTTTCCACCCTTTCTACCATTCCATCTCTCCCTATCTTGCCCTTTCGAAACTCTTTCTTTCTCTCTTTCCACTCTTTCTACCATTCCATCTCTCCCTCTCTTTCCCTTTCGAAACTCTTTCTTGCTCTCTTTCCATCCTTTCTACCATTCCGTCTCTCCCTCTCTTTCCCTTTCGAAACTCTTTCTTTCTCTCTTTCCACCCTTTCTACCATTCCGTCTCTCCCTCTCTTTCCCTTTCGAAACTCTTTCTTTCTCTCTTTCCACCCTTTCTACCATTCCATCTCTCCCTCTCTTTCCCTTTTGAAACACTTTCTTTCTCTCTTTCCACCCTTTCTACCATTCCATCTCTCCCTCTCTTTCCCTTTCGAAACTCTTTCTTGCTCTCTTTCCATCCTTTCTACCATTCCGTCTCTCCCTCTCTTTCCCTTTCGAAACTCTTTCTTTCTCTCTTTCCACCCTTTCTACCATTCCGTCTCTCCCTCTCTTTCCCTTTCGAAACTCTTTCTTTCTCTCTTTCCACCCTTTCTACCATTCCATCTCTCCCTCTCTTTCCCTTTCGAAACTCTTTCTTTCTCTCTTCCCAACCTTTCTACCATTCCGTCTCTCCCTCTCTTACCCTTTCGAAACTCTTTCTTTCTCTCTTTCCATCCTTTCTACAATTCCGTCTCTCCCTCTCTTTCCCTTTCGAAACTCTTTCTTTCTCTCTTTCCACCCTTTCTACCATTCCGTCTCTCCCTCTCTTTCCCTTTCGAAACTCTTTCTTGCTCTCTTTACACCCTTTCTACCATTCCATCTCTACCTCTCTTTCCCTTTCGAAACTCTTTCTTGCTCTCTTTCCATCCTTTCTACCATTCCGTCTCTCCCTCTCTTTCCCTTTCGAAACTCTTTCTTTCTCTCTTTCCACCCTTTCTACCATTCCGTCTCTCCCTCTCTTTCCCTTTCGAAACTCTTTCTTTCTCTCTTTCCACCCTTTCTACCATTCCGTCTCTCCCTCTCTTTCCCTTTCGAAACTCTTTCTTTCTCTCTTTCCACCCTTTCTACCATTCCATCTCTCCCTCTCTTTCCCTTTCGAAACTCTTTCTTTCTCTCTTTCCACCCTTTCTACCATTCCGTCTCTCCCTCTCTTTCCCTTTCGAAACACTTTCTTTCTCTCTTGCCACCCTTTCTACCATTCCATCTCTCCCTCTCTTTCCCTTTCGAAACTCTTTCTTTCTCTCTTTCCACCCTTTCTACCATTCCGTCTCTCCCTCTCTTTCCCTTTCGAAACTCTTTCTTTCTCTCTTTCCACCCTTTCTACCATTCCATCTCTCCCTCTCTTTCCCTTTCGAAACTCTTTCTTTCTCTCTTCCCACCCTTTCTATCATTCCATCTCTCCCTCTCTTTCCCTTTCGAAACTCTTTCTTTCTCTCTTTCCACCCTTTCTACCATTCCATCTCTCCCTCTCTTTCACTTTCGAAACTCTTTCTTTCTCTCTTGCCACCCTTTCTACCATTCCATCTCTCCCTCTCTTTCCCTTTCGAAACTCTTTCTTTCTCTCTTTCCACACTTTCTACCATTCCATCTCTCCCTCTCTTTCCCTTTCGAAACTCTTTCTTTCTCTCTTTCCACCCTTTCTACCATTCCATATCTCCCTCTCTTTCCCTTTCGAAACTCTTTCTTTCTCTCTTCCCACCCTTTCTACCATTCCGTCTCTCCCTCTCTTTCCCTTTCGAAACTCTTTCTTTCTCTCTTTCCACCCTTTCTACCATTCCGTCACTCCCTCTCTTTCCCTTTCGAAACTCTTTCTTTCTCTCTTTCCACCCTTTCTACCATTCCGTCTCTCCCTCTCTTTCACTTTCGAAAGTCTTTCTTTCTCTCTTTCCACCCTTTCTACCATTCCATCTCTCCCTATCTTGCCCTTTCGAAACTCTTTCTTTCTCTCTTTCCACCCTTTCTACCATTCCATCTCTCCCTCTCTTTCCCTTTCGAAACTCTTTCTTTCTCTCTTCCCAACCTTTCTACCATTCCATCTCTCCCTCTCTTTCCCTTTCGAAACTCTTTCTTGCTCTCTTTCCATCCTTTCTACCATTCCGTCTCTCCCTCTCTTTCCCTTTCGAAATTCTTTCTTTCTCTCTTTCCACCCTTTCTACCATTCCGTCACTCCCTCTCTTTCCCTTTCGAAACTCTTTCTTTCTCTCTTTCCACCCTTTCTACCATTCCGTCTCTCCCTCTCTTTCCCTTTCGAAAGTCTTTCTTTCTCTCTTTCCACCCTTTCTACCATTCCATCTCTCCCTATCTTGCCTTTCGAAACTCTTTCTTTCTCTCTTTCCACTCTTTCTACCATTCCATCTCTCCCTCTCTTTCCCTTTCGAAACTCTTTCTTGCTCTCTTTCCATCCTTTCTACCATTCCGTCTCTCCCTCTCTTTCCCTTTCGAAACTCTTTCTTTCTCTCTTTCCACCCTTTCTACCATTCCGTCTCTCCCTCTCTTTCCCTTTCGAAACTCTTTCTTTCTCTCTTTCCACCCTTTCTACCATTCCATCTCTCCCTCTCTTTCCCTTTTGAAACACTTTCTTTCTCTCTTTCCACCCTTTCTACCATTCCATCTCTCCCTCTCTTTCCCTTTCGAAACTCTTTCTTGCTCTCTTTCCATCCTTTCTACCATTCCGTCTCTCCCTCTCTTTCCCTTTCGAAACTCTTTCTTTCTCTCTTTCCACCCTTTCTACCATTCCGTCTCTCCCTCTCTTTCCCTTTCGAAACTCTTTCTTTCTCTCTTTCCACCCTTTCTACCATTCCATCTCTCCCTCTCTTTCCCTTTCGAAACTCTTTCTTTCTCTCTTACCAACCTTTCTACCATTCCGTCTCTCCCTCTCTTACCCTTTCGAAACTCTTTCTTTCTCTCTTTCCATCCTTTCTACCATTCCGTCTCTCCCTCTCTTTCCCTTTCGAAACTCTTTCTTTCTCTCTTTCCACCCTTTCTACCATTCCGTCTCTCCCTCTCTTTCCCTTTCGAAACTCTTTCTTGCTCTCTTTACACCCTTTCTACCATTCCATCTCTCCCTCTCTTTCCCTTTCGAAACTCTTTCTTGCTCTCTTTCCATCCTTTCTACCATTCCGTCTCTCCCTCTCTTTCCCTTTCGAAACTCTTTCTTTCTCTCTTTCCACCCTTTCTACCATTCCGTCTCTCCCTCTCTTTCCCTTTCGAAACTCTTTCTTTCTCTCTTTCCACCCTTTCTACCATTCCGTCTCTCCCTCTCTTTCCCTTTCGAAACTCTTTCTTTCTCTCTTTCCACCCTTTCTACCATTCCATCTCTCCCTCTCTTTCCCTTTCGAAACTCTTTCTTGCTCTCTTTCCATCCTTTCTACCATTCCGTCTCTCCCTCTCTTTCCCTTTCGAAACTCTTTCTTTCTCTCTTCCCAACCTTTCTACCATTCCGTCTCTCCCTCTCTTTCCCTTTCGAAACTCTTTCTTTCTCTCTTTCCACCCTTTCTACCATTCCGTCTCTCCCTCTCTTTCCCTTTCGAAACTCTTTCTTTCTCTCTTTCCACCCTTTCTACCATTCCATCTCTCCCTCTCTTTCCCTTTCGAAACTCTTTCTTTCTCTCTTCCCAACCTTTCTACCATTCCGTCTCTCCCTCTCTCACCCTTTCGAAACTCTTTCTTGCTCTCTTTCCATCCTTTCTACCATTCCGTCTCTCCCTCTCTTTCCCTTTCGAAACTCTTTCTTTCTCTCTTCCCAACCTTTCTACCATTCCGTCTCTCCCTCTCTTACCCTTTCGAAACTCTTTCTTTCTCTCTTTCCATCCTTTCTACCATTCCATCTCTCCCTCTCTTTCCCTTTCGAAACTCTTTCTTGCTCTCTTTCCACCCTTTCTACCATTCCGTCTCTCCCTCTCTTTCCCTTTCGAAACTCTTTCTTTCTCTCTTTCCACCCTTTCTACCATTCCATCTCTCCCTCTCTTTCCCTTTCGAAACTCTTTCTTTCTCTCTTTCCACCCTTTCTACCATTCCATCTCTCCCTCTCTTTCCCTTTCGAAACTCTTTCTTGCTCTCTTTCCACCCTTTCTACCATTCCGTCTCTCCCTCTCTTACCCTTTCGAAACTCTTTCTTTCTCTCTTTCCACCCTTTCTACCATTCCGTCTCTCCCTCTCTTTCCCTTTCGAAACTCTTTCTTTCTCTCTTTCCACCCTTTCTACCATTCCGTCTCTCCCTCTCTTTCCCTTTCGAAACTCTTTCTTTCTCTCTTTCCACCCTTTCTACCATTCCATCTCTCCCTCTCTTTCCCTTTCGAAACTCTTTCTTGCTCTCTTTCCATCCTTTCTACCATTCCGTCTCTCCCTCTCTTTCCCTTTCGAAACTCTTTCTTTCTCTCTTTCCATCCTTTCTACCATTCCGTCTCTCCCTCTCTTACCCTTTCGAAACACTTTCTTTCTCTCTTTCCACCCTTTCTACCATTCCATCTCTCCCTCTCTTTCCCTTTCGAAACTCTTTCTTGCTCTCTTTCCACCCTTTCTACCATTCCGTCTCTCCCTCTCTTACCCTTTCGAAACTCTTTCTTTCTCTCTTTCCACCCTTTCTACCATTCCGTCTCTCCCTCTCTTTCCCTTTCGAAACTCTTTCTTTCTCTCTTTCCACCCTTTCTACCATTCCGTCTCTCCCTCTCTTTCCCTTTCGAAACTCTTTCTTTCTCTCTTTCCACCCTTTCTACCATTCCATCTCTCCCTCTCTTTCCCTTTCGAAACTCTTTCTTGCTCTCTTTCCATCCTTTCTACCATTCCGTCTCTCCCTCTCTTTCCCTTTCGAAACTCTTTCTTTCTCTCTTTCCACCCTTTCTACCATTCCGTCTCTCCCTCTCTTTCCCTTTCGAAACTCTTTCTTTCTCTCTTTCCACCCTTTCTACCATTCCGTCTCTCCCTCTCTTTCCCTTTCGAAACTCTTTCTTTCTCTCTTTCCACCCTTTCTACCATTCCATCTCTCCCTCTCTTTCCCTTTCGAAACTCTTTCTTTCTCTCTTCCCAACCTTTCTACCATTCCGTCTCTCCCTTTCTTACCCTTTCGAAACTCTTTCTTGCTCTCTTTCCATCCTTTCTACCATTCCGTCTCTCCCTCTCTTACCCTTTCGAAACTCTTTCTTGCACTCTTTCTATCCTTTCTACCATTCCGTCTCTCCCTCTCTTACCCTTTCGAAACTCTTTCTTTCTCTCTTTCCATCCTTTCTACCATTCCGTCTCTCCCTCTCTTTCCCTTTCGAAACTCTTTCTTTCTCTCTTTCCATCCTTTCTACCATTCCGTCTCTCCCTCTCTTTCCCTTTCGAAACTCTTTCTTTCTCTCTTTCCACCCTTTCTACCATTCCATCTCTCCCTCTCTTTCCCTTTCGAAACTCTTTCTTTCTCTCTTCCCAACCTTTCTACCATTCCGTCTCTCCCTCTCCTACCCTTTCGAAACTCTTTCTTGCTCTCTTTCCATCCTTTCTACCATTCCGTCTCTCCCTCTCTTACCCTTTCGAAACTCTTTCTTGCTCTCTTTCCATCCTTTCTACCATTCCGTCTCTCCCTCTCTTTCCCTTTCGAAACTCTTTCTTTCTCTCTTCCCAACCTTTCTACCATTCCATCTCTCCCTCTCTTTCCCTTTCTAAACTCTTTCTTGCTCTCTTTCCATCCTTTCTACCATTCCGTCTCTCCCTCTCTTACCCTTTCGAAACTCTTTCTTTCTCTCTTTCCATCCTTTCTACCATTCCGTCTCTCCCTCTCTTTCCCTTTCGAAACTCTTTCTTTCTCTCTTTCCACCCTTTCTACCATTCCGTCTCTCCCTCTCTTTCCCTTTCGAAACTCTTTCTTTCTCTCTTTCCACCCTTTCTACCATTCCGTCTCTCCCTCTCTTTCCCTTTCGAAACTCTTTCTTTCTCTCTTTCCACCCTTTCTACCATTCCATCTCTCCCTCTCTTTCCCTTTCGAAACTCTTTCTTTCTCTCTTCCCAACCTTTCTACCATTCCGTCTCTCCCTCTCTTACCCTTTCGAAACTCTTTCTTGCTCTCTTTCCATCCTTTCTACCATTCCGTCTCTCCCTCTCTTTCCCTTTCGAAACTCTTTCTTTCTCTCTTCGCAACCTTTCTACCATTCCATCTCTCCCTCTCTTTCCCTTTCGAAACTCTTTCTTGCTCTCTTTCCATCCTTTCTACCATTCCGTCTCTCCCTCTCTTTCCCTTTCGAAACTCTTTCTTTCTCTCTTCCCAACCTTTCTACCATTCCATCTCTCCCTCTCTTTCCCTTTCGAAACTCTTTCTTGCTCTCTTTCCATCCTTTCTACCATTCCGTCTCTCCCTCTCTTTCCCTTTCGAAACTCTTTCTTTCTCTCTTCCCAACCTTTCTACCATTCCATCTCTCCCTCTCTTTCCCTTTCGAAACTCTTTCTTGCTCTCTTTCCATCCTTTCTACCATTCCGTCTCTCCCTCTCTTTCCCTTTCGAAACTCTTTCTTTCTCTCTTCCCAACCTTTCTACCATTCCATCTCTCCCTCTCTTTCCCTTTCGAAACTCTTTCTTGCTCTCTTTCCATCCTTTCTACCATTCCGTCTCTCCCTCTCTTTCCCTTTCGAAACTCTTTCTTTCTCTCTTCCCAACCTTTCTACCATTCCATCTCTCCCTCTCTTTCCCTTTCGAAACTCTTTCTTGCTCTCTTTCCATCCTTTCTACCATTCCGTCTCTCCCTCTCTTACCCTTTCGAAACTCTTTCTTTCTCTCTTTCCATCCTTTCTACCATTCCGTCTCTCCCTCTCTTTCCCTTTCGAAACTCTTTCTTTCTCTCTTTCCACCCTTTCTACCATTCCGTCTCTCCCTCTCTTTCCCTTTCGAAACTCTTTCTTTCTCTCTTTCCACCCTTTCTACCATTCCGTCTCTCCCTCTCTTTCCCTTTCGAAACTCTTTCTTTCTCTCTTTCCACCCTTTCTACCATTCCATCTCTCCCTCTCTTTCCCTTTCGAAACTCTTTCTTTCTCTCTTCCCAACCTTTCTACCATTCCGTCTCTCCCTCTCTTACCCTTTCGAAACTCTTTCTTGCTCTCTTTCCATCCTTTCTACCATTCCGTCTCTCCCTCTCTTACCCTTTCGAAACTCTTTCTTTCTCTCTTTCCATCCTTTCTACCATTCCGTCTCTCCCTCTCTTTCCCTTTCGAAACTCTTTCTTTCTCTCTTTCCATCCTTTCTACCATTCCGTCTCTCCCTCTCTTTCCCTTTCGAAACTCTTTCTTTCTCTCTTTCCACCCTTTCTACCATTCCATCTCTCCCTCTCTTTCCCTTTCGAAACTCTTTCTTTCTCTCTTCCCAACCTTTCTACCATTCCGTCTCTCCCTCTCTTACCCTTTCGAAACTCTTTCTTGCTCTCTTTCCATCCTTTCTACCATTCCGTCTCTCCCTCTCTTACCCTTTCGAAACTCTTTCTTTCTCTCTTTCCATCCTTTCTACCATTCCGTCTCTCCCTCTCTTTCCCTTTCGAAACTCTTTCTTTCTCTCTTTCCATCCTTTCTACCATTCCGTCTCTCCCTCTCTTTCCCTTTCGAAACTCTTTCTTTCTCTCTTTCCACCCTTTCTACCATTCCATCTCTCCCTCTCTTTCCCTTTCGAAACTCTTTCTTTCTCTCTTCCCAACCTTTCTACCATTCCGTCTCTCCCTCTCTTACCCTTTCGAAACTCTTTCTTGCTCTCTTTCCATCCTTTCTACCATTCCGTCTCTCCCTCTCTTACCCTTTCGAAACTCTTTCTTGCTCTCTTTCCATCCTTTCTACCATTCCGTCTCTCCCTCTCTTTCCCTTTCGAAACTCTTTCTTTCTCTCTTCCCAACCTTTCTACCATTCCATCTCTCCCTCTCTTTCCCTTTCGAAACTCTTTCTTGCTCTCTTTCCATCCTTTCTACCATTCCGTCTCTCCCTCTCTTACCCTTTCGAAACTCTTTCTTTCTCTCTTTCCATCCTTTCTACCATTCCGTCTCTCCCTCTCTTTCCCTTTCGAAACTCTTTCTTTCTCTCTTTCCACCCTTTCTACCATTCCGTCTCTCCCTCTCTTTCCCTTTCGAAACTCTTTCTTTCTCTCTTTCCACCCTTTCTACCATTCCGTCTCTCCCTCTCTTTCCCTTTCGAAACTCTTTCTTTCTCTCTTTCCACCCTTTCTACCATTCCATCTCTCCCTCTCTTTCCCTTTCGAAACTCTTTCTTTCTCTCTTCCCAACCTTTCTACCATTCCGTCTCTCCCTCTCTTACCCTTTCGAAACTCTTTCTTTCTCTCTTTCCACCCTTTCTACCATTCCGTCTCTCCCTCTCTTTCCCTTTCGAAACTCTTTCTTTCTCTCTTTCCACCCTTTCTACCATTCCGTCTCTCCCTCTCTTTCCCTTTCGAAACTCTTTCTTTCTCTCTTTCCACCCTTTCTACCATTCCGTCTCTCCCTCTCTTACCCTTTCGAAACTCTTTCTTTCTCTCTTTCCACCCTTTCTACCATTCCGTCTCTCCCTCTCTTTCCCTTTCGAAACTCTTTCTTTCTCTCTTTCCACCCTTTCTACCATTCCGTCTCTCCCTCTCTTTCCCTTTCGAAACTCTTTCTTTCTCTCTTTCCACCCTTTCTACCATTCCATCTCTCCCTCTCTTTCCCTTTCGAAACTCTTTCTTTCTCTCTTCCCAACCTTTCTACCATTCCGTCTCTCCCTCTCTTTCCCTTTCGAAACTCTTTCTTTCTCTCTTTCCATCCTTTCTACCATTCCGTCTCTCCCTCTCTTTCCCTTTCGAAACTCTTTCTTGCTCTCTTTCCATCCTTTCTACCATTCCGTCTCTCCCTCTCTTACCCTTTCGAAACTCTTTCTTTCTCTCTTCCCAACCTTTCTACCATTCCGTCTCTCCCTCTCTTTCCCTTTCGAAACTCTTTCTTTCTCTCTTTCCACCCTTTCTACCATTCCGTCTCTCCCTCTCTTTCCCTTTCGAAACTCTTTCTTTCTCTCTTTCCACCCTTTCTACCATTCCGTCTCTCCCTCTCTTTCCCTTTCGAAACTCTTTCTTTCTCTCTTTCCACCCTTTCTACCATTCCATCTCTCCCTCTCTTTCCCTTTCGAAACTCTTTCTTTCTCTCTTCCCAACCTTTCTACCATTCCGTCTCTCCCTCTCTTTCCCTTTCGAAACTCTTTCTTTCTCTCTTCCCAACCTTTCTACCATTCCGTCTCTCCCTCTCTTACCCTTTCGAAACTCTTTCTTGCTCTCTTTCCATCCTTACTACCATTCCGTCTCTCCCTCTCTTACCCTTTCGAAACTCTTTCTTTCTCTCTTTCCATCCTTTCTACCATTCCGTCTCTCCCTCTCTTTCCCTTTCGAAACTCTTTCTTTCTCTCTTTCCATCCTTTCTACCATTCCGTCTCTCCCTCTCTTTCCCTTTCGAAACTCTTTCTTTCTCTCTTTCCACCCTTTCTACCATTCCATCTCTCCCTCTCTTTCCCTTTCTAAACTCTTTCTTTCTCTCTTCCCAACCTTTCTACCATTCCGTCTCTCCCTCTCTTTCCCTTTCGAAACTCTTTCTTGCTCTCTTTCCATCCTTTCTACCATTCCGTCTCTCCCTCTCTTACCCTTTCGAAACTCTTTCTTGCTCTCTTTCCATCCTTTCTACCATTCCGTCTCTCCCTCTCTTTCCCTTTCGAAACTCTTTCTTTCTCTCTTTCCACCCTTTCTACCATTCCATCTCTCCCTCTCTTTCCCTTTCGAAACTCTTTCTTTCTCTCTTCCCAACCTTTCTACCATTCCGTCTCTCCCTCTCTTTCCCTTTCGAAACTCTTTCTTGCTCTCTTTCCATCCTTTCTACCATTCCGTCTCTCCCTCTCTTACCCTTTCGAAACTCTTTCTTGCTCTCTTTCCATCCTTTCTACCATTCCATCTCTCCCTCTCTTTCCCTTTCGAAACTCTTTCTTGCTCTCTTTCCATCCTTTCTACCATTCCGTCTCTCCCTCTCTTACCCTTTCGAAACTCTTTCTTGCTCTCTTTCCATCCTTTCTACCATTCCGTCTCTCCCTCTCTTTCCCTTTCGAAACACTTTCTTTCTCTCTTTCCACCCTTTCTACCATTCCGTCTCTCCCTCTCTTTCCCTTTCGAAACTCTTTCTTTCTCTCTTTCCACCCTTTCTACCATTCCGTCTCTCCCTCTCTTTCCCTTTCGAAACTCTTTCTTTCTCTCTTTCCACCCTTTCTACCATTCCATCTCTCCCTCTCTTTCCCTTTCGAAACTCTTTCTTTCTCTCTTCCCAACCTTTCTACCATTCCGTCTCTCCCTCTCTTACCCTTTCGAAACTCTTTCTTTCTCTCTTTCCATCCTTTCTACCATTCCGTCTCTCCCTCTCTTTCCCTTTCGAAACTCTTTCTTTCTCTCTTTCCATCCTTTCTACCATTCCGTCTCTCCCTCTCTTTCCCTTTCGAAACTCTTTCTTTCTCTCTTTCCACCCTTTCTACCATTCCATCTCTCCCTCTCTTTCCCTTTCGAAACTCTTTCTTTCTCTCTTCCCAACCTTTCTACCATTCCGTCTCTCCCTCTCTTACCCTTTCGAAACTCTTTCTTGCTCTCTTTCCATCCTTTCTACCATTCCGTCTCTCCCTCTCTTACCCTTTCGAAACTCTTTCTTTCTCTCTTTCCATCCTTTCTACCATTCCGTCTCTCCCTCTCTTTCCCTTTCGAAACTCTTTCTTTCTCTCTTTCCATCCTTTCTACCATTCCGTCTCTCCCTCTCTTTCCCTTTCGAAACACTTTCTTTCTCTCTTTCCACCCTTTCTACCATTCCGTCTCTCCCTCTCTTTCCCTTTCGAAACTCTTTCTTTCTCTCTTTCCACCCTTTCTACCATTCCGTCTCTCCCTCTCTTTCCCTTTCGAAACTCTTTCTTTCTCTCTTTCCACCCTTTCTACCATTCCATCTCTCCCTCTCTTTCCCTTTCGAAACTCTTTCTTTCTCTCTTCCCAACCTTTCTACCATTCCGTCTCTCCCTCTCTTACCCTTTCGAAACTCTTTCTTGCTCTCTTTCCATCCTTTCTACCATTCCGTCTCTCCCTCTCTTACCCTTTCGAAACTCTTTCTTGCTCTCTTTCCATCCTTTCTACCATTCCGTCTCTCCCTCTCTTACCCTTTCGAAACTCTTTCTTTCTCTCTTTCCATCCTTTCTACCATTCCGTCTCTCCCTCTCTTACCCTTTCGAAACTCTTTCTTTCTCTCTTTCCATCCTTTCTACCATTCCGTCTCTCCCTCTCTTTCCCTTTCGAAACTCTTTCTTTCTCTCTTTCCATCCTTTCTACCATTCCGTCTCTCCCTCTCTTTCCCTTTCGAAACTCTTTCTTTCTCTCTTTCCACCCTTTCTACCATTCCGTCTCTCCCTCTCTTTCCCTTTCGAAACTCTTTCTTGCTCTCTTTCCACCCTTTCTACCATTCCATCTCTCCCTCTCTTTCCCTTTCGAAACTCTTTCTTGCTCTCTTTCCATCCTTTCTACCATTCCGTCTCTCCCTCTCTTTCCCTTTCGAAACTCTTTCTTTCTCTCTTTCCACCCTTTCTACCATTCCGTCTCTCCCTCTCTTTCCCTTTCGAAACTCTTTCTTTCTCTCTTTCCACCCTTTCTACCATTCCATCTCTCCCTCTCTTTCCCTTTCGAAACTCTTTCTTGCTCTCTTTCCATCCTTTCTACCATTCCGTCTCTCCCTCTCTTTCCCTTTCGAAACTCTTTCTTTCTCTCTTTCCACCCTTTCTACCATTCCGTCGCTCCCTCTCTTTCCCTTTCGAAACTCTTTCTTTCTCTCTTTCCACCCTTTCTACCATTCCGTCTCTCCCTCTCTTTCCCTTTCGAAACTCTTTCTTTCTCTCTTTCCACCCTTTCTACCATTCCATCTCTCCCTCTCTTTCCCGTTCGAAACTCTTTCTTTCTCTCTTCCCAACCTTTCTACCATTCCGTCTCTCCCTCTCTTACCCTTTCGAAACTCTTTCTTTCTCTCTTTCCATCCTTTCTACCATTCCGTCTCTCCCTCTCTTTCCCTTTCGAAACTCTTTCTTTCTCTCTTTCCACCCTTTCTACCATTCCGTCTCTCCCTCTCTTTCCCTTTCGAAACACTTTCTTTCTCTCTTTCCACCCTTTCTACCATTCCGTCTCTCCCTCTCTTTCCCTTTCGAAACACTTTCTTTCTCTCTTCCCACCCTTTCTACCATTCCGTCTCTCCCTCTCGTACCCTTTCGAAACTCTTTCTTTCTCTCTTTCCACCCTTTCTATCATTCCGTCTCTCCCTCTCTTTCCCTTTCGAAACTCTTTCTTTCTCTCTTTCCACGCTTTCTACCATTCCGTCTCTCCCTCTCTTTCCCTTTCGAAACACTTTCTTTCTCTCTTTCCACCCTTTCTACCATTCCGTCTCTCCCTCTCTTTCCCTTTCGAAACACTTTCTTTCTCTCTTTCCACCCTTTCTACCATTCCGTCTCTCCCTCTCTTTCCCTTTCGAAACACTTTCTTTCTCTCTTTCCACCCTTTCTACCATTCCATCTCTCCCTCTCTTTCCCTTTTGAAACTCTTTCTTTCTCTCTTTCCACCCTTTCTACCATTCCATCTCTCCCTCTCTTTCCCTTTTGAAACTCATTCTTTCTCTCTTTCCACCCTTTCTACCATTCCGTCTCTCCCTCTCTTTCCCTTTCGAAACACTTTCTTTATCTCTTTCCA
The DNA here is from genome assembly GCA_964036315.1 of Acanthosepion esculentum. Classification (NCBI taxonomy): domain Eukaryota; kingdom Metazoa; phylum Mollusca; class Cephalopoda; order Sepiida; family Sepiidae; genus Acanthosepion; species Acanthosepion esculentum. Next base: position 12,253,039 of record OZ038518.1, read on the forward strand.
CCCTTTCTACCATTCCATCTCTCCCTCTCTTTCCCTTTTGAAACTCTTTCTTTCTCTCTTTCCACCCTTTCTATTTTTCCATCTCTCCCTCTCTTTCCCTTTCAAAACTCTTTCTTTCTCTCTTTCCACCCTTTCTACCATTCCGTCTCTCCCTCTCTTTCCCTTTCGAAACAGTTTCTTTCTCTCTTTCCACCCTTTCTACCATTCCGTCTCTCCCTCTCTTTCCCTTTCGAAACACTTTCTTTCTCTCTTTCCACCCTTTCTACCATTCCGTCTCTCCCTCTCTTTCCCTTTCGAAACACTTTCTTTCTCTCTTTCCACCCTTTCTACCATTCCATCTCTCCCTCTCTTTCCCTTTTGAAACTCTTTCTTTCTCTCTTTCCACCATTTCTACCATTCCATCTCTCCCTCTCTTTCCCTTTCGAAACTCTTTCTTTCTCTCTTTCCACCCTTTCTACCATTCCGTCTCTCCCTCTCTTTCCCTTTCGAAACACTTTCTTTCTCTCTTGCCACCCTTTCTACCATTCCATCTCTCCCTCTCTTTCCCTTTCGAAACTCTTTCTTTCTCTCTTTCCACCCTTTCTACCATTCCGTCTCTCCCTCTCTTTCCCTTTCGAAACTCTTTCTTTCTCTCTTTCCACCCTTTCTACCATTCCATCTCTCCCTCTCTTTCCCTTTCGAAACTCTTTCTTTCTCTCTTCCCACCCTTTCTATCATTCCATCTCTCCCTCTCTTTCCCTTTCGAAACTCTTTCTTTCTCTCTTTCCACCCTTTCTACCATTCCATCTCTCCCTCTCTTTCACTTTCGAAACTCTTTCTTTCTCTCTTGCCACCCTTTCTACCATTCCATCTCTCCCTCTCTTTCCCTTTCGAAACTCTTTCTTTCTCTCTTTCCACACTTTCTACCATTCCATCTCTCCCTCTCTTTCCCTTTCGAAACTCTTTCTTTCTCTCTTTCCACCCTTTCTACCATTCCATCTCTCCCTCTCTTTCCCTTTCGAAACTCTTTCTTTCTCTCTTCCCACCCTTTCTACCATTCCGTCTCTCCCTCTCTTTCCCTTTCGAAACTCTTTCTTTCTCTCTTTCCACCCTTTCTACCATTCCGTCACTCCCTCTCTTTCCCTTTCGAAACTCTTTCTTTCTCTCTTTCCACCCTTTCTACCATTCCGTCTCTCCCTCTCTTTCCCTTTCGAAAGTCTTTCTTTCTCTCTTTCCACCCTTTCTGCCATTCCGTCTCTCCCTCTCTTTTCCTTTCGAAACTCTTTCTTTCTCTCTTTCCACCCTTTCTACCATTCCATCTCTCCCTATCTTGCCCTTTCGAAACTCTTTCTTTCTCTCTTTCCACCCTTTCTACCATTCCATCTCTCCCTCTCTTTCCCTTTCGAAACTCTTTCTTTCTCTCTTCCCAACCTTTCTACCATTCCATCTCTCCCTCTCTTTCCCTTTCGAAACTCTTTCTTTCTCTCTTTCCACCCTTTCTACCATTCCATCTCTCCCTCTCTTTCCCTTTCGAAACTCTTTCTTTCTCTCTTTCCACCCTTTCTATCATTCCATCTCTCCCTCTCTTTCCCTTTCGAAACTCTTTTTTCTCTCTTCCAACCCTTTCTACCATTCCATCTCTCCCTCTCTTTCCCTTTCGAAACTCTTTCTTTCTCTCTTCCAACCCTTTCTACCATTCCATCTCTCCCTCTCTTTCCCTTTCGAAACTCTTTCTTTCTCTCTTTCCACCCTTTCTACCATTCCATCTCTCCCTCTCTTTCCCTTTCGAAACTCTTTCTTTCTCTCTTCCCACCCTTCTACCATTCCATCTCTCCCTCTCTTTCCCTTTCCAAACTCTTTCTTTCTCTCTTTCCACCCTTTCTACCATTCCGTCTCTCCCTCTCTTTCCCTTTCGAAACTCTTTCTTTCTCTCTTTCCA
>OZ038518.1:12263339-12280839 GCA_964036315.1 Acanthosepion esculentum
CCCAGACAGTTACGTTATCAGGGAAACGTCCTATGGGTAAAGAGAAACTCGGATGTGTTCCGCCACGGAATATGTGATCGAGCGGCGCTATATCGAGTCTAATTCGTTACCTCTTCGTCACGGAGGCTCGTTGGTACAGCTGGTCTGACGTTTGTCTGATAACGTAACTGTCCTTGGTAGTGGATGCGCACTGCTGATGAGTCCCAAATAGAGGACAAAACGGGCGTCCAGTGTTTTCTGCATTCTGTTGAGTTTTCTTCTAGATTCGATAATTTACTTATATATATATATATATATATATATATATATATATATATATATATATATATATATATATATATATATAACGTGAACATTGAAGTCAACACTCAGAGGATTTAAGCAATATATATATATATATATGTAAAAGTGAACGTTGAACTCAACAATTAGAGGCCACAGGTTCTTAAAATAAAATAGCTTTCTGTAACCGAAAATAGGCACAAACTCAATTTGATAATCCTAGATGCAATGCAGGGTTCGGAAGGGAAATGAGACACGTCTTGTCATTAAAGCAGCTAGTGGTTGAATTGAGAAAAAAGATTGAAAAAAGATTTTAAATGATTTCCAATTCATACTGTTTTAAACAAAGTCACCTAACGAGCGTTTCGAGAAGTCTCCTGGCAGAAAATATTTGATAATCCTGGATGCAATGGCTGGTTCGGCAGGGAAATGAGACACGTCTTGTCACTAAAGCAGCTAGTGGTTGAATTGAGAAAAAAAGATTGACAGAGATTTTAAGTGATTTTCTTTTTATACTGCTTTAAATAAACAGGCGTTAAGAGAAGTCTCCTGACAGACAATCTTTAATAATTTTGCATGCAATTCCTGGTTCAGAAAAGAAGCGATATTCGTCTTGTCATTAGAGCATCCAATGGTTGAAGAGTGAAGAAAGATTGAAAGAGATTTTAAATAGGCAGGAAGATTCTATTGGTCAGCGTGAGAGCCAACAGCTGACTGACACGAATGTTAACTAGCATGCGAAAAAAAGTCGATAGCTGCATTCGTCACAAGTGGGAAAAATTTAAATCTGCATGTCACTTTACTCCAATTGGCTCATTCGCTTGCGTAAACTCAACGTTGATTCTCATTCCGCAGAACTGGGTTGGGTGTGAAAAAGTATTTGTTGTTAACATTCTTTTTTCATTCGGTTTTTCCAGTTACGAGTCCTTTTTTAAAGCTGATCGTTTTGTGTTCATTTTGTTTAGTTCTTTTTTCGTAACAGATTTAATGTTTAGTATACAGCTTAGAAAAAATTCGCAGTGTGAGATAGGCAAGAAGTAAGGCATGTAGCAACATCAGCACGGCAAAGGGCACTCCTTTAAAGGCAAGGAAGGGTAGAAATATTTTAAGTCAAGTGATAGCGATTGCTGTATGAGTCGTACGATTTTTTAATCACGCACGGGCAACCCCGGGCCATGCTGCTAGTATATAAACAAATATATATATATATATATATATATATATATATATATATATATATATATATATAAACAAATATATATATATATATATATCAGTTTCTTTTTCCTTTATTTTTATTTAATAATTTCACTGAAAGCAAGGCGATAATGCCTCTAAGACGCTGGCAGTTACAAAGAGAAAGAGAATGAGAAGGCGTTGGTGAGGAGAAAGGAATAAAAAAGAACAGTTTAAGGGAAGACAGAAAACAATGATTCATGTTGCATTTACATTTTTGAAGATAGTGGAGCGCAGGGATCTCAGCGTCGCACTTGCTGTCCTGTGTCAAAACACTTCCCAGATAAATTTCTTAACCTACTTCATTTTAGTGTCCCCAATCTGTAAGTCATCTGCGTATCTTATATTATTAAGTAGATTGCATTTCGGGCTCATCCTTTTACTGATTATCAGCCCGAAATGCTATCTACTTAATAATATAAGATACGCAGATGACACAGTACTGATAGCAGACACGGAAAAGAAACTACAAAACCTCCTACAGAAGGTAGCGAAGGAGAGCGATAAGAAGGGACGAATCATAAACTACAAGAAGACAGAATGCATGGTCATCAGTAAAAGGATGAGCCCGAAATGCTATCTACTTAATAATATAAGATACGCAGATGACACAGTACTGATAGCAGACACGGAAAAGAAACTACAAAACCTCCTACAGAAGGTAGCGAAGGAGAGCGATAAGAAGGGACTAAGTATAAACTACAAGAAGACAGAATGCATGGTCATCAGTAAAAGGATGAGCCCGAAATGCTATCTACTTAATAATATAAGATACGCAGATGACACAGTACTGATAGCAGACACGGAAAAGAAACTACAAAACCTCCTACAGAAGGTAGCGAAGGAGAGCGATAAGAAGGGACTAAGCATAAACTACAAGAAGACAGAATGCATGGTCATCAGTAAAAGGATGAGCCCGAAATGCTATCTACTTAATAATATAAGATACGCAGATGACACAGTACTGATAGCAGACACGGAAAAGAAACTACAAAACCTCCTACAGAAGGTAGCGAATGAGAGCGAGAAGAAGGGACTAAGCATAAACTACATGAAGACAGAATGCATGGTCATCAGTAAAAGGATGAGCCCGAAATGCTATCTACTTAATAATATAAGATACGCAGATGACACAGTACTGATAGCAGACACGGAAAAGAAACTACAAAACCTCGTACAGAAGGTAGCGAAGGAGAGCGATAAGAAGGGACTAAGCATAAACTACAAGAAGACAGAATGCATGGTCATCAGTAAAAGGATGAGCCCGGAATGCTATCTACTTAATAATATAAGATACGCAGATGACACAGTACTGATAGCAGACACGGAAAAGAAACTACAAAACCTTCTACAGAAGGTAGCGACGGAGAATGAGAAGAAGGGACTAAGCATAAACTACAAGAAGACAGAATGCATTTATTAAATGCTTATAAGTTTATAAATAAAAAGTATTTTAATATTTATCTCTTTATTTATTGATAAATGATGAATATTTTATTGCATTAGTTTTAACTGTATTAATTTTAAAAATGTTGTAAATACAAAATTATTCTTGTAATTAAGCAATTTAATAAATAAATAGTCTTTAATATTGTTATAGCATAACGACGGACGATAAGGGGTATGTACCTATTCACATAACTACAGTAGTAAATACTGTATGTTGGTCTGCAGTTTGAGATTCATATAATATAAATTTAAAATTTTATAACATTTTGTATTTATAAAAATATAAAATTATTCTTGAAAATAAATATTATAATAAATAAATAGTTCTTTGCAAATTCACAATAAGTAAAAATGTATAAATTAACTTTCATCACATGTTTCAGTTTTAATACAAATCAAATCATCGCTTTTTAAAACAGTAAACATTATGGAGGAGCCAAGGTGGTTAAAATGATAGCAGCGCCAATGGAAAACCCTTCCTTTTGAAAATACTTTTTTTTCTTTTTTTTTTTCTTGTGGGCATGAAAGTCATAGATTGACGACATGTTTATCTAAGCATTAATCTGAATGTGAATTATTCAGAAACTTTAGAAGGCTGTGTTATTTGCAACCTGCAGAGTGCATTTCATCGTGACCAATGCCCAATTGCAACAGAACACGTAAACAGCAGTAGTTTGAACCCTCATTTTCTGAATGAGGACAGATCGTTCACAAGTTATTTAATGAGCCCCCGCCATCACGAAAATAAGAAAGAAAGTAAATAGTTTAATTAGTTGTGTTACTCCAAACACGTGGCAATGTGACCATTCTAATATCACGCAATCGGTGACGTCATCGGGACTTGTGATATCCTCAGGTAAGACAACAGATGGTGAATCATTTACTTTTTCTCCGAGAATTTAACACGCAAGCTACAAAACTTTCTTCATTAGCCACTGTAACGTGTTCACATTTCTAAATCAGACATTTGCTCCATCGTGTGCCATAAAAAATTAAATTAAGATGACGTCATGGCGAGATTAAACTTATGCAGAACGACGCGCAAATTCCGATCTATTGCTGGAGTAATGGATAGCGGCTCGTGTTGAGGAATCAGAAAACGACGTTCGAATTCAGGTAAAGGTTTGTCTTTTTTTTTATATTCACCTATATGCGAATAAACTTGGGGACAGTATGAATATATCATTTCTTAGCTATGGTTAACTAGCAGGACCTACTGGGAACCAACCAGTCAAGGAAAACCAGCCTAAAACTGGGATGGGCTCCGTTGGGAAAACATCGCTGCTGTTGCGGCTGAAGACTCTAATGGTTTACAGGACATGTGGCAAGCAGACCTATTTTTTAAGCATTTCATCCCAAGTAAGGCAGGACTGCCACTAGCACGCAAGGGGTTACAGAGATTGAGAGCAAGAGTAAAGAGGGGCTTTGGGGAAAGGATAAAGAGAAGGACGGGGGTCGAGATCAAGGCATCAAAAGGTGTCGATTGATATTACATTTGAATATTTAAAATTGATAGCTATCACGGAAGCAAGTAAGAGGAAGGGAGTTCCACTGTCGAGAAACTGCTGGAGTAGAAGAGGCGGTGATATTTAACTGTTTCGACAGTGAAAGGGTGGGGCCGAGATGCCAACCTAGTAGCACGCTTAAATTCCTGCAGTCGGGGCACCAGTGAAAGTAGCTCGTCATAGCAGTTGCCATGGAAATATTTGTAGAAAAGACAGAGGTAAGTCACAGCACGTCTGTAAATAAGAATACAGATATCTTTCCACATCCTTTCCGGGACAAATCTCAATTGTTTTATTACCCTTTAAGCAGAAGAACTTGCTTACCACCAGTCCAAGAAAGACATTTGTGTCACTTTTACCTAAAAAAAAAGAGAATATTTAACATCAAAAATCATAAGGAAAATTCATTTATTTTAATAATATGTGGAAATATCCTCTCTTTGCCTGAAGAAGGTAGTGATGCCGGAAACCCGTGTAGCAAAATCATGGAAAATAAAATATAATATATATATTTTTTTTAAATCCACAATACAACCCAAAACGTTTTCGGCTTCTCTCTTCTTTTTAAAATATACACTTTTCTCTAGTCGGAACAAATATAACCTCTTTCGTATATATATATATATATATATATATATATATATATATGTATGTATATACGTAGAGAGAGGGAGAGAGAGATACCGGGTGTAACAGCAAAATTCTCCAAATCGTGTAACAGTATGATAATTGTCCATCCCATAAAATGTTTAATATGAAAAAAAAACACTAAACTAATTGAGTTTCTTTTTTCCACGTTTTCATATAAGACGTTTAGCCATCTTGATACCATTTGTCGTAAGAATCACTGAAAACACTTTGAATTATTCAGTTCTAGAGAGAACAGATTAAAATCGTTTAGTGTCAGCAACACGACATCCTCCCAACTGAGCAATGGTGACAGGAAAAGCATCATTCCAGCCTTCAGTAACGGCACTAAAATACATAAACTGGCTTCCATCTTCAAAGTCCATTCAAGAACCATCAAGAGAACGGTGAATAAATTTAAAATAGAGAGAACAGTAGAAAGGAAAACTGAATGAGGAGGTCACAACAAGAAGAGAGAACATCATTTCAACTGAGATCTAAATACATTCTTATTGTTCAAAGTAAAGACCCAAGGTGCTATAAAAATCTTGGAGAATTCCAGTAAGATATCTTTAATCATTTCTAAGATAAAACAGTTCAAAGCTTACTCTGATTTATGTTAATATATCAAATGGCTCGTCTAATTTGTGCTGCAACGATGTAATTAGTTAATTAATGAGGGTTTGTTTATATTTTTTATTTAGTTTTTTCACGTGGAAGAATTAACTTTTGCACAGTTTATTAAATTATAAAAATAAATATAATATATCTGACTCTAGACAAAAAACTCCAATTCAAAAATACTTCAATTAAGCCTGATTTACAAATTGACTTCTAACAAAGCATACATATTCTATTCATACGAAACTATCAGAAAAATTCTTGTCGCCATGAAAAGTGTAAAAGAAAATAGCGAAACACTGAGATGAATAGATAGATAGATAGATAGATAGATAGATAGATAGATAGATAGATAAAAACAGACAAACACATATATATATAAAAATGTAAACATACACACATATATTAATACAAATATATATACGAGAATGTTGAAAGATTCTGAATAGACTGACAGAGAGTGATATATATATATGTAGATAGATAGATAGATAGATAGATAGATAGATAGATAATGAGCAGACTGAGATAGATAGATAGATAGATAGATAGATAGATAGATAGATAGATAGATAGATAGATAGATAGATAGATAATGAGCAGACTGAGATAGATAGATAGATAGATAATGAGCAGACTGAGATAGATAGATAGATAGATAGATAATGAGCAGACTGAGATAGATAGATAGATAGATAGATAGATAGATAGATAGATAGATAGATAGATAATGAGCAGACTGAGATAGATAGATAGATAGATAGATAGATAGATAATGAGCAGACTGAGATAGATAGATAGATAGATAGATAGATAATGAGCAGACTGAGATAGATAGATACATAGATAGATACAGACACACACATATAAATATATACATATACATAAACACACACATATATATATGCATACATATATATACATATAAATAGATAGATGTGAACAGACTGAAATAGATAGATAGATAGATCGATAATGAACAGATTAGATAAATAGATAGATAGAAACACACACAAATTTATATATATAAATATATACATATACATAAACACACACATATATATATACATATATATGTACATTTATATACATATAGATAGGTATGAACAGAGTGAGATAGATAGACAGATAGATAGATAAATATATACATATACATAAACACACATACATATATATATGTATATATACATATAGATAGATATGAACAGAGTGAGATAGATAGATAGATAGATAGATAGATAGATAATGAACAAGCTGAGATAGATAGATAGATAGATAGTTAGATAGATAGAAATATATACACACTTATATATATATAAATACACAAAAAAAAAATATATATATAGATATATATATATATATAGATATATATATATATATACATATAGATAAATATGAACAGAGTGAGATAGAAAGATAGATAGATAGATAGATAATGAACAAGCTGAGATAGATAGATAGATAGATAGATAGATAGATAGATAGATAGATAGATAGATAGAAATATATACACACTTATATATATATATAAATACACAAAAATATATATACGTATATATATATATATAGAGAGAGAGAGAGGAGAGAGATATTGTCATAAACAGACACACACACAGACACATTTCATATATACATACACATAAACACACACACACACATATATATATATATATATATATATATATATATATATATATGCATATAGATAGATATAAAAGGAATGAGATAAATAGATAGACAGAAAGAGGCACACACATATTTAAATATATATCTGTACACAAACGCACACATATATACACACATATATATTTATACAGATAGATAGATAAAAACAGACACACACACACATATAAATATATGCATATACATAAACACGCATATTTATATATACGTATATACACATATAGATAGATTTGAACAGACTGAGATAGATAGATAGAAACAGATACACACACATATAATATATACATATAGCTAAACACACACTAAAAACATATATATACATACATATATATACATATGCATATAAATAGATATGAACAGACTGGGATAGATAGATAGATAGATAGATAGATAGATAGATAGATAGATAGATAGATAGATAGATATGAATATAGTAGAGAGATAAGTAGACAGAAACTCACACAAATATATATATACAAATATATACATATACATAAACACACACACATATACATATACGTATATAGATATATATAGAGAGAGAGACTGTTAAAAACAGACACACACATACACATAAAATATATACATATACATAAACATACACAGACATACGCACACATATATACATATAGATAGATTAACAGAATTAGATAGATAGATAGATAGATAGATAGATAGATAGATAGATAGACACACACATATAAATATATAGATGTACATAAAACGCACACATATATACACACATATACATGTATACAAACAGATAGATAGATAGATAGATAGATAGATAGATAGATAGATAGATAGATATGAACAGACTGAATTAGACAGATAGATAGATAGATAGATAGATAGATAGATAGATAGATATGAACAGACTGAATTAGACAGATAGATAGATAGATAGATAGATAGATAGATAGATAGATAGATATGAAAATTGTGAGAGAAAATAACGAAATAATTTTTTTAACAGATAGATCGATCGAGAGATAGATAATGAAAGAATTAGATAGATAGATAGATAGATAGATAGATAGATAGATAGATAGATAGATAGATAGAAACGAACAGAATGTGAAAGAGCGAGATAGATAGATAGATAGATAGATAGATAATGAATAGTTTGTGAAAGATACCACTACTGATTTAAGAACATCCATGTTGTTTATGTCTTCCTTAAACTCACACGACTGTCAATGACTTTTTACCGTAATTTGTTATGGTCTGTCATGTCAGTGACTGTGACATTTAAAACCAATAAGTGAAGTTCTGACTTTTCCAGGGACATCGCAACATGTGTCATTTCTTTTTGACGTTTCTTTGTGGTCTTCGTCAGCGCCTGGGGTCCAGTTTACCTTTAGGTATCTGGCTAGGTCAGAACGACATTTGCAGACTCTTCCGATATTTCACACAACTCAGGTGATTGATGTTAAAAAATGATTCAGAGTTGATTAATGGTCTGCCAACATGATTATGGCGATGAGTGGTTAGGACAGTGCTTGGCAGAGAGCGTCGCCTCCCATATATATATATATATATATATATATATATATATATATATATATATGTATATATGTGTGTGTGTGTGTGTGTGTGTGTGTGTGTGTGTGTGTGTGTGCGCGCGCACGCGCGTGTGTGTTTATAAATGTAAAAGTATATATGAAAACTGTAATATTAGCCGATGCGTTTCGTCCAATGTGGACTTTTTCAAGGCAAAAACGAAATGAATTTATTAAAACAAAATAACTATTAACAACAAAACAAAATGTCCTTAGTAACTGGAAGAATTTAGAAAATGCTATTATATTCATATTGCCAACTGAAAATTACCTCAAGTAATGTCACGTGTGGAAATACTGTTTTTATTGTTGTGTTGACGGATTCAACTATTTTCTTTTGATATCTTGATACAGTTGAGTACGTTTGTTTTGGACAGTAGTAATTCCGTAAGGAAAGATGAAATAAGAGAAAAGCCTGGGCGTAGATTAATATTTGGGTAATATTCAATGGCAGCACTCTAGAGGATTTTCCTTCTGAGTGAGTTATTTTCTTTTTTTTTATGGGTGTATGAATTTAAAATCAGAATTGTGGTTGAATTTTTTATGTATAACTAGTCTATTACTTAAGTTGCTTTTGTGAGGTCACTTTTGTGCTCATAGATGCTAATATTACAGTTTTCCTATTGTCTTTTAAATTTATAAATATTGTCTTTTTCTACAGGTTAACTCTGAGAATTTTTCATGTGTGTGTATCCGCGTGTGTGTTTGTGTGTGCGTGTGTGTGATGGCTACAACTCAGTTTGAAGTAATATCCCCACTGCATGTATCCTCAGATATGAGTGGTTTCAATACGGCTTTCTCGTTCTGCTAGGGTTTTACATTCTCTTGCGCAGATATGGCAACAATGGACACTTTTTTTTTACCGGTTCTATTCATATTCATATTTTGCTGAGGTTTAATATGATGTCTTTTAGTCCACGAACTGAAGCCGTGATAGGTACCAAAATAAACTACAGTGCTCATCGGGAGAATTTCAGAAGCGTGGAACCATCTCTTAATTGCTGTTGTTCCCAGGATTACTCTTACCCGGGATGGTAACATCAGTTAGGGTCCCAGCTATGGAGAAAATAGTTAAACCCCACAAACTGGGGTCAAAAATTAAGAAATTATGAAAAATAGATTTTACATCAATACATTTTTGAAAAAAACATTGCCCCCAATACATTTGACTCACGACAAAACCTTCTTTGCAAACATACAGGAATGAAATCTGATCTACAAACTGATTTCTTACAAAGCATTAATATTCTATTCATACGAACCTATCCCAAAATCTTGTCGGCATTAAATAACCCATAGAGGTCTTGATATGCCTCTAAACAAAATCAACATTCAACAAACTAATGCATCTCTCTCTACAAAAATACGCCAAATGAAACCTCCTTTCTTACAAAGAATATATATTTTACTTACACGAATCTATCGTAAACATCTTGTTGGCATTAAATAACCCATAGATATCTTGATATGCTAAGCAAAATCAACAAACTATCAACTAACTAATGCAATCCTCTTTACAAAAATACGTCAACGAAACCTGGCCTACAAACTGATTTCATACAAAGAATACATATTCTGTTACTACGAACCTATCCTAAAAATCTTGTCGGTATTAAATAACCCATGGAAGTGTTGATATGCCGCTAAACAAAATCAACAATGAATCAATCAACAACCTAATGCAACCCTCTTTACAAAAATACGTCAATGAAACCTGGCCTACAAACTGATTTCTTCCAAAGCATACATATTCTATTCGTACGAACCTATCTTAAAAATCTTTGAATGAACCATAGAGGTTAATATGCCGATAAACAAACTACATCAAATCAACTGAAGCACATTCCTTTTGACACTCACTGCATGTAAATATGCCACATAACATGTATTTTATAAAGTCTCTGTGTATGTTGACGTCATTTGTTTTTGGAGGATTAATCTGCTTAGACAGATTTTAGATGAAATTCTGTTCAAGACCCTTACGATTTTATCCTGCTCAGCACGATTTTGTTCAAAATCTCTTTTACCATTGTACAACACTTTCCATATACACATACGTAGCAGGTGCTGAAAACATCACCTGCTCCACTTTTCAAGACCTGATCAAATGTCCAAACATCGTCGCGCCGAAAACCTTATATCTTTTCAAGGCCACCGCATCTTATATTCGCAGCAACCTTATTTCGTATGTTTACCAATATCCAAAAACACTGCCGACTTACTGGAAAAAAAGTGTCCTTCAAAATGAACCTTTTCTAATTCGCAAACGCCAGTCCAATAATCTTTCTCGTTTAAATCCTTCCTATTGATTTCCTTTTCTTTGAATTTATTTTTTTTTTTTCTTTAATTTGCTGTTATTCTCAAATTCGGAGCAATCGAATCGTTAATTGCTAGAGAAATTTAAACTGTAATTCCAAGTGGTTGTAATGTTTAGCTCTCGTCCAAAACTTTAAGTGTCTTTCAAAAGTTTTAACAACATTCTTATTATTAAATATATTTTATATCTTAGGCAATGATGTCGAAAATATCCTGCATCAAGCTTGCAGATAATTCGGTGCACGATTTCCAATCTTGACTCTGGAATCGATTTTCCGATCAAAGAGAAAAGAGAACCACCAGTTGTTTGCATTGGAACATCGGCATTACACGTTTGGAAACCGGACAGTCTTCGTGAGAACGAAGGAGTTGTATTTAATAGCACAGTGTTTCAATGATCTAACAGGAAGATATATTACTGACTGACCTTTGTCCAAATTGACGACAGTGTTATAAGCTTCATTCTCTTTTTTGTTACTACAGTCTACGAAAAAGTTAATATTCCGTTAGAAATGAAGAAAAGTGCACTAGACTGAGGAGACGCGACAACAGAAAGAAAGCAAAGCGTGCTGAATTGCCCAGTAATATCAATGCTTCTATGTAGAAGTGAATTCTGGAAAATTACCTCACAGATAAAAAGAGACTTGAGGCAAGAGAAAGGAAAAAAATGAAGGTTGAACAGACATATAATATCAGTCCTTCTATATGGCAATAAATGCTGGACAATTTCCTCGCAGAGAATGGGAGACTTGAGGCAAGAGAAACGCAGAAATGAGGGCTGAATTGCTCTGGAATATCAATCGTCTTTTATGGAAGCGAATTCTGGTCCATTTCTTCAGAGATGAAGAGGAGACGAGGCATGAGAAAAAAAGAAAAGTTTGCAGACCAGACATATGATACCAGTTCTCCTATATGGCAATAAATGCAGAGGAAAAGGATACTTGAGGAAACAAAAACAAAGAAATGAGTGCTGACTTGCTATGTAATATCAGTCGTTATGTATGGCAGCAAATGCTTGTTCATTTATTCACAGATGAAGAGCAGAAGAGGAAAAAAAAAAAAACATTGCATAACATATATATAATATCAGTCCCCCTATATAAACAGATATACTTCTAAGCAGATACTCAGGGTTTGATTGGTTCTTTTCACAACACTTGTACGTGCATTTCTCCAGACTGCACCCTTGTGCACACTTCACACGCACCGCTTTTCAGCCAGCCACACTTGAAAGAAATTGTGGTCAATTAATCTTTACCAGATAATCAAGTCATGATAAACCGTGTAAAATAAATAGATAGTAATTATCACTTTCTCTTATAGAGTGGTAAAAGATGGCGCCCGTGCAGAGTTGATGACACGTTTAAATGGTAAACATGGAGTCAAAAAAAAAAACAAAAGCCGCCTAGCGGCCGGCAACGTAATTAGTAGATGTCTGCATTTTTTTTTTTAAGCTTATCACCCCAAGCAAGGCTGGAGGCCACTATCACGCAAGGGGTTATAGAAGGGTTGGAGGAAGAGCCGATAGGAGTGGTAAAGGAGAGGATGTGGAGAAAGAGAAAGACAGTGGGTCGATCAAGGCAAGGGGGTTACAGAAGATTTGGAGCGAGAGCAGATAGGAATGAAAGATGAGAGGATGTGGAGAAGGGAAGTGGATAGATCAAGGCAACTGGAGATGTCGATTGACGTTACACTTAAATAGTTGGAGATTGTATTTGTCAGGGAAACAGTAATAGGGAAGGGAGTTCCACAGGCGAGAGGTGCGAGACATGAAGCTATTGGAGTAGAAGAGACGTCTACATCTAACAGTTTCAACGGTGTAGGGGTGGGAGCGGGATGCCAGCCTCGTGGGATGTTTAAATTCACGAGGCCTAGGGACAAGCGAAAGCAGCTTCCTCGGAGCAATTACCGTGGAAGTACTTGCAAAAAAAGACAGAGCGAGGCAACATCGCGTCTGTGAGAGAGCGACTGCAGACGAGATGACAGATCAGGGCCAATCACGTTGCATATCCGTCTCTGGATCTTATCAAGAACCCTGAGGCAAACAGCAGGGGCCCCAAACCATATATGGCAGCAATACTCCATGCAAGGGCGAATGGTCGATTTATAGACTTAGAGGATCGATTCCGGGGAGAAAGATTTCCTGGCTCAGCCACAGAGAGGAGCTCTCGAGAAGTTGGTCTTCAGACATTCTAATGGGATGCAGGGATGGATCCTTGTGGTGGTTAATAGAGAGTTCCTTTCAAGCAGTGGCAGGACTTATTGGTTCAAGGAGTGTTGTTAATTTTTATCTGGTCCTCACCGATCCCCCGTCCTTACGCCTGAAATCCAAATTATGGACACCGGATTAAAAAGCCCCGTTCTAAGCTAAACTCTGAAAAGTGTATCTATTTATGCAATCAGTATGGGGTAATGGCTAACGAGCTAGACTGATGGACTAATAATATTTTTCGATTCTCATTAGATGCATTATACTTCTTGTCTTAAGCTAAGCTAATCTTGGGAAACGATAAAACAGGATATCTTTTGTCGGCTCGGTATGCGACAATGGTTATCAGGCTAACCATTAATACACGGCAGCTGGAGGGAATCTGATCCTCACTTAGGAAGATGGCAGTTGAGACAAACGTGGCGACCTAACCGAATCGGACCAAGATAGAAGAAAGAACGTGTTCGCCAATCGCCATGATAGATGAAAGTAGACGACAATGTGAGAGAATATGAAGAATAAACGCGATAAACATAAAATAGATAGATAGATAGAAAGAAAGATAGATAGATATGTACAGACTGAGATAGATAGATAGATAGATAGATAGATAGATAGATAGATAGATAGATAGATAGATAAGAACAGACTGAGCTAGCTAGCTAGCTACCTAGATAGATAGATAGATAGATAGATAGATAGATAGATAGATAGATAGATAGATATGTACAGACTGAGATAGATAGATAGATAGATAGATAGATAGATAGATAGATAGATATGTACAGACTGAGATAGATAGATAGATAGATAGATAGATAGATAGATAGATAGATAGATAGATAGATATGTACAGACTGAGATAGATATATAGATAGATATGTACAGACTGAGATAGATAGATAGATAGATAGATAGATAGATAGATAGATAGATAGATAGATAGATATGTACAGACTGAGATAGATAGATAGATAGATAGATAGATAGATAGATAGATAGATAGATAGATATGCACAGACTGAGATAGATATATAGATTGATAGATAGATAGATAGATAGATAGATAGATATGGACAGACTAAAACAGAACGAAGATAATGCGCCAAGATAGATAGATAGATAGATATGTACAGACTGAGATAGATAGATAGATAGATAGATAGATAGATAGATAGATAGATAGATAGATAGATAGATAGATATGTACAGACTGAGATAGATAGATATGTACAGACTGAGATAGATAGATAGATAGATAGATAGATAGATAGATAGATAGATAGATAGATAGATATGTACAGACTGAGATAGATATGAAAATATCTAAAGAAAAATAGTGAAAGAGTGAGATAGATAGATAGATAGATAGATAGATAGATAGATAGATAGATAGATAGATAGATAGATATGAAAACGGGGAGAGGATGTTGAGAAAGAATGAGATGTATAGAAAATTGTTACATAGCTTTATTATGAACAGACTGAGAAAGATAGAAGTCGCATTGTCGCGAATCACCTGCCAAACGAAGACGGGGCTTTCCGGCAGTCACAGCAAACAGGATCTTCCGGCTGTTTCGTTTCTTCGTGGCCCTTCGAAAGGGGAACATAGTGTCCTGTATCTTCTGTCGTTTTCCTTATTAGGTCAGGCCGACATTTGCAGGCTTTTCCACACTCCTCACATATCAGATGATTCATGTCAAAGTTTGCTTCATCGTTGATTAATCTATCTCACTCTTTCACTCTCTTTTTTACTATTTTCCTATCTATCTACTTATCTATCTATCTCAGTCGGTTCATATCTATCAATCTATCTATCTATCTATCTCAGTCTTTACATACCTATCTATCTATCTATATCACTCTTTCAGTATCTTATTTAATATTTTCATATCTCTTTCTCTCTATCTCTCTATCAATCTATCTATCTCACTCTTTCACTACATTTTTTAATAGTTTCATATCTATCTATCTATCTATCTCAGTCTGTTCATATCTATCTATCTATCTATCTATCTATCTATCTCAGTCTTTACATACCTATCTATCTGTCTATCTATCTATATCACTCTTTCAGTATCTTATTTAATATTTTCATATCTCTTTCTCTCTATCTCTCTATCAATCTATCTATCTCACTCTTTCACTATCTTTATAGCTATTTCTATTTTCATATCTATCTATCTATCTATCTATCTATCTATCTATCTATCTATCTCAGTCTGTTAGCGTGGATACGCGATATCTGCTTAGGCCCCCGTTTAACAGGTAGTCTCTCCCATATATATATATATATATATATATATATATATATATATATATATATATATATATATATATATATATATATACGCGATGGCTGTGATTCGATTTCGATTCATGCTATCATTTCATTCATCCTAAACAAATTATTCTAACTATAGCCACTTTACTCAGTTACGTTTTAAATACCAAGAAAATTTCGGATTCTCTAAACCTTGAATTGCATTAATTCAAGGACGACAACTGTGTAATCGAAAACACTGATGAAAACTGTAGATGATTTTTAAAAAAATATGACACTTCAAGAAAGCAAACCGAAATCTGTCTTTCAGCCTCTCGCAGACCACTTAACCTAGAGTTAATCTTCCTAGGCCCAATGGAAACTACGGTGAAACTTCCGCAGACCACATGAATCTATTTTTAAAATTGCGAGGTTAAAGGCAGAAACGTCCTGAATATGCCAATAAAGATGTGGACCATTGTCCGAACTTTGTAAATAGTGTAAATAGTTACAATATCTCATCTGTCTACCCGGCTTACCTTTTGGGAATTTCGAACTTAATTTATTTAAAACAGATATCTGGTTCTAGCTGAGAACTTTCCAGACCCCACCCCACTGGCATAGTACAGTAATTTACAATGATCTTAGCTGTGTAACTGTGTATGCAATTCTTGCTACGAATTCAAACGTGGCTTATTTGATTTAGAAATCCTACACGTTGTATCAGAGTTTGAATAGATGTTTCAATATACCGAGTGTGACTTTGACTTTTCTCTAAAAACAGGAACTTATAATACAGATAGTGACTCCTACGTATTAAAGATAAAACTATTCAGTTGAGCTATCTCAGATATTTACAAGTCTATCAGACCAACTATCACGGTCCTACATCAAGTTCATTAGGGTGCTATCCCGTGTCCTAACATAGTTGGTCAATGTAGGTAGTTGCTGGACAACCAACCTGTCTTGCACCATGGCTATAGCAGTAAATTACTTGCAAGTTCTTGTTTTGCTTGCCGGCAGTCTCATGCAAAGTGCATTCTACATTCACCCAAGATTGTAGAAATATCAGGGATGTGTCCATAAAACTGTAATTTAGTTGGATGTTGTCTCCAAGAGATGTTAAGAAAAGCTCTCAGCATCCGAGTGTAGGTTTCATCAAGCTTAGGCTTAAGAGTTTTAGCAGTGGCACCATTCATTAAAACTGATTCTACAGTGGCGTGATAGAATCTTTGTTTGTGGTTTATATTATGCTAATGTTTTTTTCTGATTTACTCAATTTGATGATAATATTAAGAATAAAAAAATCTACTAGCAGGTGTAATTCAATTAACTCAAATGTTAACTATGTAATAACTATGTATTCAAATTAAAACAACTTCGATCGAGCTAGATCGAACATTTATGCCTCCTGCATCAAGATCATTAGAGTTGCATCCTTTGTTATAACATAGCTGGACACTGGAGGTTGTTATTGTAATACATGTTTAATGTAGTTTGAATGTAGCAATCCTACGTAGGAAGTAATTTGTTCAATGTAACAGCAACAATGTCTAGTAGCAGCTATTCAGAAATTCTTAAGGTCTTCCATATCAGAGGTTGGCAGTGGATATTCGGAGAGAGTGGGAAAGCGTAGTTCTGCAGGTCTTTTCATATGACAGGTTAGCAGTAAATATTCCGACAAGAAAAGAAAAGAAAAGAAAATGGCCGCCTTTATACACAACGGATCGAATATTTCAAGTCTTCT
>OZ038518.1:12285839-12303339 GCA_964036315.1 Acanthosepion esculentum
GTGATTCGATCAATGACTGAGTCGATTGTTGATCAATACCCAGCTAAATAGGAAGATATCTATCTTCCGGACCGTTCACCTCACTACTTAACCAAATATCTACTCATCTTTGTAAGTGCTCTTTACTCAAAATTTAATGAAGGTTTTCCCTTAAAAGCCTTGCTCCAACCAAATATGATCAGCTAACTTTCCAATTACTTAACTCGATTAAATATTTCCGTTTACATTGAGCGGATGACATACACGCATACACATTTATAACTGCAATTAGATAGATAGATAGATAGATATGAACCGATTTAGATGGGTATAAACTAACATATAATCAACAGACTGAGATAGATAGATAGATAGATAGATAGATAGATAGATAGATAGATAGATAGATAGATAGATAGATATGAACCAAGATAGACATGAAACAAATTAGATAGATAGATAGATAGATAGATAGATAGATAGATAGATACATAGATAGATAGATAGATAGATAGATAGATACATAGATAGATAGATAGATATGAACCGATTTAGATGGGTATGAACTAACATATAATCAACAGACTGAGATAGATAGATAGATAGATAGATAGATAGATAGATAGATAGATAGATAGATAGATATGAACCGACTAAGATAGATATGAAACAAATTAGATAGATAGATAGATAGATAGATAGATAGATAGATAGATAGATAGATAGATAGATATGAACCGATTTAACATATAATCAACAGACTAAGATAGATAGATAGATAGATAGATAGATAGATAGATAGATAGATAGATAGATAGATAGATAGATAGATAGATATGAACCGATTTACATAGGTAGGAACTAACATATAATCAACAGACATATATAGAGAAATAAATAGATAGATTCGGAACAGACTTAGATAGATAGATAGATAGAAAGAAAGAAAGAAAGAAAGAAAGAAAGAAAGAACGAAAGAATATATATATATATCAGCTGCAAACTGAATCGACAAAAGAAACATTCTTTTTCTAAGAAACCCGCATTAAATTATATATATTCCAGCACCCGAGCTGGTATCCTAAATTGTGTATCAAATATTTAATACACCGATAAAATCGTAACAACAAGTATAAGATATTTGTCACCTTCGTTTCCGGTTGTGTTGCGATGGGTTCCACCGTTTTAAAGATGGCGTTGCATACACGCTACGGGGTACATCTGAATAAACATTTCATTTGTAGCTTTCGAAAAAATACTGGCACCACGAGCCATTTTCAAAGAAAATTTTAGTCAAGAGTACACAGCTGGGATAATTCATATGCCAGTAACAAACAGCAACTGGAAAAAATAATTTGAGACGGTAAAAAAAAATGAAAATAAAACACACACACATATATATATATATATATATATATATATATATATATATATATATATATATATATATATATATATATATATATATATCTTTCTCAGTTGGATCATATTTATCTATCACAGTCTGTTGATTATATGTTAGTTCATGCCTATCTAATCGGTTCATATCTATCTATCTATCTATCTATCTATTTATCTATCTATCTACTTTAGTCTGCTCGTATCTATCTATCTATCCGTATATCTATCTCAGTCTGTTCGTATCTCTCTCAATCTATCTATTTGTCTATCTGTCTCTCTATCTATCTATCTATCTAGTTAGCTAGCTCAATCTATTCGTATCTATCTATCTATCTATCTATCTATCTATCTATCTATCTATCTATCTATCTATCTATCTCAGTCTCTTCGTATCTATCTATTTAAATTAGCTAAATATGCATCCCAAAAGCTGAGCAGATTTCTAAAGAAATAAATCTAAAACTATCCTGTTACGTAAATATCAGTTCGCCTAGATGGCAGTGATTGCTCTCCTCAGAGGTGAAGAAGACGATTGAAGCAACAGAAATTTGGTTCTACCGAAGAATGCCGCGGTATACCAGTGAAAGAACCTGGGAATAACGACGAAGCTTTAGAGAAAGTGGAAACAAAAAGGGCCCCCCCACACACACACACATACATATATATATATATATATATATATATATATATATATATATATATATATATATATATATATATATATATATATATATATATATGGATAAAACAACTGTTATATATTTATATTTGATATTTCAGATCGCCTCGACCCTTCCTCAGAAATTGATTAAATAACTGTCAATTTCCGAGGAAGGATCGAGGCGATCTGAAATATCATATATATAAAAACATATAAATAAATACTATTCACAAAAAAACACCCAATTTTTTTTCTTTTAATTTGCAACTTTTCAGCTGTTTTATCCATATAATATACATATCAAGAAAGTATACGTGGCTTCTCATTGTGCATATATATATATATATATATATATATATATATATATATATATATATATATATATATATATATATATATATATATATATATATTTCAGCGCGGTTTCTTTCATTCGGCATTTTCTGTGGTCTGGCAGATGCCCAGTCCTTTGGGTACGGGATTAAGGAAGACGGACTATACAGAGAATTTCACACGCCGTTTCATGATCAGTCAAACGAAATTTATTACATTTCTCTGAAGAGAAAAATCGAATTTATATTTTCTCATTATGCTATATATATATATATATATATATATTTATATATATATATATATATATATACATATATTAAGACATTTTTAATGTTTACTTAAATATTTGTATCTATAAAAAGAATGTATAAACATAAAGATATCAATACAAATCCATATAACGCACAATAGATATATTAGAAAAGTAACCTGTAAATGGATATCCGTAACTCTATACCAACGCCCTGTATCTACAAATATGGCGACCAGTCATTTTTATTTTCATGCTTTGTTGGTTTCAATTGTTATTAGCTTGATTTCTCCACGACTGTCTTGGAAATTAGACCAAACCCACTGGTCCAGTTGGCATATATACATACACTTACAAGAAAGGTTTATGTTTCACCAGAATTAAGACAATATCAACCACATTTATTGCCTTATGGGATTATACAAATATATTTTTCCGTGCTTGGTAAGACGTTAAACTATATCCGTGGCCTGGGTAAGACGATAAACTATGTCCAGCAGCAAGGCATCTGATCAGGAGAATTTGAGGAGCGTGGAATCACCTCTTAATTGCTGGTGTTCACAGGGCCACCCTGACCCGGAATGGTAGCACCTGTTAGAGCCCCAGCTATGGGCAAATAGTTAACTATTACCAGCAATACTTTTTGGGAATAATTATTATCAGCAATACAATTCTGAAGGAAAAATGTTTACAGAAAAAGATTTTTGACAAAACAAAATATTGCGAGCAATAAAGAATTTTGTCGGGATTGAGTAGCCCATTGGGGTTGGTGTGCCGCGAGACAAAATAAAACAAACCAATCTAAATCATACGAATCTATCCTAAAAATATTGTCAGCATTAAATAACCCATTGAGTTTGATAGGCTTTAAAACAAAATAAAACAAAATAAACTAAACCAATCTAAACCAAAGAATACATATTCTATTCATACGAATCTATCCTAAAAATGTTGTCGGCATTAAATAACCCATTGAGGTTGATAGGCCGTAAACCAAATTAAATCAAACCAATCTAAATCAAAGAATACATATTCTATTCATACGAATCTATCCTAAAAATGTTGTCGGCATTAAATAACCCATTCAGGTTGATATGCCGTAAACCAAATTAAATCAAACCAATATCTATTTTTATGTTGAATGGTGTGTATTATATCTCGTCCTACATATTCGAGAAATGTTGACATTTTCTTTATTAAGATTTAAATGAAGCCTCATTGAGCTGCGACCAGAGATACTCACGTCAAAGGTTTCATTTACAGGAGGTAACATCAAAATTGTCCAAATCGCTTCACTGCATAATTGTGCATAGCACACAATGTTTAACATAATAAATAAATAAAAGTTAAAGTTATTTTTCAAGGTTTTCAGATAAGACGTTTATACATTTTTGCAGCATTTTCTAAAAGAATCATTGAAAATCCCTTTGAGTTATTTAGCTAGAAAGAGAACAGGTTAAAATCATTTAACTATGTCTTCCCAACTGAGCAATGGTGAACGGAAAATGATCACTCAGGCCTTAAGTAATCGTACCAACATTCATACTCTGGCTTCCATCTTCAAAGACCATCCAAGACCCTATCACGAGAACGGTGAATAAGTTTATAAAAAGAGGGGACAGTAGAGAGGAAAACTGGATGAGGAGGTCACAACAGGAAAAGGGGTCATTATTTCAACTTAGAGTTCAAGTGACTAATTAGAAAAGATCCAAGTCGATACGTAACCAAAAGGGAAACGAAATGGAGAAAAGAAGGCGGGTAAAATTTGGGAGCCATAAGCAGTGCACATCGAGCAAGCGCCATACCAACTGTTCCAACCGTTGCTTGATAACTTAACTGTCAGGGTTTCAATTCTTGGTAGTGGTACAGATATAATTTGAGGTACACACACACACACACACACACACACACACACACACACACACACACACACACACACCCCATCCAGTGCATTAGAAGCCGCTTCAAGCGAGGATATATAAGTGATAGAATTTATAAGGAGTATTTGAGATTATCAACATTAAGTAATTCACCGGGTTTAGATGAATTACTTAATTATGATTATCGCAAATCCTCCTTATAAATTCTATCACTTGTATATATATAAATTTTTCATTACCTAATTCTCTCTCTTTCTCTCTCTCCCTCTCTCTCTCTCTCTCTCTCTCTCTCTCTATATATATATATATATATATATATATATATATATATATATATATATCGGACGTCTAGCCACACCGATGAGCTGTGATACAGCGAAACAGTCTGTCTGTGGATGACAATATATAGGCTCCTGAAAAAATTTATTTCGGTTGAGCTCTCTGGGGAGGAAGTGTGGGTTTGTAAACAGTGATTATTACGGCTCATAATGCAAGACTCTTTGGTAAATCGAATCGAGTTCTCTCTGTCACTGTGTGTTTATCCAAAAATTAATACGCTTAAATTCTCCTTCATCTCTGCCTTGCGTCAACGGCTTAGTGGTAGAATCCTCGATTGACACTAATTCAGTTAGACAACCGAATGCCTGAAGGCAAGATTGAAACCCAACTGTTTTGGTGTCAGTCAGAATTTCTACCACTGATCTATCTAAATCTAGCGTTGCTAGATTGATCCATTTATTTTACTGAAGATATATATATCAACCCGTTCATATCTATCTATCTATCTATCTATCTATCTATCTATCTATCTATCTATCTATCTCAGACTGTTCATCATCTATCTATCTATCTATCTATCTATCTATCGATCGATTATTCCATCTATCTCTCTATCTCAGCCTGTTCCTATCTATCTATCTATCTATCTATCTATCTATCGTAGCCTGTTCTTATCTATCTCATCAGCTTTCTTTCTCTTTCTGACCCCCCCCTCTCTCTCTCTCTCTCTCTCTCTCTCTCTCTCTCTCTCTCTCTCTCTCTACCACGCTCAACTGTTTTTAAACGACCTACTTTGATATCAGTTCCACACTAAAGAAAATGTAATGAAATGCATTTTCCTGTTTGTGAACTTCTAGGTAAGTAAATACGCGGCGAAGGAGGAATCGATAGGAAGACTATTGAAGAACACTGAAGCGAAAAGATGAGCTAAAGTGGAAGACAAAGAATCTTGCAGATTCCACTCCTTACAAGAGACCAATTTATGACAGCGAAAACAGGTAAAGAAAGAGAGATATAAATATAGTGAAAAGAAGATGAAAAAGATGATGTAAAAGTAGAAGAAAAGTAGATAAAAAAGAAGAAGAAAAGTAGAAGATAAAAGAAGTAGAAATAGACAAAGAAGAAAATGAAGAAAATTAGAAAAAGAAAGAAGAAAAAGAAGAAGAAAGTATAAAAGAAGTAGAAAATGACAAAGAAGAAGAAAAAAGAAGAAAAAGAAAAAGAAAGGAGAAGAAGAAGAAAAAAGAAAAAGAAAAAGTATAAGATAAAAGAAGTAGAAAATGACAAAGAAGAAGAAAAAAGAAGAAAAAGAAAAAGAAAGGAGAAGAAGAAAGGAGAAGAAGAAGAAAAAAGTAGAAGATAAAAGAAGTAGAAAAAGACAAAGTAGAAAAAAGAAGAAAAAGAAGAAGAAGAAAGGAGAAGAAGAAAAAGTAGAAGATAAAAGAAGTAGAAAAAGACACAGAAGAAGAAAAAAGAAGAAGAAAAAAGTAGAAGATAAAAGACGTAAAAAAAGACAAAGAAGAAAAAAGAAGAAAAAGAAGAAGAAGAAAGGAGAAGAAGAAGAAAAAGTAGAAGATAAAAGAAGTAGAAAAAGACAAAGAAGAAGAAAAAAGAAGAAGAAAAAAGAAGAAGATAAAAGAAGTAGAAAAAGACAAAGGAGAAGAAAAAGTAAAAGAAGAAAGGAGAAGAAGAAAAAGAAGAAGAAAAAAGTAGAAGATAAAAGATGTAGAAAAAGACAAAGAAGAAGAAAAAAGGAGAAGAAAGAAGAAAAAAGAAGAAAAAAGTAGAAGATAAAAGAAGTAGAAAAAGACAAAGAAGAAAAAAGAAGAAAAAGAAGAAGAAGAAAGGAGAAGATGAAAAAGAAGATAAAAGAAGTAGAAAAAGACAAAGAAGAAGAAAAAGGAAGAAAAAAAGAAGAAAAGGTAGAAGAAAAGAAACTGATGTTGGAAAAGGAGAAAGATCATGAGAAAATATTGATGAAGAGGGGACATAAAAAATGCAACAACAACAACAATAATAATAATAATGATATTAACGAAATAAAAAAAAAATGTTCTCACAATTACAGCCTACGCCTCACGAAGGGCTTTATCTATGTAAAATATGTGTGTATGTGTTTTTTAAAACCTGCTCAGTGGAAAATGTCATGATGCCATTTCTGAACTTACGTCTCTGGTCGGGACCCAGAAAGATATGAGTATACACCAGAAATCAAAGGATATCATAATAATAATAATAATAATAATAATAATAATAATAATAATAATAATAAACTATCGAGAAATTGTCCAAATACAAGGACATGGCGATCGAGATTAACAGAATGTGGGGGATGAAGACGACTGAGACTATACAAATAGTAATCTGGGCCTCATGGGAAAAGGAATGGACAATTTTAGTAAGAGTCTCCCAGGTAACATCAACATAATTTGCCCAGATCATCGCCTAACTAGGAACATCTCATATACTAAGGAAAATGCTATCAATTAAATGCCAATTCTCCTATAGGCCCTAAGGACCATAGGTTGAACTCAGTTCTACAGGATACAAAGCAGGAAACATGACAAATTGTTCAAATACAACAACCTGGAGATCGAGATTAACGGGATGTGGAGAATGATGACTGAGACTGTACCAATAGTAATCGGAGCTCTGGGCCTCGTGAGAAAAGGAATGAAAGATTTTACTAACAGTGTCCAAGGTAACATCAACATGCAAGTTGCCCAGAAGATCACTCTACTAGGAACATCCCATATACTAAGAAAAGTATTATCAATTAAGTCACAATTCTCCTATAGGGGCTAAGGACAATAGTTTAGACGCGGCTCTACGGGATACAAAGCAGAAAACATAACATACACAAAGAATAATAATAATAATAATAATAATACGAAGACGAATCCGAGTGGTAAAAATGAAAAAAAATGCAGAGAAAAGGAAGAGGTAAGCCAAATGCAAGAAGAGAAGCTGGATGAGAAAGAAGAAGAAGAAGAAGAAGAAGAAGAAGAAGAAGAAGAAGAAGAAGAAGAAGAAGAAATCATAGAAAATAAAAAAAATAAAAGGAAAGGAGAAAACATAATGTATGAAGAAGAATAAAAAGAAGAAATCAGTTTGTAGAAATGGAAAAAAACAAAAAGAGAAAAGGAAATGGTAAACCAAATGCAAGAAGAAGAAGAGAAGTAGGAGGAGGGAGAGAAGAAGAAGAAGAAGAAGAAGAAGAAGAAGAAGAAGAAGAAGAAGAAGAAGAAGAAGAAGAAGAAGAACAACAACAACAACAACAACAACAAATAGAAGAATGGAATGGAGAATGTTGAAATAGAAAATAGGCAGAAAAGAAATAAAGAATTAATTTTAAAAAATATGGAAACCTGGAAATTGTGAAAAGAA
The DNA here is from genome assembly GCA_964036315.1 of Acanthosepion esculentum. NCBI lineage: Eukaryota > Metazoa > Mollusca > Cephalopoda > Sepiida > Sepiidae > Acanthosepion > Acanthosepion esculentum. The sequence goes on from OZ038518.1 coordinate 12,294,010, forward strand.
GGAAATAACGAAAAACAAAGAAGGGAACTTGAAAGTCACAGGTTAAAAAAGAAAAAGAAAAAAATAGAGAAATAAGGCCAAAAATCACAAGCAAGAAGGAAAATCAAAGAAGGAAAAAAGAATGCTGGAAATTGAGAAACGAAAGAAGTAAAGAAAACGAAAGAAGGAAAAATATATATCACATACAAGAAAGAAAAAGAAAGAATAAAAAATGCTGGAGAAAAGAAAGAAAGTAAGAGCTGAAGAAAGAAAGAAAGAAAGAAAGAAGTAAGAAAGAAAGAAAGAAAGAAACTATTTTAGCAAGAAAGAAAAAGTAAGGAACTAAAAAGACTGCTGTACATTTAGAAAAGAAGGAAAGAAAGAAAGAAGAAAAGAGAACTAAAATTCAGAGAAAAGAGAAAAAAGAGATGCATAAAAAAAGAAAACCGGAAGTTGAGAAAAAAAAGAAACAAAATGAAAAAAGAAAGAAACAAAATGAAAAAAGAAAGAAATAAAATGAAAAAAGAAAGAAACAAAATGAAAAAAGAAAGAAACAAAATCAAAAAAGAAAGAAACAAAATAACAGACAAGAAAACAAAAGAATACAAGACGCATAAAAAGAAAACTGGAAATTTTGCAATAAACGAAAGAAAGAAAAACTAAAACTCACAAACAAATAAGAAACAAAAAATGGGAACCTAATTATGACACAAAAGAAAAACAGAAAGAAAGAAAAAAGAATTTTTGTTATTATGAAATGAAGGAGTGAATGAAAACTTGAAATCAAAATAAAAGAATGAAAAAGCTGGAAAGGGAGAAAAGAAATGAAGAAGAATTTAAAACAAAGAAATCGCAATTCAGATAATAAAAAGAAAAAAACTGAAAAATGAAAAAGGAAAGAAAGTAAGATAGAAATCGCTGACAAGAAAGAAAGAAGGAAAGAAAAGGAAAAGGAAATCGGTAAGAATGAAAATAGCGTTGAAATTACAGACAAACAAGAAAAAACGAAAGAAACGTAAAAAATCGAACACAAGGAAGAAAAAAATCGAAAACCGTTTCTCTCTCTCTCTCTCTCTTTCTCTCGCTCTCTCTCGATATATATATATGAATAATAAGAAAGAAAAAATGAAAGAAATAAAGAAAGAAAAAATAAAATAAAAATCTGATAAGAATGAAAACAGCGTTGAAATTAAAGACAAGGAAGAAGAAAAAAAGAAGGTAAAAAATCGAATACAAGAAAAACAGAAAAATGAAAAAAGAAGGAAAGTAAGCTAGCAAAGAAAGTAAGCTAGCAAGGAAAGAAAGAAAGAAAGGAAGAAAGAAAGAAAATGAGAAAGAAAGAAGGAAAGAAAGGAAGGTAGGAAGAAAGAAAGATAAAAGAAAGAAAAAGAAGCAGCAGATAAGAATGAAAATAGCGTTGAAGTCAAAGACAACGGAGAAAAAAGAAAAGAAAGTAAAAAATCAAACACAAGAAAAACAGAAAAATGAAAAAAGAAAGAAAGAAAGAAAGGAAGAAAGAAAGGAAGATAAGAATGAATACAGCGATGAAATCACAGACAAGGAAGAAAAAAGAAAAGTAAAAAAGAAAAGAAAGAAAGAAAGTAAGAAGAAAAGAAAGAAAGAAAGAAAGAAAGGAAGAAAGAAAGGAAGATAAGAATGAATACAGCGATGAAATCACAGACAAGGAAGAAAAAAGAAAAGTAAAAAAGAAAAGAAAGAAAGAAAGTAAGAAGAAAAGAAAGAAAGAAAGAAAGAAAGGAAGAAAGAAAGGAAGATAAGAATGAATACAGCGATGAAATCACAGACAAGGAAGAAAAAAGAAAAGTAAAAAAGAAAAGAAAGAAAGAAAGTAAGAAGAAAAGAAAGAAAGAAAGAAAGAAAGGAAGAAAGAAAGGAAGATAAGAATGAATACAGCGATGAAATCACAGACAAGGAAGAAAAAAGAAAAGTAAAAAAGAAAAGAAAGAAAGAAAGTAAGAAGAAAAGAAAGAAAGAAAGAAAGAAAGGAAGAAAGAAAGTAAGATAAGAATGAATACAGCGATGAAATCACAGACAAGGAAGAAAAAAGAAAAGTAAAAAAGTGTACACAAGAAAAACAGAAAAAATGAAAAGGAAAGAAAGAAAGAAAGAAAGGAAAGGAAAGAAAGAAAACGAAAGAAAGCAAGCTAGAAATCGCTGACAAGAAAGAAAGAAAGAACGAAATATATATATATATATATATATATATATATATATATATATATATAAAGAGTGAGATGTATACAGAGAGGGAGTGTGTGGGGGTGAGAGATAGAGAATGGTGCAATAGGTAAAAACGTACAAAATGATGGCTGGCGTCGTAAGCCTACTTTTGCTTTGCACTTGCTCTTTCGTGTTATTTTACACAGAAGACTATAATAGATTTGATTACGACAAAAATGGTTATTGATCAATGAATCATTTAGTGATTAACTTGAATACAACTTTTGAATAAGTCTAGAATATACATTTGTCACACCATCAGAGATAAGTCGAAGACAATAAAACGCCATTGTCACGAATCGACTTCGTCAGAACTCGGAGAAGATCAGTTGAAGTTTTTTTCTTTTCTTTTCCTGTTCTTGTGTGTTTCATCTTCCTTCCTTTAAATCGCTCTTGGAGAATGTTTAAGAATTAGGTTCTACAGAACGATTACTGCTAACTTCGGAGGAAGTAGTTTGGTTAGATGTTTTGCGTTGATATAATGGGAAGCCTATTACGAAGAAATGCATTTACATTATATTATTTTGCCTTATCTCATATCCAGAAATGTAATTTCTTCTTTGCTGATGGCTTTCTTTATGATGTAATTTCTTCTTTGCTGATAGCTTTCTTTATGATGATGTAAGACAGAGAGAGTAGAAATAAGTGCTGAAGTCGTGAAGTTGTTTAAGTTGGACCTCAAATTTCCAGAAAATTACCCACACACTTGATTTCATGACCTTCCTCGGATGCACATACGGAATGAGATATGCAGAATCCAGTTATAATACTACAACGAGCTGATTCGGTTATAATTTCCACTGGCGCCTTCTGTAGTACGTCCCTCATGCGTAGCCCTCTTCATCCGTTGGTTCAACCGTTGAGATTTTTTATCATCATCTGCTTGTTCCACCTTTGGTGTTGGTCGCGCTTAGTATGGGCCCTCCAAGTGTGGCTCTGTTGGGGGTGATATATTGGTCCGCAGACAGATGTTAAATGACGACAGAAAACAACAAACAAAACGAAGACATGAGTAAAAAATATATTGCCAAGTTTATTTTTGTTAAAGAAAATACATCAACAAAAATAAGGTTACAGTGCACGAGGCAAAAATATTTCTGCATGCTCATGTAGATGGTAGTGTTATCCTGAGAAGGACAGTTTTAGTAGTCTCTGAAGAGTGTTGTCCTAAGAAGAATAGTTTTGTAGTCGCTGAAGAGCATTGTCCTCAAAAAGAGTTTTGTTAGGCGCTGAAAAGCGTTGCCCTGAAAAGAACAATTTGGTACTCGATGAAGAGCGTTGTCCCGAAAAGGACAGTTTGGTAGACACTGAAGATCGTTGTCCTGAAAGGGACAGTTTTGTAAACGCTGACGAGCGTTGTCCTGAAAACGACAGTTTTGTAGTTGCTGAAGAGAGTTGTCCTGAAAATGACAGTTTTGTAGTCGCTGAGAGCGTTGTCCTGAAAAGAACACTTTTGTAATCGCTGAAAAGCGTTGTCCTGAAAAGGAAAATTTGGTAGACGATGAAGAGCGTTTTCCTCAAAAGGATAGTTTTGGTAGTCGTTGAAAAGCGTTGTCCTGAAAAGACAGTTTGGTTGTCACTGAAGAGCGTTGTCTTGAAAAGGACAATTTGTAAACGCTGACGAGCGTTGTCCTCCAAAGAATAGTTTTATAGTCGCTGAAGAGAGTTGTCCTGAAAAGGACAGTTTCGTAGTCGCTGGAGAGCGTTGTCCTGAAAACGACAGTTTATTACATATCATTACTGCTGGCGATGATTGCTGGAACTGGGGCCCTGCTGGAGATGGCTAGAAAGGCGGCCGGTGGCGAGCTGAAGATGATGATGGCTGGATAGCTGGATAGCTAAAACTGCCGCTGACAGCTAGATCCTTGGGCCGTCTGCCAGTACAGATACTACACTTTGATCGCTGAAGAAGTTTTTTTTTTTTGTTGTTACTCTGAGGCTTTTTATATCCTGTGACAGTTTTACAATGAATGCTGGTTAAGCTTTTTCCTTCAATCACGACAAGGAGCGACCATCAAAGGAAAGTATTTACATTAAACAACGAATATTTGTTTCTTAACGTAATCATCAGTGGAGTATTTTCAATTTCTAATCTCGCATCCTTGAATTTGTTATTTAATGGTATTTTGTTCGGCTTGTCTCAGTCCATCGGTTGTCATTAATATCGTGTACGGTATACACCCCACCCCAACACACATACACGCGGCACAATGTTAGCTTAATGTAGGGAGCCCGAGCGCGTGCAAGTTCAAGAATAGCCCAGCCCGGTAACCGCCGTTTGTGCTCGTAATGGTAATAGTATTGACCCCAAGTGCTTTGGGCAACGCAGGAGATACAACCACGGGCAGCTCTTCCCCGAGACCGGATAACTTTGCTCGAAGACAAAGGCACAACTGAGTTGTGCTCTGTTCGAAGACAGGGACCCAACTGATACATGATAAACGAGACACTATAAACAAGATCAAATCGCAAATTTCGCGTATCGTATTCCGCATCTAAATGCACGCCCACGACAAAACGCCATGTGACATATGGACTAGTGAATGTGGGATTATCGGCAGTACCGTTGAAAACTTATCGAAGACCCGTCTAGCACCTTCCTATTTTAGGGACGCCCCAGGCGCCGAGTAATAAACCCAGTCGTATTCCGAAGAAGAGTTGCTGCCTGGGAGGTATGGCCTCTAGGTTTTGAGCAAATATTGTCAAAGGAGCGAATTCATCGGCCAGCCAGAATACGATAATAACGTGTTTTATTCTGCACACCCACTTAGTGTTTGGACACTTTTATAGTGTCTATGCCTCTGGCGCCGGAAAATAAACCCAACTAGATCTCGAACGAGAGGAATTGCGTGAGAGAATGGCCAAAGGAGTCATAGGAAAGATCTCATCGGCCCGCTAGAATACAATACTCACGTGTTTTATTCTGCCCATCCCCTGACTGTCTCTATGCATCAGGCGCCGAACAATAAACCCAAATCCCTTCCGGACGAAACGAACTGCCTGGAGGAAAGACCACAGGGGTTTTAACAAATATTATTGTCAGAGGAGCGAACACATCAGCCAACCAGAATACAATACTCACGTGTTTTATTCTGCCCATCCGCTTATTTCTTGGTCATTTATAGTGTCTCTATGCCTGAGCTATGCTAATTTGTCAGTCATATACATATGACTACACATTGACCCCAATAATTTAAGCATGTGAGTTTCAACTTTTTATTGTTGAACTAGCTGGACGTAACCCTAAATTATATTCTAATAATTTATTGTACGTTCTTCTCGTCTGTGGGTCTCTCTTCCGGTAGCTTGCTTCCTTGCCACGTACAATCTTCTAAAATTTAAATCCAACGTCAATCGCCATCTTCTGTCTTCTTGAAACCGGTTCTTTTATTGTCCTTTTTTTATCATCTTTCCCTTTTTCTCTTCCGGTGTATGAGAATAAACTACATCCGGTATCAATGCGTCTGATCGGGAGAATGGAGGTTTTGAGGAGCGTGGAATCACCTCTTAATTGATGTCAGTTCCAAGGCCACCCTAACTCGGGGTGGTAACACCTGTTAGGGCCCCAGCTATGGTGAAATAGTGAGGCCCCAAACAAAAATCATTTTTTTATAATGAAATGACTAAAATGATATTTTAATAGCAAAATAACAATAAATGCAACATTAAAAAAGTATAAAATAAATTTTATTGTGAAATGACCAACAATGCATTGCATAATCTACAAAATAAAGGATGTTCCAATAACTTGGACCGATTTTAAATGTGAATTAAGTTTAAGCGTCTAATGATTTTTTTTCTTTCTTTTCCTTTCAGATTTAGTAACGTAAGTCTTTGGCAGTTTCAATCATGGAAAGATTAACAATCAAACAATGTGTTAAAGTTATCGAAGCCTATTACGAAAATGGACGTTCAAACAGAATTTGAATGAGAAGTTCCCAGATCGCATCATCTCTTGAAACAACGAAGTCAATTGGCCACCACGATCGTGCAACGTGACGCATTTAGACTTCTTCCTTTGGGGTCATCTCAAAAGTAAGGTCTATGCCAACAAGCCAACAACAATTCAACAGCTGAAGGGTGAGATAATAAAGCATATTGGTGAGATCGGGGAGCAACTATGCAGAGACGTCATCAAAACTTTTGACCATCGAGTAGAGGTGTGCCACTGAAGGCTTGGCGGACATTTGGGCGATATTATTTTTCACCCATAATTGCCATGACTTAAATAACACGATCCAATAGAGAAATAATATTTACTGCTGACTTTGATCCGTCTTAATGAAACACCCTTTATATATCTAAAAAAAACATACGTTTACACTGAAACTATAAAATTATGTAAAAATTATCTGTAGTTGAAAGCATAAAATTACAAAATACTTAGATTTCATTAAATAACTTACGGAGGTTGATATACCGTCAAACACAACCAACCAACCAAACAACCAGAAAGAACTCATCCATGACCCTAGTCCTTATAATATTGTAGAATTTCTAAAATCAAAACGTTATTCCAAAATATTCTGTTAAGTTTCCAGCCCCCAAAACAAATCATTATGAACATAAAAAAACTTATTTTTATATTAAAAAATATCAGGAATTTTTTTATATATATAAAAAATGACCAACAATACATTTTTACCTGTAGTGGAAGGCATACAGCTACGTTCAAAATATTTAAATTTCAGCATTAAATAACCCATAGAGGTGTTGATATGCCGCTAAACAAAATCAACCGACCAAATCTTATTTGCATTATTTACATTATTCAGACTGTTACCATTATCTTCATGACCGTATTCACAACGTTTCGGTCGTTGTACGTTCCGTCTTTCTTGGAATTTTGAATCAAACCTTTTATTTCAACCACCGGGGAGATCGTTCTCGTTCCACGTGCCATGCCTCCTCCGGATATCTCAGTTATTTCCCTTTAACTCAACTCTCCAAAAGTCTTGGTTCACCACTGCTGTAACCTGGTATTGAACTCACGCCTCTTTGGGTCTAGTCACTGGATCTAACTAACGTCATTATTCAGTGGGCCAATTCTACTCTTCTTATTCTCTTTCATTCTCAGAAATCCCTGGCATCTTCGTAACATAATCACCTTGCTTTTACTGAAATGATTAAAATTATATTACAATTAAATTAAAAATTAATTTTCGTCTATGTTCTATTTCACGCAGGAGACGAGCGATCATGACTCTCCACAATCTCCGTAACAAGATCTTCCTGTTTATTTTCCATTTTCATTTTCCCACTCCCGGCCATGGCAAATATCTACATTACAAACCCGTTATGTAGGTCACTTGCTCTCTCTTTCTGTCCTTCTTGGCATCAACATATCTTGTGAGTGTCAAATTCTCCAAATCTTCTTTCCTCATTATGTGTCCGAAATATTTCTACTAGCTCTTTCTAAGTATCAGCGTTTTGTTTGTTTGTTTGTTTTTGTTTGTTTTTTTCATATCGATATGAATCTTAATTGTGCAACCAGGAATAAACAGTTTGCGATGGATAAATTGTCGTTTGTCGTCAAAATTACGCAAAACTGAAAATAACACTGACATCTCATTTTAACAGATCTACAGGGTGCGATGGATAAATTGCCGTCCAATTGAGGCCAAAATGAAAATAACACTGACATCTCATTTTAACAGATCTGCAGGGTGCGATGGATAAATTGCCGTCCAATTGAGGCCAAAATGAAAATAAAACTGACATCTCATTTTAACAGATCTACAGGGTGCGATGGATAAATTGCCGTCCACTTGAGGCCAAAATGAAAATAACACTGGCATCTCATTTTAACAGATCTACAGGGTGCGATGGATAAATTGTCGTCGAATTGAGGCGAAAATGAAAATAACACTGACATCTCATTTTAACAGATCTACAGGGTGCGATGGATAAATTGCCGTCCAATTGAGGCCAACATGAAAATAACACTGACATCTCATTTTAACCGATCTACACGTTGCGATGGATAAATTGCCGTCCAATTGAGGCCAAAATGAAAATAACACTGACATCTCATTTTAACAGATCTACAGGGTGCGATGGATAAATTGCCGTTCAATTGAGGCCAACATGAAAATAACACTGACATATCATTTTAATAGATATATTTACCAAAATTGCACAAAAATATTTTGAAATAAAAAAGTGTAAATTTATTCAATAAAAATCTTCATTGGCCTCCAGGTGACTTCGGAATCACCTGCAAATCTTCTGGACGGTCTCATTGTTTAAGTTGGTTAATGCTGTCATAAGCCTTGGCTTCAGTTCATATTTTTGTCTGACAAGGAGTTTTGTTGGTCTCTCGCTCAACTGCGCTCCGCACATAATAAATCAAGGAGGTTGCAGTTTGGGTGGGGTCATGTGGCCAGTCGTAAAGGGAATGTGCTCTAACAGCTATAACTGGGTTCTCCTACATATGTGGCATGGTGCAGAGTCCTGTTGCCAGACATAGGCTCTTCCAGCAGCTACCCAGTGCAGCACTATCTCCACGGGGCACTTGATGTAGTCCTCCATGTTGAGTCTTAGGCCGTGTGGGATGATGAATAGGGGCATAACATCACCATCACTACTAATCACTCCAAACACCTTCGTAATCACCATTAAACTCATCCGGCTCTTTCCGAATCCTCGGCACTGTTCTCAGATTGGCGCCCAAATGTTGAAATGGTCGTATTGGAGATTTCGTCGCGAATGCCAATTAGTATAGCTGGCTGTTTCCAAATTTCTATAGGAGTGAATTGCATCATGGTGCTATTTTTCTCAAAGACGGTGCCCAGTTGATCCAACTATACTATGCAGTCGACAAAATCAAATAAAAACAATGCGTATGTGCGAATTTTCAATTTATAAAACAGGGACAATTTACCCATCGTACCGTATATATATATATATATATATATATATATATATATATATATGTATGTATACATATATTAAAAAGAAGAGAGAAGGCGTAACATTTTTGCTTATAATGTAGATTTTTTAAATAGAAATTATACTTTATTTTACATATTTTTGATACACGTGATTCCGGTCTCGCAAGTTTCAGCAGGTAAAGTGTAGTGATTTCCATATTTCTAACGAGAAATATTT